>JARDYH010000006.1:44002500-44545000 GCA_029215795.1 Anniella stebbinsi
GCCTTTTGCCCAATGCTGAGCCTCAAGGAGGCTTTACAAAATTAAAACGTATACAGTTAAAAGCTATAAATAAGAGATATACAAAAGTTTAAGATATAATTAAATAGGTTTCAATATTAAAACATTTAAACATTTAAAATACATATTAAAATTTAAAAGTCTTAAACATAGATGGGGTGCACATTACTCACCAAAGGCCTGCCAGAATAAGGAAGTTTTTGCATGCCTCCAGAAACACATCAAGGAGGAGTCAGTCTAGCTTCCCTGGGAAGGAGTTCCAGACCCCAGGAGCAGCCATGGGCCCTCTCCCATGTTTTCACCAGGCATGCCTATGATGGTGTTGGGACTGAGAGAAGAGCTTCTCCTTAAGATCTCAAGGCATGGGCAGGCTCATAAGGGAGAATATGGTTTTTCAGATAAACTGGACCTGAGCCATACAGGGCTTTATAGGTTATAACCAGCACTTTGAATTGTGCCTGGAAACAGACTGGAAGCCAGTGGAGCTGTTTTAACAGAGGAGTTGTATGCTCCCTATAATCAGGTCAACAATCTGGCTGCAGCTCTTTGAACCAGCTGAAGTTTCCAAGCACTCTTGAAAGGCAGCCCCATGTAGAGCAACTTACAGTAATCCAATCGGGATGTAACAAAGGCAAGTGTCACCGTGGCCAGGTCAGACATCTCCAGGAACAGGCTCAGCTGGCACACTAGCTTTAACTATGCAAATGCACTCCTGGCCACTGTTGAAACTTGGGCATTGAGTTCTATGAGACTTACTCCCAAGTAAATGTTAGAGGATGGCAGCCTTAGTCACAAATTACCTCGAGCCCAAAGGTGTTGGTAAATTGGTGACTGTATAAGTAAAATTCAATAATCAATGAAATGCTTCTATTCTGAGGCATTTCTGAATATTCTAGGTTAGGTCATTTAAAACCCCATCAGTTAACTACGTTTTAACATCCATGTCTAGCTTTCTCAGTCAATGAATACACTACCTGTTGTATACAATCTGCACAAGAGCATTCTAAAAACCAACAAAGATGCAAAGTTTCTACTGGTTCCAAGCTACTTAAAAAGGAAGCATCCTTATAAAAGATGGGGTTTCATTTTCGTGTGGGCAGGCAATCAATAATGTCCTGCAAGTTTTTGTTTTGTTGCGGGACTACTGACAAGGTGGCTTATTGTACAGTTTGGAAAAACCTCAGATCATGTAACTGGATGGCACTCTAATGTAAGTTTTTCTAATTTTGCCATAACAGTTTAATGATGTGCCCATATTCGTAAACTGCCATCAGATGTAGAATGACTGACAGTGCATGGCTTCATGGTAGTGGCAGGATTCAAACAAGTAATTCATTTAGGCTGCAATTGCTTTTACTCACTTGACGTTCAACGTGCACAATTTAGATCACCTCATTTGGATTTTTGGGTACAGAATGTGTGTGTGTATGAGTGTGTGTGTGCCTGATAGAGCTGATTCGGAACAAAAATCCCTGTGTACAGAAATTCAAAGTCACTGGTGAGCTATCCATTCCTCCATTATTTTCTGTGCCTTTCCAGCAAGAGACACCATTGTCGAATGCTATATCCAGCAAGTGTGGTTGTTCCTAGCTTGGCAATACAGACAAATCCTGCCACACTGCTTTACTATCCCAGGTTTGTTGGAAACCATATCAGCCATGACATTACACAGATGACATAGCTATATCATAAGCCACTTCCTTGAAGATCAACAGCAAACAGGTAAAGGATGAATGTCGCATCTGCATCTTAAAACATCCATGAACACGTCTTGTAGCCTTGATCTAACTGGAGCTTCCATTCCAGGCATGTGTATATCTGTGTTTAACAACACATCACTCATCCATACTTCACACATTTGCAGCAGGTAATATCATCACAGTGATAGCCACATAAAGCATGGCACTGACCTAAGCTGTACAGGTAATCTGGGAAATGTTATTTTTATCATCAATCACTAGTTGGGAGGTGTTATTTTGGGGTGAACTTTGTATGGACACAATACAATATTTGAATAACTATACTATATAAATCAGACATTAAGAAGCCTTCATATTGCTAGAAATCGGAGGAGCCAATCACATTTTATGTTTTCTGGGCTTTAAAAAAATGTGTTCCTTTTCTTGCCCTGAAAAACTCTCTTCAAAAAAAAAACTTAAATAACTAATATGAATTCCAATAACATAGGGAAAGGCAGTGAATGCATTTAAAGGCTTCTTAAATCACTGTTGGTTGATCCTTGCCTTGAAATTTGCTTTGCCTTTCTCTAAATGTTAATTGTGACCTGGATTATTATTTGCACCTCTTAAACCTTTGATATCATTTATGGGTTGTTTTTATGAAACCTGGTGTAAGTACTACAGCATATTTACCTAAGTAGCACAAAAATCTGATGTGGCATATGGCTAGTACATACTACTAAACCCCAGGCATTAGAAAAAGGCATTAGACACAGTGGCTAGTATATGTCAGGTGGTGAGGGAAGCTCTTTTGCTAACTGTAAACCAGTCAACCTCAAAATTCATTAAATTGGTATGAGTTCCAGCACTTATGACTCATGAACTTCCATCAAGTCCATCATAAATATAAATAAAGTCAAGTTTCAAATGCTTTGCCATATAAGAAGTATCAAAAACAGAGAGGAAAGAATTGTGTTCCCAGCCACCATACTAATTTTGCTTTCCCCCCCATCCGTGACAAAAAAAGAATCGAAAACTCCAATCCAATGCTTGCTCTTGTACTTCTCAAGTTAAATGTCACTTGTGTTGAACTTACCATTTAATGATATGTCCCAGACCTTTTTGTGCACATCTCTCCTGCATGTATTTCCCCAATACTTCCTTTGGTTTTTAACAAGTCTCCGAAATATGGTGTACCTCTTCTGAATTGAGATGCCAGCCAAGTTCGCCCAAGCCAGAAGTAAAGGCTCATTAAAGAATTTTGAAGACTCATAAAAATCTGCCTTAAAGAAGTGAGCTTTACAAGTCCCAAAATTCTTCTCCAGCTGGGATTAAAATGACAAGTTAACGTTAACAAGAGAAAAATAAATGACAAGTTAAAGTTTCCTTATGCTGGTATTATTGTTATTATAAGCAGGTGCCAATCTGTATGTTATCTCGTGTATAATGAGTTACAAGATTGAGACAACATCAGTCCAATGTGTTTGGCATGATCACAAAGCAGCAGCACTAACAAAAGTTGGAAGGCTGTAAGGATAAACCATATATTAGAGGCTGTGCGTATAAAAAATCCCAGGAATTTAGGTGGCAGAGCTGGGTGGCTAAATGGCATTTAATTAAAACAATACAGTGCTTCTGTGGAGTTCTTTCCCTACCACAGCCAATAGCATTTTACAGGTGCTTAATTCCCTCATGCCTACTAGGTATTTAAAACATTTACAGCACAAACCTACATCTATTCAGAAGTAGTTCCGAATAATTCCAATTGAGTTCAATAGGCCTTATTCCATGCTGTATAGAATTGCATCCCACTGAACTCAATTGTACTTACATGTGAATGGTAAACATAGGCTGACCATCTGAAAAGGAGGACAGGGATCATGTAACTTTAAGAGTTGTAGAGAAAAGGGAATTTCAGCCAGTGTCATTTGTATGCAATTAGTTCCAGGTGAAATCCCCTCTTCATCACAACAGTTAAAGTTGCAGGCACTATACTAGAGTGACCATATACAAAAGAAGGCAGGGCCCCTGCAACTTTAACTGTTGTGATGAAGAGGGGATTTCACCAGGAACTAATTGCATACAAATGACACTGGCTGAAATTCCCTTTTCTCTACAACTGTTAAAGTTACATGAGCCCTGTCCTCCTTTTCAAATGGTCAGCCTAGGTAAACATGGATACAATTGTACTGCATGAGGTGTGGGAGGTGTGCATGAAGTGTGCAAAGCAATTTAAATTATATATATACTATATACACACACACACACACACACACACACATTTCTGCATTCCCTTTTCTGCAGTCCTGCTATGACTGGATCAGGCTCAGCATGAGGGCAAACTAAGGGGCAAGTGTGATATCAAGTCAGTAAACAGGTTACGCGCAGCTGAATCAGTCCAGCAAGAGTGTAGTTCAAGCAAGAGTAGTCAATAAACAAGCAAGGGTCAAGAAGGAGAGTTCTAAAAGAAGGGTCTGAGGCATAGTCAAGGCCAAAGCACAGTTAAGTAGTCTAATGCAAATGCAGTCCCAAGAGAAGAGTCAAGTAGGGGTGTAGAAGTCAGCAACACAGAGGATCAGTCATGAAGCAAGGTCATGGAAGAAGGGATGCATGGCACTGGAGTTGGTAGAACAATGTTTCAGCAGTTGCTAGACTGGAATTTAAGGCTTATGTGGCATGAGTAGGATGACCATATGAAAAAGAGGGAAGTGCTCCTGTACCTTTGTTGTATTGGAAGGGGAATTTCAGCAGGTGTCATTTCTATGCATGCAGCACCTAATGAAATCCCCTCCTCTTCACATGAGTTAAAGCTGCAGGAGCTCTGCCCTCTTTTTTTAATCTGGTCACTCTAGTATAGGTCCTTCAGCTTTAACTGTTGCGATGAAGAAGGAATTTCACCAGGTGCTGTATGCATACAAATGACACCTGCTGAAATTCCCCTTTCAATATAACTGTTAAAGATACAGGAGCCCTGTCCTCCTTTTCTTATGGTCACCCTAAGCATGAGCTCCCAGAGCCCTACCCATGACTAAGCTGCAGTTCATCACAGGTCCTTTGGCAAAAGTCCTACTTCTGACAAGGGCCTTGCTCATGGTGAGTCCTTTACTCATGAGGAAACCTCCTTTTAAAATAGTCATTCCTCCTGCCTCTTGAGCTTATGACCCTCTCAGCGGCTAAAGGGTTGCTCAGCCTTGTAGGGATGGACCTGTGGCCATCTCCCCCAAGGCCCTAGGCTCCTCCTGGTTTTCTGACATGGGCTGTTCTATGGTGTTCTTCATTTCTGGGAGTTCTAACTCCTCCTCTGAGGAGGATTCTTCCAGTGGCACCATAATACCCTATCTATGGACTTATAATAGATACAACACAAAAGAAAAAAGGATAGTGAGGGATGAGGCAAGTCAGACACCACCAGTCTTAAAGTTACAAAGTTCTTACAATGACCAGCTTGAATTGAAAAAGTAGTGGGAGAGGAAAAGCCCAATGGAGTTGGTCTCTCAACAATGCAGATGGAGTAGCCCTGTAGTCCCATTTCTCCCTCCCTCTGCTGCAACCTAGTGGAATGGCAGCTCCTAAATGACAGTAATGTGTAAGCACTGAAGATTCCTGCACAGTAGTCTCTGCACATCTGGAGAATTCCACCATAGAAAAGCCAGTGATTGGGTTCCATAGAAATTAGGACCCCCACCCCCACCCCATTGTTCTGAAACACAACAGTTCTCTTTGGCATTGTTCTCAAAAAGATCCTTTGTGACCACAAAAATAAGACAATGCTGCATGCCTGAGGAGATAAGAGTCTGAAGGAAGCATAAGCAGAGTTACTGTCATGGCTTATAGCAAGTTCTGCTGAGAACCTGGCATATTGCCAGTCATGCCTTTTCATTCCAAGAGTTCTCCGCTGCTTTGTTTATACCCTCTCAACAAGCCTAAGTATTCTCCAATCTCCGAGCCTTAGAAAATCATGGGGGAAGCCTTTACTCTCACTGGAGTATTTTAGATATTTAGCAGATGATTTAATTTGGTGAGAAGGGCATTTGCTGCTGCAGAATACAGGCCAGAACCTCATTGTCGATAGACAAGCTCCACTTACATTTCTGGCTCTTCACCTTTACTGCAAATACCCTGGCAGGCAGCAGGAGTAGACGTGATGCAGTATTGGAAGTGATCCTGGCCATTGGACAAAACCAATGTATTGCCTGGCAATTATGACCACCCAGTCCAGATTTTTTAGAGGCAATGACCCTCCCTGCCTTCTGTTGGAAGTTCTCATTCCCTCTGTCTTCTTTTCTTATTCCTGTCTTCCCTTTGGTTGAATACATATCTGAAACCCCAGACATCCATTTATTTATTTTTAGGAGAACCCAATGCTCCACATCAAACCCTTATCATTTTCTCCACAATGTCAACTAGCAAACATGATTTCCAAATGAATTATTTCTCCTGATCTTCTCTTGCCAATGTTGAACATAGATCGGCATGAAAGCAAGTGTCTGCAAAAACAAAAAAGTCACAAATACAAAGGGGAGGAGGGGATGTTGATGTGCCGAGGAGGATACTAAGGCCAGATTTACACATTTTCATCAACATTTTCATATATATGAAAATTGATAGGCATTCTCTATGCATTTCTTCAAATGATTTCTCCTAATATGCACATTGATATATGCATTTTATACTCATTTTTTTTAAGAATTAGAGAACTGTATTGGTATTAACTGCAGGTTAGCTGAATCACAATTTTTTTTTTAAAGAGGATAATTGCATTCTGGCTGGTGCATTATTTCAGGAAATGTGAATTAGGTTGGTACATATCAAAATGTGAACCAAATGAAGTTCGCCCCCATTATTCACACTTTCCAACCACTATGCAAACTGAAACCTAGTTATCTTTTGAAATTCGCACTTCTCCAAATTTTGCAGTGCAGTTCCCCCAATCAAAATTGCATATAAAATGTGCATGTTAGGGGAAAAAATGTTTAAAATTTTAAATGGGGGAAATTACATGCAAAAAGTGTGTGTAATAGGCAATAATTCTTACAAAAATGCATGTATTAGGAAAAATGTGCACAAAAATGATTCTGAATGCTCATGTTAACTTAAACAAAATTCTCAGAGTTCAGATGAAATGAACTTAAAATTGAAAAGATGAGAAACTAAGATAAATCAAGCCTGACAGATTCATCCATTCTTACACAACCCCTACCTGTGCCAGGCACCTCTAAACACACTCTCTGCAAGACAGGAGTTGATAGGAGTCAATAGGGAAGGTGCCTGTGTTACTACGCAGAGTCTACCCTCTGTTGTACTTTACTTATGAACGGTAACAAAAGAAGAATCACTGAGGTAGTTACAGCATTAGCTCAGGGGGCAAAACAAATCTTGGAGCTGATGTACAACACTATGGCTGAATTCGGACAACACATTAGTCAATGGTGGGTTGAGTAGCCAACTCACAGTTGGTTATTTTGTGGGTACTCCCCACACAATATATTTCTACACAACTGTGGGTGGTTGGGGCTGGCGTTGAGTGGACTAATTGTCAACCCAGCATTTGACTGACACAGCCCCTGCCCCTCTCCCTCCCTCAGTCCTCCCAGTTTTATCCCAGCAGCCTCTGCAAGTGGCAGCCACCGCTTTGATCTCTCTTGTTGCCTGCCTCTATGGACTTGTGTTTTAACCCACTCACCCCTCCACACAACACTTTAAACAACTGGCTTCGAGCTAAACAACTTGCAAGCCAGTTGTTTCTCTCAGTTGCTTATTTGGGCAGAATAGCATACCGTCAGTAGTTTGTGAGCGGCATGTTACCCTCCACACAACGCAATAAACAACACAACTGATGACTGTTTTCCCCACCCTCTGTTGCTTAATGTGTTGTCCAAATTCAACCTATTTGATGTTACTTGACCCCCAGATTCAAATAAAAACAGAGTGGAGTCACAATTTCATTAATTCAACTTACCTGTACTGTGAGTAAACACTTCTGACAGTACAGATGCTACTGCTTAAGACTGGGATGCAGAACCTCTTTCAGCCTGAGGGTGAATTCCATTTTGGGAAGCTGTTGGGAGCGGCATTCCAGTGGTGGGTGGGGCCAAAGGCAAAAGGGGCAGGGCTAACAATACCAGCCTATTTTAGCTGAAAGCTCTTGCTGCCAGTAGCTGGCCTTAGGAGAGCCATTTAAGAACATAAGGAGAGCCATGCTGGATTAGACCAAGGGTCCATCTAGTCCAGCATTCTGTTCACACAGTGCTCAAACAGCTGTTGACCAGAAACTCACAAGCAGAACATAAGGGCAATAACAGTTTCTCATCCATATTCCCCAGCAACTAGTGTACATAGACTTACTGTCTCTGATACCGGAGGTAGAATAGAGGTAGCATTTCAACTTTTTAGAATGGGGGGATTTCACAAAAGCTAGGAAACCACTAAATGATAGATGGCTGGGAAAAGGGAAGGGGGAGTGGCCATCTGTGGGACTCCAGAAGTCTGGGTTCAGACTCAAGGTGGAGCAGATTTCTGCACCCCTGCTTGAAGATGATGGTGGTTAGGATGGGTATAACCTGTCATCACCCTTGTTGGGCCTCTGAGTCATAGTCTGCCATCACTCCATCTCTGGTTCTTGCTCCTCACATGCACTCTTTCAAGGTGCTGTGAGAGATGCAGGCCGCAGCATCAACCTCAAGCCAATGAGAGGTGAGTGAGTGTATGGCTTTGGCATGTGCTTAGGTGTATGGAGGCAAGAGCAGCCATTTGAACTGTCTTTGTTCTTGTGACCCCAACAGTCAGCCAGCCATGCCACTCATGGTGTGACACGACTTCTCATCTCATGCCTCCTCAGTAGTGGCTAGTGCTCATTGAGGGAGGACAGAGGACAGAGCAGATGTTTAATATTCTATTGAGATGGCCAGAGGAGGACAGGAGAAGATCATGTGTGGCACTCAGGAGCAGCATATGTACCTGGTTGGGGGAGGATCTCTCTGCCACAAGTGAGTGAGGAACAGGAGATGAGTCATTGGCCCAGTGCCCCCCAATATAGAACTACCTCCTCTCCCTCCCTCCCTCCCTCCCCCCCTCCCCCCTCTCTGTCACAAAGACACTAATGTGTGTGCTTGTAATGGGGGGTAATGTAGGCTGACCATATGAAAAGGAGGACAGGGCTCATGTAACTTTAACAGTTGTAGAGAAAAGAGAATTTCAGCAGGTGTCATTTGTATGCAATTAGTTCCTGGTGAAATTCCCTCTTCATCACAACTGTTAAAGTTGCAGGGGCCCTGCCTTCTTTTGTACATGGTCACTCTAGTACAGTGCCTGCACCTTTAACTATTGTGATGAAGAGGAAATTTCACCAGGAACTAATTGCATGCGAATGACACTGGCTGAAATTCCCTTTTCTCTACAACTGTTAAAGTTACATGAGCCCTGTTCTTCTTTTCACCTGGTCAGCCTAGGTAATGACAATTTTTTAGTCTTAAATATTTATCTTCTGATGTGATAAGACTTGTGATTAGGCCATTAGAAAGTCATGTCATTAAAGCAATAAAAATAAAAACATCCCGAACAAAACAAAGTGTGCCTCAGTTCAACAGATATTCCAGATGCAATCTGGTAGACCATGGCTGTGCATGTACACTAGTTAAAATCAACCAAGATTCAACATATTTTCTTAGCACTAATGAAAAAGAATGCATGCAAGATGCTATAAATGCTTTAATACTACAAAAAAGCGGTGAGGCTTTTTCAGATGGAAAGAAGAAACATATCAACCCGATTTTCACTACCACAAGGCATTCCCATCAATAAAAATAAAACATATCGCATACTCTCACATTTATATTTGAATAATACAAGGATATGTTATTCCAAGTTCTCTCTGAAGCACAGAAATGGGGAAACAATTCTAAAAGCTGTTTTTATTTATCTCTGAAGTTTGTAAAAAGTGATGGTAACAGTGAGCTATTAAAACTGCAATCCTCTGCACACTTACCTGGGAGCAAGCCCCATTAAGACAATGGAACTTACTTCTGAGTAGACATGTACAGAATTGCTCTTTAAGGACATTAACATTATTCAAAGGAAAACTAAAGGTTCAACAAAGAGCCGATCTACACACTAGGTTTTTAACGTTTTATAAGGGTTATGAAAACTCTTTGGGCCACATGACGTACTCCCTATGACATTGTATATCTGAGGTTTTTTGAAACTCACTTCAGTTATATACAATGGTTTCACTTTTAATAAATCGTTTTAAGTAAAATAATGTGTCCTTCCTTACCGTTTGTGAATCATGGGGGCAGTCCTTCATTTACTGGTGCCCAAATGCTTAGCAGTTGATTGGTGGGGAAGAAAGCGGGGCTAAGGAGGAAGTGGGTGAGTGAACTACAACACCCACAATTCTTAGCCCTATACTCGCTAGGGAATGACAGAGGAACAAAGGAGGAAGTGGGTGACTGAACTACAATACCCACAAGGCCTTGCCCTAAACTCATTGTAAAAACGAAAGAGAAAGAGACAGGGCAGAAGAGTGTGTGACTGCACATACCACTTTGAAGGCTGAAGAAGTTGTCTCCTGTAATGTGAGTACTCAGTAATGTGGCCTAAGATGTTTTAGAATGCACCTTTTTGGAACGTTTTAAAATACTATTTAAAATGTTCCAAGGGACTGTGTAGATAGGCTCAAAATTACACAAGACACAGCACTTATAGTTTGACTAAGGGAGGGGATAGAAATATCTGTGTTTCACCTTATCTAAAGAAATGCCTTTAGAAATAAAATGTTTTTGTTACTATGATTTGCTTTGTTTGTATGATATCGAATAGCAATTTTGAAATATCTGCTCAGTAGCATCAGTGCTCAATTTTATTTATTTAATATGGCAAAGCCTTATGGATGCATCTTTCTTAATTTGTGGTAGAGGGTAAATTTGGATTACTCCATGGGTAGCATCTGATTTTCTCATTCTCTTAGCATATGCATAGCAAGATACTTTACAGGAATGTCCAGATATGGTATTTGTCAAGTCTCTGCTGCTGCACAGATCAGTGTGCCCAGTCTTCACAATCCACATAATTGTTTTTACCTACCTTCATCTATCTCATTGTCCTCATCTCCATTAATCCAGGATATTGGAGAAATGATGATGAAGTCACCCTATATGGTAGGGCTGTGCACAGACCCTGCAACCTGCTGTGGAGGCCTATTCACAGCTTCTGAATTTGCCTTGACTTGCTTAGGCCCGCTTTGGACCTGGTCCAACCTGCTTTGGATTCCAGATCTGAAGCAAGATTCAGACATCTGAATCAGGGGGCCCTGCTGAGCCCCCCCCCCCATGCTCCAACGAGCCCACCCAGCCAAACAAGCCCTGTCAGAGGAGCAGCTGCAGCTGTCTTCAATGAGTTGCCATTTTCTTTTAAAATAGGAACTCCTCCTCTTCTGGAAATTAAATGTTGCATAAATGCTAGCCATAAGGTCACCATGTATGCAACATTACAGGCAGAAATGGCTTTGGATCCAGCCTGCTTCAGTCCAAATCGGCCCACTTCATTCAGAATTCAGATCCGGAGCTCAAGTGGTTTAGTTTGCATTAAGAAACCTTGACCACAATGCCATGTGACGCAGTGATAAACAGTGCCTGGTTTTGTGTGTCTGTGTTTTGTGTGTGCTACTTGCCACATCTCAGAGTGGGATATGTAGTCCTATGAATCCATTTCAGCAATCCAGCAGTCTGTTTTCCAACATGCCCATTTTAGAGATGCTTAAAGGGAGATATAAGAGAGCATAGAACACAAAACCCAAATATTTTCTTAACTTTATTCCATGGTGGTTCAATACACATGGCAATGAAAATATGTTAAGCTGGTGTGTGTGTGTGTGTGTGGGGGGGGTTGGCCTGGAATTCAGATTTCCCATGGGAAATTGATTGTATGAGAACTCTTTTGCAGAATAGGAAAGCAATCCTATATGTGTTTACCCTTTAAATTCCAAAGTGGTCAACAGAGCTTACTCCCAGGAAGGTGTGTATAGATTTGCAGATGACATTTGAACATTTACCAGGCCCTTTATTTGGGCCTGTGTTAGATGCACTGCAGTGGTACGTTCATTGTTCCATTCAATGATGGAGGAGCATAGAAAACATCAGGCAGAGACAAACCATAACCAGTTGGCTAGTGACTGTAGATACCTTATTTACCATTGTATACTTTGAACCCTATATCAATGCCTTCACAATTCCTATAACAAAGAGGCCCACAGGGAATATGAAGGCATAAAGGAATGTGACTAGTGATGAGGTCAGTGTCTGACATATCCAAAACCTGCTGGACTCTTGCAGGCAGGACAGAAGTGAGGGAGCGGTGATGTTCTCTGCACTTGTTTATGTTATTGTTTAAAAGAACCCTCTCTCTGTACTGGTGTAATTTCCCTTCCCACCCATGTTGTAGTTATGGTCAGGGACTGAAAGGCCTGTGGATCTTAGAGATCAAAGGCCAGCAGAATCTACCCATGCCACATCCTTCACCTATCACCTTTTCATCTCTTCCAGCATTGGAGCTCTAGTATTGGGGATCCAATATTTCTCATAGCTCCAGGGCTGTCTTCCCAGGGGCCATGGGGCTGTCACCTTAGGCTCCTTTAGTTCTATCAAAATTCCTTGTGTGGCTGAAGCAGAAAATAAACCTTTGGATTTGTCCTGGGAATGCAGCTGGAGCAAGGAGCTGAAACGATGGCTCAATAGGATCTGGTAACCCAGGAAAGATCTGGGAGGAAACTGAGGGTTTATATACTTGCTGTCAGCTGCTGCAGCTGCGTCTTCTTTCTCAGTGTCTACAGCTTGCACTTTTCTCTCCTCCTGAGAATCCACTAGCTTTTTAGGAGACCCTCTTTAGGAGAACCTGAGCAAAATGGTCTTCTGGCAGTCAGGCAGGCATTATGACACCAACTCTCCCACCTGGTTCACCAGCTATGTTCCAGAGACAAAGGGGGAAAGTTGGGAGCCATGGCAAGACTCATAATGGGTTCAAAGTGGTTCTTGGGACCTCAAGTAGGGCATCTCTGTGACAGGACTCTTCAGGCTGCCCCACGTCTTCTATGACAATGGGGTTTGCCTTGGAATCCTCCTCCTTCAAAGAGGTCTCCCTTGAGTATGATCCTTACAGAAAACTCAATATATTGCTTTGAGCTAAAACAAACTTAGGGATGTCCAGAAATCTTCCTAGTCTTATCAGAGAAACATTACTTGACCTATATCATTACATCAAGTGATAGGGGAGAATTTCATTCAGTTTGCAGTTGACAAGAACTTACCAAAATTCTCATGTCCCAAATCAATATCTGAACTGGAACAGAGTTGTCCTTTGGTATTTGCACTCCAAGTCTAGGGAGCAGCCAGGCTGGTATGGGAGGAGGCAAAATTTGGGAGAGCAACTGTATTCAGGAAATCTCTGGTAAAGATTTTGTTCAGTTTCAGTTTTGTTACCCAACTCTCCTTAAAATTTATGTCCCAACAGAGGATTTCACATCGGATTTTAAAAACCAGAACTTAACATTAGGGCAAAAAAAGTCTTTAAGGGCCTTGTTTCTGGCCCCTTGGATAGCTTACTTTGCAAATGTTTGTTATACTACATCAGGGGAATGAATTTGCCTTACCAACAGTTTCTTCCATAGACTTTATTAATCACAAATGGCAGGCATATGAAACCATTCACTTAATTTCTTCTTAGTGTCATTCTGTAGTGGGTTGATCTGTGTCCAAAATGTACATTTCTCCATTTCCCGATGGGATGAAGAACTTTAAAGTCACTTTTGTTTTACCAAAAAAAAAAAAAAAGCATTGGGCCATTTCTTTTACAATTAAATAGAAGTTCTGTGTATTTGCTAATTGTACTGGTGTGTTAACCTCCTATTAAACAGTAAGTCACAAGAATATGTTTCCCTCCCCCCTGCATATAAAGGCATGTCATTTAGATCAAGGGTGTCCTCTTTCCTTAGTCCCTGAGGTGGAATTATAGAAATCCGGATTTAAATTTTGACTCAAATCATCATTTCCCCTCCCACCCCTCACCAATTTAAGGGTTATAATATCTGCAGTTGAACTTATATCACAGCCTATGAACCATGCTGCTTAATATGAATGAAATTACATCATGTAAGAAATGTCCTTTGGTCCATTATCCTGGTCAGTGTCATGACAGGGCTCAGAAAGAGTCACAGGGCTGTAAATTAGCTGGTCTGAGGTATATGAAGAAGAGATAGTGGAAAGCGTCTCCTTAAGCCTAGCACCAAGGTCCGTAATACTCTTAATGCTCTAGCAAGATCATTGTGAAGAATGGACATTAGGTGTTCCGTCTTGGCACCCTGTCAAATGCAGAATATTTTATGCAAATTGAAATATCCTTTTCCGAGAAATAATAGATCTGTAGTGATATCATTCTCATGTTAAGGTGGGAAGGTTTTCACTGAAAAGATGGGTTGGCCACAGCTAGGACATCTTGTTGAGTCTAAGAGGGATATACCTAGAAGAAATTGATGGTATGACATTAGCTAATAGCAAGCAACGTATATATGAGAGGTCACAGACAAAATTAAAAATTAAAAATGATAAGGCATAATTGAGTATTCTGATTTGCTTAACTAAGCCAAGGAAATTACTGAAGTGCGTGAATGTCAGAGGAGCAGAAGCCAGAAGAGAGGGGCACGATGGAACTTGTAGGGCATATGTATACCAAACACACTTTGCTCGATCATCAGACCTATTGTACTAACATTAAGTGGCACTAAGGAAGAACAGAAAATAGAGAAAAGAAAATAGGCACAAAGATCCAAGTTAATCCAACCTACAGTATTAGAGAATAATAAGAGATGTCCTCTGAATGATAGTGCCTGGATGCAGATGGGGGAAAGAGAGCTTATAGGAGTGAGGATGCATTTGGTATCACTAAGTACTTAAATACACCTAGATAAAAAGTTGTAACTTTCCCATATTTTATGAGGAAGCTACATACATACCCCCAATAACTTAGGAATGTGTAAAGAAGGGGCTACAGCTCAGTGGTGGAGCGGATGCTTTTCACGTGGAAGGTCACAGGTTCAGTCCCCGGCATGGCTAGGAAAGAATCCTGTCTTGGAGAGCCACTGCCAGTCAATGCTGGCAATACTGGACTAAATGGACCAATGGTCTGACTCGGTATAAAGTAGCTTTCTGTGTCCTTGAAAACAAAACACATTTTCTAAGAAGTAACATATATGCCAAGGGATCTTGCCATTCAGTGTATCATTTAATCAGGGGCTGGGGTCTTCTGGGGCCAATATCCCAACCCCCAGAACCCCTGCCCCCTGTTGCCATGCTGAAGAATTTGCTACCACAAGTCAGTGACAAAAAAGCAGCAATTGTGATTTAAAAGAAATGGCTTTGGGGAGTACAGTTTTGCTTTAAAACAAGGCACGTCCTCTCTGTGCATCCTGTTTTAAGGCAAAATGCCACATGTTGGGGTTCAGCCACTGCAGCAACAAATACAGCAGATTGGTAGAGTGGTGGACACAAAAATAGCCATGAGTTCTCATGTGGCCTGCAGGTTACATGTTATCCACCCGATACCTCTTTCTTCCATTTATATTGCTTGGCAAACAAGTTGTCTATCGGGTGGAATTTTTGGACAATCCTTTTATATCACTCTGCTTATTGACAGCATGGTAAAATATTGAGTGGGAGTTGGAATTGGGATGCGTGTGAAAGATTAGAAGTATCGTATGGCCAGACTTTTTTTTTTAGAATCTTTTCAAAATAACTATTCTTTGGCGCTGTCATTCTGTTTTCAGCAAAAGACAAAAATGTATGGCTCTTCAGAAGCACTTTGATAAACCCTGGGGGAGTCTGATTGGCAAGGGCAGTTTTGCATTAAATTGTGAGTGACTCCATCAAATATGTGGAGCGACATGAACTCTCCTTTCATTTTGTAAAATGCAGTTGAGCACAAGGTACTCAGGAGAGTACAAAAGCCCATAAACTTGACAAAAGAAAATCCAGTTCCTTACAGGGAATGGGATCAGGGAATGGGAAGGGGTCATCTAATGAAACTTGTACTACCTTTTTTGAAAGTAGGATTTGGGGCTGTAAAGGGCCCTATTTCATTGTGGCCCTGCATTTTTTCACACTCATGGAATCTCTGCAAAAAGAGACTAAAGACTAACACAGGTGTACACAATTTCTTTGGTACAAAATTTCCAGTGTGTTTTGAACACAGATGGGTTATTCTTCAGGGGAAATGCTATTCAATATGAGGCCAGTTTAGGAATGCATTCATTTAGAGAAATTTGACTGGTCAAAGTTCAAAATGCATTATGAACATTGATCCAAATAATGTTCATAGACGTGATTGACACTCATTCCTTAAAATGTTGTCATCTTTGGTGCCCTTAAAACCAGGGCCTTATTCACCTCAAATGGCTGGAACACCTGGGGTTGGAAATATCCAATTTATGCTACATCGACTGCACCAATGGAAGTGGACGTCCCCTCCATCCCATGTCAGCCCCTCCAGCCCCCCTGGAAATGCTACATTGAGAGCCAGAAGACCATACTGAAAGGGGTGAACTTTGCTGTGGTGGGGTACATGGAGGGAGGCCCTAAAATCAGGTGACCTTCCATGAGCAGAGCCCTTCCTTGCAGAAGGCATATCATGAATCCAACCCCTGACATTTTTTCATTGCTGCCACTACAGAATTTTGAAACTCAACCAGATTGTGGGAGGATGAATTCTATCATTTATTTATTTATTTATTTATTTAAAAAATTTCTTGGCTGCCTTTCAGGGCAGAAGCCCTCACAAGGTGGCTTACAACAATATAATATATAAAAACAGTTAAAATATTAAAAGCAATAAAAACATGATCACAATAACATAGCAATTAAAACAATAAAACTAACAATAAAACCAGCAGGAACAACAATAGTAGCAATAGCAATACTCATCATGGGAAGGCCACAATAAAATAAAATGTTTTTGAGGCCTTCTTGAAAGCCTGCAAGATAGGTGCATGGCGGACCTCTGATGGGAGTTTGTTCCAGGGGTTTGGGGCCACTGCAGAGAAGGCCCTCTCCCGTGTGGACACTCACCTAATTGCTCTCACAGGTGGGCAAATGAAAAGGGCGTCTCTTTCTGATCTTGAAGTGTGGGCAGGCTGATATGGGTGAAGGTGGTCCTTCAAGTAACTAGGTCCCAAACTGTTTAGAGCTTTAAAGGTCAAAAACAGCTCTTTTAATTGGTCTCAGAAAAACACCGGTAGCCAGTGAAGCCAGTGCAATATAGGCATTAAATGATCAAACGCGCCGCCCCTACCATTACTCAGCCAGCCGCATTCTACACCAGCTGATGTTTCCGAACCATCTTCAAAGGCAGCCCCACATACAGCGCATTACAGTAGCCAAACCTAGACATGACTGTTGTGTGGATAACTAAGGCAAAGTCCGTTCTTAGGCATACCAGCCTAAGTGAGTAGAATGTACTCCTGGACACCGCAGTCACCCGGTCTTTCCCAGTTAGCTCAGAGTTCAGGAGGACTCCCGAACTGCATACTTGGTCTTTTAGGAGGAGTTCAACCACATCTAAGACCAGTTGTAAACCTCCATCTGAAGCAGTTGGTTTCCCAACCCACAGTTCCAGCTTGTTCACCCTCATCCATCCCCAAACAGCCTCCAGATACTGGTTCAAGAGTTCCACAGCCTCCCTGGGATGTGCAGATGGAAATGAGAGGGAGAGCTGAGTATCATCTGCCTACTGATAACACTTCAGTTCAAACCTTCTGATGACTTCCCCCAGCACTTTTATATAGATGTTAAAAAGCATGGGTGACAATAATGGTCAAAATGGTTATGCAGTATTTGATTAAATTGATAATTCTATTCATGCTTTTCTGGTAGACTTAACTTCCAGCTAAAACTTGCTATGGTTATGTTCCCAGACTTGTACATTTAGGTTTAAATTTCATTGAAGTAAATGGGACTTACATTTGAGCAAGAATGTGTGAGGAATTTTATCATAGCGAATTCAGATCTGATGTTGCCTGCCAGACGAAGGCCAGATCTACACCAAGCAGGATATGACGGTATGAAAGTGGTATGAAAGTGGTATATAAAAAGCAGGAGCCACACCAAGCAGGATATAGCAGTATGTGGTATGTGTCAACGGGTCCCAACAGTTGTCAGTGCACTTCAGTACCACTATAAAGCAGTAGTGTGGCTCCTGTCTCTTATATACCATTTTCATACCGCTTTCATACTGCTATATCCTGCTTGGTGTAGATCTGGCCGAACATTCAAATGGAATGTAGTTATCCATTGGCTCTCACACTTTTTAAATGTTTTGAGGCAATTTGTAAAGCAACTAGAGCCTGTCCTTGCCACAGCAGAGATGGGAAGTAGAGAAAGGAGATGTTTCTCCCTCCCCTCTCTCATCCTTGCTGCCAGAGCCTGTCCTTGCCACCAGAGGTGGGAGGGGTAGAGACAGAAGCACCTCCTTCTCACCCCCTCCCATCACTGCTGTGGCTCAGCCACTGCCTGCACCCCAAATGCTTGTTTTTTCCTTGAGGAAAGCACAAGCATTTGGGGGGGGCGGCGGCAGTGACTTCTGCCCCCGCCAGTTTTGCTATGGACAAATGTGATTCTCCATTCATACTTGAGCACAGCACTGCCGTAGATTTTCCACAGGCATGCTTACCAAATTATTCAGCCACAATGTCCACACAGTGCCCTCAGGGCCAGAGATGTTGACTATATACAGAGCACCTATTTGAAGAGAGATTATATGTATGTCCCAGAATGAACTGCTTATATTGACTGGGTTCGCACAGCACACTACCCCATGATGTTTTATTTTCCAGAACAACCCATGATAGGAAGTTTACACACACACACACACACACTGTGGTTGGTTATTTCTTCCAAATAAGCTATCCTGAGAACCCACAGTCTGCAGTAAGGGTTAATTTACCTACGATGGGTCACTCACACAATATGGGCTATGGAGAACACCTACAGAGCTATGTGGAAAGAGTGGCCCAAAATGCTACCACCACTCTATGCCTCTCAAGCCATCTTTATTCTGACCGCAAAGGAAGCTGGGATACCCATCCAGCTGAACAGCAGGACTATAGAGGAGGGGAGGGGAGGAGAGGGAAGGGTATGAAAAAAACTACTGTGTGTTTTCTGAAGGACAAAATAGACATGACATGAGAGTTCCATAACTGGAAATTGCAATATTTTTAGCCTGCTTCACAAGTTACTCATGTGAAGGAGGTGCCACATATTGAAGCGGCTCCAGGACCCACCACTTGCCTATCCCCAATGTTGGGTGGCTTCCTCAACCTCAGCATAGACATGTTGAGCATGAACATCTTCAAGAGAGATCCTGCATGTGTAGACCTCTACTTGTGTAGACTTCCACAGGATTAGGCACTCTGCGCAATCGTGATTTCCAATCTGGTGAAGCCTACACATGTCGCTCTATATATGTAGCTTCCTGCCAATGCTCAATGTGTGAACATCAGGAATGGGGAAATCATGGGACATTTAGGGCAAGGCCAGCAAAGCACCCAGTAATGCCTTCAATGCATGCAGCCCTCATTGCATGAAGGGGACTTATTTTCTTCCTCTTCCCAAAAAACAGACATATGGAAGATTTGGATCATGGCCACAGGGAGGAGGAGAGAGTCTTTAATTCTTTGACCCTGCACTGATTCTACAATGCAAATATATCCCACCCCAATCTATTAGCTACAGAAGGGGAAACATCCAGGAGCCATGTTGTGTCTGTATGTTTTCCACATGACTCTACGCTCCAGTAGGGTGGGGAGTGTTTGTATCAGTGAATCAGCACAGGGCAAAAGGTAAAAGTGTATCTCATACCACCAAGTCCCCAATCAAAATCCCCTTCAGGGGCAATAAAAAGTAACTGGGGAATTCCAGTCACCGAAATGAAGTCACACATCACATCTTCTTTGGCCTTTAATCAGACCAGTAATTCCAAGCTCAGTGGTGTCTATTTTAAGTGGCAAGACCTCTCCCAATTCTCAGATAGCTTTGCTTCCTAAGACCCCAAATATAGGGTGATCATATGGAAAGGAAGGCAGGGGTCCTGCACCTTTAACAGTTGTATAGAAAAGGAAATTTCAGCAGGTATCATTTGTATGCATGCAGCACCTGGTGAAATCCCCTCTTCATCACAACAGTTAAAGCTTCAAGACACCTGCTGAAATTCCCTTTTCAGTACAACTGTTAAAGATACAGGAGCCCTGTCCTCCATTCCTTAGGGTCACCCTAACTAGTACGCAGCAGTGAAACCTAAACCATAGCCTTTTCTTCTTCCAGTTATGTGCCACTTCCTCACATCTCTACTCACACAAAATGATGTTCCCGGTGTACTAAAACAATAAAAATTCTCCAATAAACAAACAAATGGGAAGGGCAGTAGCTCAATAAAATACGATGCAAAATGTTGTGGTTGCAAATGTCCAAGATTCAATCCCGAGCATGTCCAGGTAGGGCTGCGATCAACTGCTGCCTTGAAGCCTGGAGAGACTCTACCCATCCATTTAGACCAGCCTCCCCCAACCTGGTACTCTTGAGATGTTTTGGACAATCTCCCATGAGCCTCAGCAAACATGACCAATAGTCAGGAATGTTCCATAAAGCATCTGGGGTGTACCAGGCTGGGCAAGGTTGGTATAAACCAGGGGTGGACCACTTGTAAACTGAAACATCTGAATAGCCACAACTCCCATCAGCCTTAGCCAACATAGCCAATGGAGGGGGAAGATGGGAGTGGCAGGCTAAAACCTCTGGTTTAGACAATAATAAGGAAGATGAACCAATTGTCTCACTTGGTATATAGGGATTTCCAACGTCCCAAAGTATATACCATTTGTCTCGGTCATGAATCATCTCTTTTCTTGGGTCAACCAGTGTGGGATTGCACATATTGGGACCCTGAGCACTCTGCCTAGCATTCCTGCTACCAAGCTGCTGAGAGGTATCCCATACAAAGGAAGTGGCAGCAAAAGATGTGACCCCAACTTGAACAGTGGAAGAGAGCATTTGGGACAAGAACTCTTGAAATGTGACATTCTGTGGCCATCAATGCCAAAGTGCCTATTTCTCAAAGATTGCAAAAGGGGAACCTCTCATAAGTTTGGAAAGAGCAGGTGTAGTCTTAGGAGGCACACCTGTGTCTTAAAATGTAAGGTGCAATCCTATGTAAGTTTAGACAGAAAAAAGTCCTACAACTCCCAGCATTT
This sequence comes from Anniella stebbinsi, assembly GCA_029215795.1. NCBI lineage: Eukaryota > Metazoa > Chordata > Lepidosauria > Squamata > Anniellidae > Anniella > Anniella stebbinsi. The sequence continues at coordinate 44,023,480 of JARDYH010000006.1, forward strand.
CCCAGCCAGTATGGGAGTTGTAGACCTTTTTTCTGTCTACACATGCATATGATTGTGCCCTTAAAAATGATATTTCATCAATCGATAGATTAGATAGATAGATAGATAGATAGATGATAGAAAATAGATGATAGATAGCTAGATAGATGATAGCTAGATAGATGAGAGCGATAACTTGAAGATATAACAATTTCTGGATTATCTACACTTTATCTCCAAGACAGACGGATGTATTATACTTCTGTTTATCTACAAATATTGTTGTGCTTTCCAGAATGCATTCACGTCTTTCCAAATGCTACAAGAGTAGGCCGTAGACCCCATGGCACACGGAATTTCCTTATGTTCCCCTTGCCTCACTTCAATCCCAATCTGTGAAAGTAAACAGCCTCTCAAATCAGATTGTTTAATTGTGGCTCAAGACAGCTTTTGAATTAGTTAGGGCCTCCTTTTTTATATCCTGTGAATTATTACTGCAGCTTAAATAAATATTTATATCACTAACTGTTGAACACTTTATTGTGACATTTTATTGTTTAGACTTCTTGGGGAGAAAAAGGTTAAATATAATTACCTCTTTGTTCTTAAATGATAAAAAGTGGGTAACATCTGTGCTGACTGCGGGGTAGGCAGCAATAATAGCTGAGTGTTAACAATAACACAATGACCCACTCATGTGAATGTCACTGCCTTTTACCTGAGTATCTCCAGCAGCTAGGAAAATAATTCCTATTCACCAAAGACTAATTTTCACATTTAAAAAATCTTTATTATGGGTCTAGTGCAGTACAATTGCTTGACACAGTAGGGAACCCATACTTAGACTGGCAATATAAGTATGAGGAAACGCCTCAAGTCACAATCAAGCTGGGCAAGTAATTCGGGCTTTAGCAGCTACCAATTACACATGACAGCCAGCAGATGGCACAAAGCATCTCAGAATAAAACTGAGCATGCTCAAACATTTCCAGCTACAATCAATGGCTTGAAAGCACCATTTATTTATTTATTTTGTTAGCTAGCAGGGTTGTTGGACAGGCTTGTGAAAGACTTGAGGCAGGCTCGAAAATAAACAAAATGGAACAATGAACAACCATATAAGGATATGCCACTCCCACTACCACAATGTTGCAGCAAAATGAAAGTATTGATTGAACCAATTTGGCAAAGGCTTATTTACAGTTTCAAAAAGACTGGCCAAACAGAAAAGGCTTAAAATGGTCCAAGGAAAATGCACAGGCTGAGATGTTATCTGTATGCATACAGGACCATAGCTACACCTTGTGTTATATTGATACAATCCCATCTTGGTGATGCTGTTTCCCTCTTTATACCTTGTAGCACAAACAATGACATCTGTTCCTGTATTTTGAATAATGTGGACTATAAAGTGGGAAATAATGCTAGAAAAGCAGTATGCAGAATGCGTAATGTGCCCCAATAGTTATCAGTGCACTTCAATACTGATTAAAAATCACTCCTGTAGATTTAGCCCAGGTTATGTGTGTACAAAATATATAGTACCTACCTGATGCCAATCAAGCTAATGTTGGTCGTGACTATGCCTCATCGAAACTAATAGTTAACTGAGCATTCATAATCCTTCCTACATAGGGTGACCATGAGAAAAGGAGGTCAGGGCTCCTGTATCTTTAACAGTTGCATAGAACAGGGAATTTCAGCAGGTGCCATTTGTATGTATGCAGCACCTGGGGAAATTCCTTCTTCATCACTGTGATATTCTACTGTTTGTGGTTGTAAATAGATTGCACAGTTTATTGTTTGTGATATGCATTTGTTTATATCTTTAAAAAGGGTTAAGAACAATAACAGGTAAAGTAAATAACTAGGCCAAAATGTACTTACTGTTTGTGGTTATAGGTCTTGGTAAGTATAGAGTGATTGGCTGATTGTGGGGGAGTGCCTGGATTAGCTGGCTGTGTACGAGTGGGAGGAGCTAGAGAGTGAGTGGAGTGTATATATGTGTCTGACAGAGAGAGATGACAGGGTTGATTGGGTTGAGATTTGAGGGGGATTTTGAGAGAGATGTTGAAAGAGATTTGAGAGAATTGAGAGATTGAGATAAGATTTTAGAGCATAGATTAAATGAACAACAGTTTATGAACGTATAAGATAGGGATGTGTATCGTCCGATGTCCAATAACGAACCGATAAGGACGTTATCGGACATCCGATGACCGATAACGATTATTTTCTAAGGAGGCCCTATCTGATAGGATCTGATATCCATATGTCCAATAACTATCGGATATATCGGATTTTGGGACCGCCAGTTTAGGTGTTTTCGCCATAGACTTGCATTGATGGAAAGAAAGCTTTTCCCCAATGCAAGTCTATGGCGAAAACACTGGGCAGGCACTCCCTCCCCCCCCCCCACTCATGCTCTTTACCTGCCGCCGCCGCCATCCAGTGCTGCCATCTGCTGGCTCCGTAGTACTGAGAAAAAGGCTTTCCGGCTTACAGAGATGACACGCTGAGTGATGATGTCATCATTCAGCGTGTTGCTGTACTGAGCAGGCCGCAAGCCTGTTTCTCAGTACTACAGAGCCAGCGGGCGGCAGCGGATGGCAGCGGGGAAAGCTGCAGGTAAGGGGGACCCCTCCCTTCCTTTCCCCCCACTTGTGCTCCTTACCTGTGGCCTTCCCCACTGCCATCCACTGGCTCCATAGTACTGAGGAATAGGCTTTGTGGCCTGTTCCTCAGTACAGAGATACGCCGAGTGATGACATTGTAACTTGGCACATCATCTCTGTAGGCCGGAAATCCTTTTTCTCAGTACTACGGAGCCAACAGACGGCAGCACTGGATGGCGGCGGCGACAGGTAAGGAGCATGAGTGGGGGGAGGGAGTGCTGGCCCAGTGTTTTTCCCCATAGACTTGCTTTGGGAGAAAGCTTTCTTTCCCCCAATGCAAGCCTATGGGGAAAACACCTGAAATGGTGGTTCATAATCGGATCGGAACTTCCGATATTTATCAGACATCGGATCCGATCAAATACGGGTACCCCCGATATGATCGGATCCAATATTTTTAATATCAGAAATTCTGATCCGATTCCAAAATTTCTGGCCATGCACACCCCTAGTATAAGACTTCTGACTGAAACCAATAAGCATTGAAACCTTACAACTGATACACAATTGAACTGAAGTAACCATTAAGCTTGTTGACACGCAATTTCTTATTAATACATTCTTGTTAATTCCATCTCCTGGTGTGGTCTGTGGGTGTACCTGAGAAGGTACTGGTGGCAGCAGAACAAAGAAGTTAACTGGAGGCCAGGTTGCTGAGCTGTGGTGCTGTGGTGCCTAAATAGTAAAAGCAAGATGGGGCAGCAGCAGCAAGTGGTCAAGGGTAACACCACATGTGGTGACCTTAGCAGTGGGATATGAATAACCCAGTGGTAGTTGTGGGATATGATAATATCCAGTGCACATCGCAGGATTTGGCTGTAGCTGAGGGATACAAAGAAATCCAGTGCTATTTAGCAGAAAACTGTGGTCCATGTGTGTTGGTCAGAGTAAACACAAAGAAGTTCTGATAGGAACCTCAGAACTAAGATTAAGACACACTAGGTCTCAAGGAAGACAATAAAAAGCAAATTAATAGGAAACTGAGAACAAGTTACCTCAGAAAATGGCAGAAATATCATTAAGAAAGGAGGCTGTAATTGAAAGGTGCAAGGTATTAGGAATTGCATATGAAGAGAAGACCGCAGAAGGACTAAAAATAATTTTAATCAAACACCAAGCATCTGACCCTATTGAGGGGGATCATTATAAGAATCCAGTTACAAGTAATCCGGTTTACATAGAGACCCTAAGAGAACAAAATAGGATTAGACTTTTAGAATTGGAAAAGAATGAAAAACAACAAGCAAGGGAAACAGAACATCTAAAATTGGAATTGGAGGACAGAGAAAAGCAGCATTCTATAGAATCAGAGAGGACAAAAATGGAATCTGAGAGGGCAAAATTGGAATTGGAAGACAGAGAAAAACAAAGGGCCATGGAACAGAGGGAAAAAGAGATTCCATGAATTGGAATTAGCTAAGATTAAAAGGAAATAGAACAGTTTAAGGCAGATGGGATTTAGCGGGACAAGCAAGAGAAGATTGAGAAAACTTAGATCGAGACTGAGAATATCCAGAATAACACCTAGGGACTTCATGGCTTTTAATCCAGGAGAAGATCCTGAGGTATTTTTTAGCCACTTTTGAGAAAGCTGCTAAGAATTGGGATATACCTCAGAGGGAATTCATGAGGTACATTCCTAGCTTAGTGAAAGGAGAACTGGCTGAAGTGTACCACAGCTTTTCCTCAGAAAAACCACCAATTTATGAGGAATATAAAGCTGCTGTGTATCAAAGATTCAGGCTAGGGGCAGAGCATTTTAGGAAGCAGTTTCATACATTTTGTTTGCAGGCAGGTAAATCATACCTGGATTTAAGTGTGAAACTAGGTGACCTATTTGATAAGTAGGTTCACAGTGCTAAGGCTGAGTCCAAGGAAGGCGTCAGGGACTTGATGATCCTGGATCAGTTCAGAAGAAATAGCAGACCAATTAGCCATCAACTGAGAAGGTAGTACTGTTACCTGGACGCCAGGTTGCTGGGCTGTGGTGCTGTGGGGCCTAAATAGTAAAGGCAAGACGGGCAGCAGCAGGTCGAGGATGACCTCACAATCACAACCGTTAAATCGGTAGGAGCCCTGCCCTCTCTTGTACCTTGGTCACTCTAGTATAGCTCCTGCAGCTGTAACTGTTGTGATGAAGAGCGAATTTCACCAGCTGCTGCATGTATACAAATGACGCTGAAATTCCATTTTCAATACAACTGTTAAAGATACAGGAGCCCTGTCCTCTTCTTCATATGGTCACCCTAGTCTTACAGTGTAATCCTATAATGTTTACATAGACATAAGTCCCATTGAGTTCAATTGGGCTTACTTCCTGGTAAGTAGGTATAGACTACAGCCTTCAAAACTGTTCCAGGACATGAGGAAGACATTGAGTTTTGAAGTATTCAAGGCTCCAGCTGTAAGAAAAAATGAGCAAGAAAAGTCGAGCAAGATTTTTAATTTTCATTATGCAATCATGTAATTGTGAATATCACTGAGCTACATTCAGATAGATTTTCCCCTTGCCTTATTTTATCATTCTCTATTTATATGATTGGCTTAAGCTTGGACAGAGCTTTTAATGGTTAAGGGAGAAAATCGCAAGACAGACCTCCCCCATCTCCAGTGCTGTTTTAATTATTTCTTCTACATTCATTGCCTTAGGATATGTCATTGTGCCTTTAGGAACTTTGGTAACATGGTCTGTGAGATTTAATCATAGGGTGTAAATTGCTTTGAGAATCAGAGATGAAAGCAACAACTGTCAAAATATTTACCTAGAAAGTTGCTGAAAGATGGACAGGATCATGCCAATGAAGTGGTCCATTTCAATGTCAATATTCTCTTGAGCCAAACTGAATTTGTAGTCAGGCCTAAGAAAGATGAACCGGAAGCCTAAAGTTTGGACCTACACTCAATTGGATAATTCTATGGGTACCACAGGACTGCTTGATTTTGGCTTTTCATTTCATTTCAGTTATTACATTTTATACCACCCCAGAGCTGTTGTTAGGAGCTGCTCCTTTTCAGTATGGACCTTCTTTGTTGAGGGAACTGCTCTGGATGCCTATTCGCTACCAGACCAGATTGAAGGTTCTAGTACTAGTGTACAAAGCCCTAAAAAACTTGGGACCAGGATACCTGAAAGAGTGCCTTCTCACTAACCAACCTGCCTGGTTACTGAGGTTACCAGGTGGCATGTTCCTGGTGGTTCCACATTGACCTACGGTCGAATTGAAGTCCACTTGCAATGATGGGAGTTGTCCAACACCTTTGGAGGGCACCAGGTTGGGGAAGGGATGCTCTAAACAAAAAAAGAGAAGTAGGTGGCCCTAAGTTGTTCATCAGTTTTCCACAACCTCACAGTCACCTCTGCATATCATATTCTCCATCCTGTCCTCATGGTTTATCTGCTTTGGGAGAATGAGAATTTCACTTGCACTTTCTGCCTCCTTAGGGAGGATGTGGCATTAAGGCTTGTGAGCCTTAACTCCCAATTTCCCTGCTTTTTGGTGCTTAGTTGAAAACCGTAGAACCTTAACATTGTTTTGTAAACAGTAGGTTTTTTGTTTAATGAATTTAATCTATGCTTAAAATCTTATCTCAATCTCTCAATCAAACATTCTTCTCATCTAATAATCTTGCTTCAGTCTCTCTCTCTCTCTCAATACTCTCAAATCTCAGTCTCTCGTCTCTCTCAAAAATCCCCCTCAAATATCCCCCCAATCAACCTTGCCAGCTCTCTCTGTCAAACACATATGTACACTCCACTCACTCTCTAACTCCTCCCACTCTTACACAGCCAACTAATCTAGGCACTCCAACCAACAAGCCAATCAACACTCACCTTCCATTTGGGCACACAGCCAGCTAATCCAGGCACTCCCCCACAACCAGCCAATCACTCTATTTTTACCAGGACCTATAACTACAAACAGTAAGTACATTTTGGCCTAGTTATTTGCTTTACCTATTATTGTTCTTAACCTTTTTTAAAGATATAAACAAATGCATATCACAAACAATAAACTTTGCAATATATTACAACTGCAAATAGTAGAACATCACATTCCCCCCTTAAAATGAAGGGGAGTATGTCTCTTTAGTCCTAAGTGGCATATGCAGCATCCAAAGTCCAAGGGAATGTGTCCTTGAGCATATGCAAAAAAGTTCTCAAGTATGTGCTCTGGGGCATGCACAGAGTGTAAAGTTTGATGAGTGTGTTCCTGGGCACACACAAAGTCTTTGCCTCACTGGAACACTTTGGAAAACTGTCTTGTCTTCCTTCTCACCTGGAAGTGTCGGTGTCACTGATCTCATCCCTGCCCCCATCTGGAAAGTCCATCTGCAATCATGTGATCTTTGCCTCTCACGTACTGTTACTCGACCTGGAACTCCTGTAGTATCCACGACCACCTCTGCAGCATGGTGTTGTGGTTGCGCATGGTCTCCAGCCTGATCAATGCTCAGTGATGAGTCATCACAACGCACTTCTGTCCCCAAACGTAGGGCCTTAACTTGTTTAACGGCCACACAATTGCAAGGCACTCCTTTTGAACTGTCGAGTAGTTCTTCACATGGTGAGTCAGCTTCCTGATTAGGAAGGCGATGGGGTGTTTGAGCCTATCCCTCTCTTGCAGTAATGCTGCTCCCAGCCCAAATTCCGTAGCAACGATGAATGTTTGCTCAAAATCAGGGGCTATTAGGATGGGGCTATTGCACAAAGCCTCTTTGAGTCGCTCAAATGCTTTTTGACATGGGATACTCCACTTCACAGCATCTGGCTCATGCTTGAATGTCAGCTCATGTTATGGTGCGGCTATATCTCCACACTTCTCCAGAAACTTCCTATAGTATCCAATGATCCCCAGGAAGGCTCTGATTTGCCTTTTAGTCTTAGGGACAGGCCTATTTTTGATCACTTCTACTTTGTCCCACAGTGGTGAGATTTTCTCACTGCCTACCCTCTAGCCTAGGTAGGTGACTTCTGATAGCTCAAATTGACATTTGTTAGCTTTGATGGTCAATCCTGCTTTTTCTATTGCACTAAGGACTCTGTCTAAGTGCTCCAAGTGCTGGGATACCATTCTGCTAAATATGGCTACATCATCGATGTAAGCCATCACAAAGACTGACATGCTATAGAGTACAGAGTTTTCAATCTAAATGGCAAAACGGTAAACTCGTACAGCCCCTCTGGTCTCACAAAAGCGGTTTTGCTGCAGGAGTTTTCCTCTACTTCTATTTGCCAAAACCTCTTGCAGAGGTCTAGGGTGGAGATGATGGTGGCTGAACTGAGTAACTCTACCATATCATCCACTCTTGGCATTGGAAAAGTCACTGGGACTGTCACTTTGTTAATGGGCCTGTAATCGATGCAGAAACATATGGTTCTATCTTTCTTGGGAACTGGTACTACCCTGGATGCTTATGGACTATTAGATTCTTTGATCACTCCTAATTCTAACATTTCTTGCACCTCCCTTCTCATTGTGTCTAACACTTTTCTGTTGGCTCTATAAGGCATACATCTCATTGGGGTATGATCTCCTGTATTGATGGTATGTCTAAATAAGCTTGTTCTCTCAGGCTTATTGCTAAATACTCTTTCATGTTGCTGTAAAATAGTCTGTATAGCAGCTTTAACAGGCTCTTCTACCCTGTCACTCTATGTGATTTGGTCTAGCTCTCTCTCTGCTCTGCTGTCTCCTATCAAGTCAGGTATGCACAGTCCTTCTTCATCGGGGAATAGCGTCACTTGCAGAACTCTTTCTTCCCTGACCCGGTAGGATTTGAGCACATTGACATGGACCATTTTGGGTTTTTTTTGTTGTGCTCTCAGACAATGGTGGAATTTAATGTGTCTAGTTTCTCTTGCACAATGTATGGCCCTCCCAGCTGGCTTGCAATTTGTTCTTTGGCCATGGGATGTAAGCCATCACCTAGTCTCTTCCTTCGTATGACCTCTCTCTGGCATGCTGGTCATACCAGTAGCTCTGCTGCTTTTGAATTGTGCTCAGGTTTGTGCTCACACTACTTTCATCATAGACTCTAGTTTTTCTCTAAAGCCTAATATATAATCTACTACTGATGTTTTCTTTCTTTCTAGTTCTCCTTCTCAAGAGCTTCTCTTAGGTTCTAGAGAACCCCTCACTTTCCTCCTAAACATGAGTTTGAATGGAGAAAAGCCTGTGGATTCCTGGGGAACCTCTCTGTATGTGAATAGGAAGCACCCCAAGTAATCATCCCAATTGTTTGGGTGCTCCTGCTCATAGGCTTTTATCATTGCCTTCAATACCCCATTGAAGCACTAAGTCAGGCCATTGGTGGCTGGGTGGTAGGCTGTTGTCGTCAGGTGTTTTACACTACAGCACTTCCACAGGCTTTCAATGACCTCCCCCCATGAACACGTTTCTTTGATCAGTCAAAATTTCATGTGGGAAGCTCAGCTTCATGAAAAATTTCAACAGCTCTTCAGTCACAGCTTGCACTTCTACAGTTCTTAGGGGTTCAGCGTCTGGGTATTTAGTGGCATAGTCTACTACCATGAGAATAAACCTCTTCCTTTTGCTTGAGGGTTTAAAGAATGGGCCTACAAAATCTATTCCCACCCTATGATGGGTAAGGGTTTGAGGTGAGCTTTTGTCTTGCAACCCTTTTTCCCCACACTGGGCAGGATAAGCAATAGTGAGTCACTGCTTGCAATATCCCTGACCAGTAAAAATGGGCAGTCAGTCTTTTTTGTGTCTTTTTAATGCCCAAGTGCCCTGAACATGGGATGTCAAGTGCTACTTTCAGGAGATTTTCTCTATATTTTTTGGGGGGGGACCACAAGTTGTTTCTTAGGTTCCTCCCCAGCTTGCAAGTTTCTGGGTACCCACATACAGTATAGCAAGTCATTCTCTCACACTAGTTGTTCTCTAACTGTGCCATCAAAGGGTGTCACAGAACGCCATGCTTGCTTTCTAACAGGCTGTAGGCTGGTGTCTGCCTGCAATTCCTGTTTATATTTGACAGGGTCAGATAGTGGTGTCTCTGCCCTAGGAGCAAGTTCCTCCCCCACTGCTGCGGTTGCCTCGGAAACCGAGTCTCTCAGCTCCTCAGCTTGACTGGTTCCTTGTTCTAGGCCTGATGAAATAAAGTTGGAACTTTCTATCACTGGCACTGATTTAGCTTGGCTCCTGGTGACTATGAGTAGCCTCTCCATTCTATTACTCATTACAACCCTTCCTAAAATCACTGGTTTTTCCTGTTCATCATTTAGGCTTACAGTGAACTCTCCCTCTTGGCCTCTCCACAGTATGGAGAAAAAGGAGAGCAAAGCTCTGGTGCTATGTAAACTATTTTTCTTTATTTCTTTTATCCTATCTTCTAGCTGCTCGACACGTTTTGGTTGCAAACCTTCGTCAGGAGCTACATAAAATAAATATAGCCACATTTTAGCCAACTCTAAGGTACATTGTAAAATCATTAACAATTATACTAAGCAAGCACAAAACAACACCCAGATCACACTGAAAAACATCTTAGTTAACATTCCTTTGCTATCAAACACCACAAATATTCAACATTTACACATTCGTATGAAAGATTTTATACACTGACCTGGAGCACTTCTCTACAATTTTGTGATTGTTACCACAAAAAGCTGAATACAGAATAAGAATTATAGACCAAAATTTTCTGCTCATGTAATGTCCCGATAGGCTCAGTCGTCTCGAAATTCTGAGCTCAGGGTCAGTTTGAAAGCAATTTAAATCATTTCATTCTACAGCTGGCAGCCTTGGTTGCCTTATGACTCAATGATCCTGTCAATACTCACACATTTTATTTTCATTTTCAATGTGTTTTGTTTTGATCTTGATCTGGTAGCAGTTTGGGGAAGTTTTTACCAATCTGCTACTTCTCATGCTGGAACCTTATTGTAAAGTTTTACTATTGTTTATATGAGGATAAATTTAATGAATCATTTAATCCACTGGGTTCCAGACTTTTTAAGGATAGAATCCAAAAAAGTTCTCTTTTACTGAGCACTGTCTCACCCCCTCTCACCTTTTCTATCCCCCCAAAAAACAAAGGTTCTGGCCTATGTTTTTTATCTGTAAATTGTTTAACCAAAGGTGCCCCTGTTTTTTGATGTCTTAGACTGTACAGATGCTCACCTATCCTGATCTTCAGTGGTCTTGTTGTCTTACCTACGTAGACCTTATTGCAGGGACAGGTAATCATATAAACGACCCCTGCAGTATTGCAGTTCAAAAAGTCTACAATCTGTATCGATTTGCCACTGATGGGATGACTAAAAGAGTGCACCTTTTTAGTCAATCTATAATACACACAATGTCCACATGGGTGGTATCCTTGAGGTCTGGGTAGGTTTAGTAAAGTCTGCTGGACCATGGTTTTTTTATGATCATATTTTGTATGATCAGTGTGGATTAACCAATCTTTTAAATTTCTTGTTCTTTTGAATGTCAACCATTGGTTTCATAGACAGACCTGGCAGATCCTGAAGCAGATGCCAATTAGAGTGTATATGCTTTTGTAAACCTTTTGTAACAGGGTCAAAAGGTAAAATGCATGAGATCTTGTTATTGGCTATCCTTTCTTTTGGTTGCAGGAGATGTTCTCAGTTAGATTGGCTTGCCTTGAATCTGGCTGCTTCGATTATTTTCTTCAGGTACCCTCTACTCTGAAAATGTTGCGTCATAATCTGAGACTCATGAAAAAAGTCCTGATGTTCCGAGCAGTTGCGTTTTATTCTCAGGAATTGACTGTACGGTAAGTTGTTTTTGAGGGTCGCTGGATGATGGCTGTCATACTTCAGCAAGGTGTTTCTGTCTGTAGGTTTTTTAAACATTGTTGTGACTAAAGTGTGCTGTTGCTTTTTAACAGTGATATCAAGAAAATTTACCTGTTGTGTATCACACATGCTTTCAAAACTTAAACTGGGATCCCTGATGTAGACCCTTTTGATGAAACCATTCAACCTTTCCTTCGTCCCTCTCCACAGTATGTTCATTTTAGCCAAGAGAATTTCTTCAGGGTTCCCATTTATATCCCTAATATGAACTGTTTGGTGAGGTAAAATATGTCTTCTTTCCACCAAATCTGTCCTGATCAGTGTAATTCCAGAACCCTTGTCTAAAGTGGCTAGGTATAAAGAGCCTTCCACTAACACCTCTTCCTTCAGCTCTGAATTGAATTCCTCAATTTCCCCGAACTTGACACTGCAGAACTGAACTTTCTTCATAGTTTCTGCTGTCTTGAGGTGAAGTGCTTGTCTTTTTAACTGGGGTTGGTGAGGTAACTCTGGGGTTCTCTGGACATTCCATCTGAAAATGCCCTGGTTTTCCACATTTGTAACACACCCTGACATTTTGCTTCTTAAACATGGGTCTGTCACTTCTGTTCTCTTCATGCCTTTTTATTTGAGACTTATATTCTTTGTTTTTCTCTGGCTCGTTCTTTATTTCATTTCGGTTATCTTTGTGTTCAGGATATTTAGGGTGATAATCTTTGTAGGCTCCTCCAGCTCCAGCTCCTCTGTTGATGGCTAATTGGTCTGCTATTTCTGCTGCTTCTTGAACTGTTTTAGGGACATGGTGTCTGACCATAAACCTGATTTCTGGTGGTAACTGAAATAAGAACTGAACCAGGATCATCACGTCTGATGCCTTCCTTGGACTCAGCCCTAGTACTGTGAACCCACTTATCAAATAGGTCATCTAGTTTCACACTTAAATCCTGGTATAATTTACCTGCTTGCAAACGAAATGTATGAAACTGCTTCCTAAAATTCTCTGCCCCTAGCCTGAATCTTTGATACACAGCAGCTTTATATTCCTCATAAGTTGGTGGTTTTTCTGAGGAAAAGCTGTGGTACACTTCAGCCAGTTCTCCTTTCAGTAAGCTAGGAATGTACCTCATAATTCCCTCTGAGGTATATCCCAATTCTTAGCAGCTTTCTCAAAAGTGGCTAAAAATACCTAAGGATCTTCTCCTGGGTTAAAAGCCATGAGGTCCCTAGGTGTTATTCTGGGTATTTTCATAGTTTTCTCAATCTTCTCTTGCTTTTCCCACTAAATCTCATCTGCCTTAAACTGTTCTGTTTCTGTTTTAATCTTAGCTAATTCCAATTCATGGAATCTCTCTTTTTCCCTCTGTTCTGTGGCCTTTTGTTTTTCTCTGTCTTCCAATTCCAATTCTGCCCTCTCAGATTCCATTTTTGTCATCTCTGATTCTATAGAATGCTGCTTTTCTCTGTCCTCCAATTCCAATTTTAGGTGTTCTGTTTTCCTTGCTTGTTGTTTTTCATTCTTTTCCAATTCTAAAAGTCTAATCTTATTTTGAACTCTTAGGGTCTCTATGTAAGCCGGATCACTTGTAACTGGATTCTTATAACATTCCCCCTCAGTAGGGTGAGATATTTGGTGTTTGATTAAAATTATTTTTAGTTCTTCTGTGGTCTTCCCTTCATACGTAATTCCTAATACCTTGCACCTTTCAATTACAGCCTCCTTTCTTAATGAAAATATTTCTGTCATTTTCTGAGGTAACTTGTCCTCAGTTTCTTATTAATTTGCTTTTTATTGTCTTCCTTGAGACCTGGTGTATCTTAATCTTAGTTCTGAGATTCCTGACAGAACTCCTTTGTGTTTACTCTGACCAACACACACGGACCACAGTATTCTGCTAAATAGCACTGGATTTCTTTATATCCCTCATCTATAGCTAAAACCTGTGATGTACACTGGATATTATCATGTCCCACAACTACCACTGGGTTATTCATATCCCACTTCTGCCACCACCTGTGATGTTATCTTCGACTACTTGCTGCTGCTGTCCCTGTCTTGCTTTTACTATTTAGGCCTCACAGCTCTACAGCCCAACAACCTGGCGTCCAGATAACTTCTTTGTTCTGCTGCAACCAGTACCTTCTCAGGTACACCCACAAACCACACCAGAAGATGGAATTAACAAGAATTTATTAATAAGAAATTGCATGTCAACAAGCTTAATGGTTACTTCAGTTCAATTGCGGATCGGTTACAAGGTTTCAGTGCCTATTAGTTTCAGTCAGAATGCTTATACTTTATCAAACTGTTCTTTATTTAATCTATGCTCTAAAGTCTTATCTCAATTTCTCAATCAAACACTCTTCTCATCTAATAATCTTGCTTCAGACTGTCTCTCTCTCTCTCAATACTCTCAATTCTCTCAAATCTTTCAACGACTCTCTCAAAAATCCCCCTCAAATCTCCCCCAATCAACCTTGTCAGCTCTCTCTGTCAAACACATATATACACTCCACTCGCTCTCCTCCCACTCTTACACAGCCAGCTAACCTATGCACTATAGCCAGTCAATATCACTTTCCATTTGAGCACACAGCCAGCTAATCCAGGCACTCCCCCACAACCAGCAAATCTATATTTACCAAGACCTATAACTACAAACAATAAGTACATTTCGGCCTAGTTATTTACTTTACCTGTTATTGTTCTTAACTCGTTTTAAAGATATAAACAAATGCATATCACAAACAATAAACTTTGCAATATATTCACAACCACAAACAGTAGAATATCACAGTATGCATGCAGCACCTGGTGAAATTCCCTCTTCATCACAACAGTTAAAGCTGCAGGAGCTATACTAGAGTGACCAGATACGAAAGAGGGCAGGACTCCTGCAGCTTTAATTGTTCTGATGAAGAGGGAATTTCACCAGGTGCTGCATGCATACACCTGCTGAAATTCCATTTTCTATACAGCTGTTAAAGGTACAGCAGCCCTGTCCTCCTTTCCATATGGTTACTCTAATCTGAAAGGGTGTTAGACATAAGAGACCCAATTTTCTTTTTAAATGTTAAGGCTGCTTTGTTATGTCCAATTTCATTCAAATTAAAGGTCCTTGAAAGAAAAGTGAGGCCCTTTGCTTCTAACCTTTGGAAATGCACTGTTTGCAGTAGTAGCTGTTTCTTCAAGAGCTCCACAGCCAAAAGTGGGATTCAGCCCACCATCCATTCCCACCTTCTGTGGGGCATCTCAGCAGCAGAACTGTTCAAGAGAAGTTTCTGATTACCTACATTTTGACCTGGCAGCCATGCCATGAATGAATCTATCATTAGTATGACATTCCTACAGGTACCCTAGGTTGATAATATAAGCACATAAGAAGAGCTCTGATGGCTCAGACCAAAAGCCTATCTAGTTCAGCGCTCTGTGTCCCCACAGTGGGCAACCACATACCTCTGGGAAGGCCATAACCAAGACATGCTGAAAATAGCTCTCTAATGCTGTTGTTCCTCAGCAACTGTTATTCAGAGGCATGCTGCCCATGATTCTGGAGGTAGCATATAACCTCCCTCTCTCTCTCTGTTGTGTTGCCTTTAGTAGTCACGTGAGAAGCCACAATTTGACAGGCAAAGTTTTCTCATGACTTTTTCACCATACCTTCTTAATACCTTCTTAAGAAAGTGGTTTCTTAATACCACTTCACCTTCACCTCTTAATTTTTTTCTTGTCAAACAGCTGTGAAGGATACAATAATAACCCCAGCATATTGGTTTATTCAAATAACTGAATAAAAACAGCATCCAATCCAGCGTACCCGCTTACACATCGAAGGCCTGCTTAAATATAAACATCTTCACCTGCCAGCAGAAGGATGACAGATAGGGAGCAAACCTAATCTCCCTTGACAAGGAATTCCATAGGCTGGGAGCAGCCCCCAAAAAGACCTTCTTTCGCGTTGCCACTAAATGCACCGGTGAAGGTGGCAGTCTTGAAAGAGGGGCTTTTGCTGAAGACCTTAAGATCCAGGCAAGCTTGTATGGGAGAAGGCAGTCTTTCAGGTAGGTTGGTCACAAGACATATAGGGCTTTATAGGTCTATAAACTTCAATTATCTATAGCCTCAATTGTTTCATTTCTTCAAATTATCCTTTCAGATAATTTGGAGAAATTATGCGAGATTTTTGTGGGGTATCAAAGTCCTGTGATTTCAAGCTTCCAGGGGTTGATTGGCTGACGGAACACAAGATAGTACCCCCTGATCATTCATGGTCCTGTCTGCTATAGATTTTGTCGTCAGTGACTGGTCCTGCTGTCAAATCCGTTTTCACACAAAGAGAATGAATCGCTTGTTCAAGGTCACAGAGGATATCGGGAGAAAAGCTTGGGGTAGCAACCAGACCATGTGCTGTAGCTGAAAATCCACCTCAGTGGCTCAACCGGCCATAGCAGAAGGACTGTTCTGAAAATTAAGAGTGACTGTGCAGCCAAAGAGCCATTTAGGTTTAGAGACAGTGATTACTGACTGTCTGACTGAGATGTGTTTTTTTAAAAAAAGAAAAAAAAGAGGAATATTCTTCTCGCCTATTGGGTTTTTTATTCCACCTTCCATCTGAGATGTGACCAGTTGTATATTTTATTCATTAATTATATCACTTTTGGTTGTTCAATTTTCAGATGATTTTCAATGAAAGGAGCCAATATTTTGACATTAGTTGCTGACATGAGTAACCGCTGTCTTCTGACAGAGCTGGAGTGTAAAGATTTAAACCGGTAACTCCAGGGTTTCATAGGGCTAGCCCTCTTAGTACCAAGAGAGTCATATTACTACAGCCCTATTCACGATTCTGCTCGGGACTCCTTTTGAATGAAAGCCTCAAGCCCATGAAAAAACATCAGGAAAAGAATAATTTTCATTTATCAGATCAACGTGTGCAAGCAGCATACTGCTTATTTTGTCCTGCACCTGCAAAGTCCTGGCCTTGTGCCTTAGATCATATGACAATATCTGGTAAATAAACATTGTCTTTTATAATGTTTCTGTGAGCACACTCAGTATATTGGCTATACACTACTAGAAATGCTTGTCAGCCTCTACTGAACTAGCTCACAACTATGAGATGTTTGGTTGGATCCAAAGATGTATTCCCATCTAAAGAAGGGATCTTTCCATAAACAGAAGGACCTTCGATCCAGCAGAGGCTCACCACTTTTTCCCATTGCCCTAGCAAGTGGTAGCTACATTACACAAGCATTGGTTTATGCAAGGACAACATCATTAGTGCTAGCACTGGGACACAGTTGGATATTACCCAAAAGTCTTTGAGCAGCCAGGAACATTGGAGCATAAGAAGCAGAGTTCCCCTCTTAATGGGGAACAAAACTGTGATTTGTGGAGGCATGCAGGCTGGCGTCAATGGAAGAAAAGCTGGTGAGGAGTGGTTGCATAGCTTCAGCAGCAGCATCTCCTTCCCAGGAGGGGACTGATGAGCCAATCAGCACTTTCATTGAGTGGGAGTAAAGAGGCAGACCCAACAGAGGGACATCTCTCCTTTGTTCTAACTCCAGTTCTACCTGAAGCTCCAACGGCAGATCTTCTATGCGGCTGCAGGGCTGCAATTGCTGACTTTCCTACCTAAGATGTCTTGCAGTGGCAGACGTAGTCGCCAGTTAATGGAGTTGGGAAAGAATTTTATCTGCATACCAGTTGGCAGGGTGTTTTGCTTTGCCCAGTGCAAGATTTATTCCATTGTAAATAAGTTGATCTCGACTATCAGTAAATTCTTTGTGAATGCTTCATTTTGTGAAACTTGTCATAAGTTGTGTCGGTGTGATAGGCATTAGGCTGTATCCATTGGGATCCAGCTCCCCCATGGTGAGGATTCCCATAAGGGATCTCAGGGATGTGTTACCAAGACCAGATCAGTATGGGGGCTGCAAGCTGGCCATGTCCAGGGTGGTGGAAAGGGGTTCACATTAGTGGTCTGCACCATGCTGTGCCCCTTGATCTGACATTCACCACCAGTCCCCCTGGCATACAGGTCAGGAAGGGGAATCGGTCAGCAGGCGGGGTGACCAATAACAGGATCCATGTCCTATGCCGCCACCAAGCCTGTTCAAGTGAGTCAATAAAGTTGTGACCAATTTATTTTCCCAGCTATGCCTGGGTGTCTAATTTGTTATCTACCCTTCACCAACCAGACTCAATTAAGTGCTACCCACACAAGCAGTTCAGACAACACACAAAACCATGGTTAGGCTGCTAACCTATTTGCAGCAAATAATTAGTGAGCATGCATAAACCATGGTCATATAGCCACCATGGTTAGGAATGGTCACATGACATGCTAAGTCATGGTTCACACAACATGCTAAGCCATAATGTTTAGCTTAAAATGTGTAACCACCATAGTGTGTCGTCTGAACAGGGTTACTGAGTTGAGCCATTGGTCCATCTAGCCCAACACTGTTGACACTAAGTGACATCGGCTTCCCAGGGTTTCAGGCAGGATTCTTTCCCAGCCCTACCTGGAGATGCTGGGGATTGAACCTGAGACCTCCTGTATGAAAATCATTTGCTCTGCCACTGAGCTACAAATGTGGCATGCAGCAATTGCTCAGGATTTCCCCCAGCGATCATGTATGTGTTGTGTTGCAGGGTGGGGGTGGGAGCAGAGAGTGCAGCAATTTCATGGTACCCCCCCTTTTTGTTTGTGTGGCCTTGCACAATATCTGTACTAATTCACAAGGTTAAGTTAGGAAGATTCATCCAAATATAAGAAGATATTGTACAGATTATTCTTTCTAGAAAAACTGCTGTTTAGTAAATTGTAAGGGCCTGTTTCTAACAGAATTGGGCATTTAGATCAAGCTTTGCATTTGGGCTGATACAATAATGTTTATTAAAATGGTGCTAAGCATAAATCAGTAATGTAGAAGGGCAGGTGAAGGAACAATTGCTTCACCTGGCAAAATGATAAACAATACTAACAAAAATCCCCCCACACCATTTCAGACAAATGTTTAAATATAGAGACACCAAAGAAGCTACTGAGAATTTTATCAGAAGCATAAAGTTGCTGGTCTCACAAGCAACTGCCTTAGACTGGGTTTGGATGACACAATAACCAATGGTAGGTAGATAGTCAACGGTGGGTTAAATAGTCAATGGTTGGTTATTGTGCCATTTATTGGAACATTTTCACACCACAGTCAGTTATTTGGTTGAAATAACCAACGCAAATAACCAATGCTATGTAGAGTTGATTATTTGAACAACCATTGGTTATCATGTCATGTGTCAGGCACCGTTGACCATTTTGTTGCGCACAGTTGGTTGTTTTCGGTGACTACAGAGTCCCCTGGCAAGATCAACCAAAGTGGCAGCTGGCAGAACTCACAATGGCTGATGGGATATCAGCGGGAGGACTAGGGGGGGAGAGAAAACGGGTGATGTGTCAATCAAATACACTGAGGCTGGCCTTAATCCACACCATGGCTGACTATAATCATGTTGTGTGGGGAGTACCCCTTGATAATCAACTGTGGAGTTGACTATTAATCCACCATTGACTACTGTGTTGTCTGAACGCAGCCACGGTGCGATCCTTGTCAGTTGAATGACTTTTGAGGAAATATCTGGGGAGGCATTGTAATATAATTCAAGTCAGTTACAAAGAGAACTCATAACCACGTGCAAGAATTGGAAGTGAACTTGACCAAGGGTGCTTTCAGATGGATGGCTTCCAGATCAACATTGTGCAGCTATTCTGTCTTTTCCTCCTTAGCAGATTTTTTTATGTGAAAGGAAAAAAAGATGGAAGAAGCAGTGGGAAAACAGAAAAGAGTTACAAGTGGAAGATGACATTGTCTGGACCCCCCGTGATATTCTGTGAACAAGGCAGGGCAATTGCATTACACAAGCCTCACCTGGACTCTAGTTAATCATGTACACCTGCATCTGTACAGAATGGAGAGAAAGAGAATGCACACGTACAGATGTGCATGCATGAGAAAAGGTTGTGTTCCAGTTGCTTAAAACTTTTCTCCAACGATTTACATGTAGTGAAGTTTACTCAATCTAACATTCTTGTATGCCATTGGAGTAAAATTAAGGTTGAATGGGTAACATTAAAAGAAAACTTGGTAAAGATTAGGCTATATACATCTATTTTTCACATGTGATTTTATTGACCGCCTTATCCCTTTCTCTCCCTGTGTTCAAGTTATTGAATTGTGCTTGAAAAGGCAGTTTCAGGATCTACATTATCTGATGCCTAACACACACTTACTAGTTAGGACAACAGAGGACCACAGAGAAAGCTACAAGGCTAAAAAAAAAAATAAAAAAAAAATCACAGAATATTTCAGGTTGTATAAGATCTGTTTTACTTTTGAAGGAGTACTTTTGGCAGGGGGTGGACTGTCCTATTTGTGGTTTCTCTGCTCAACTGGCATGTTATTTATATAACGTACCTATCTGTATATAATGTGGTCTCTCATATTATGAAGAAAGAATCTGGATCAGGTAACATTCTGAAACCTAGCTGGAAAACACCTAAAGGTGTTTACTCTTGCTTCCATTGCCAGTAATTTTCTTTTGTCCCTTGGCTGATCAAAGACTTACATCTCTCAGCTCAGAGTATGAATTTTACTTGTGCACATGTGCATTGCACATAGACACACAACACATTCAATAGTTGTCGGTGCTGATTTAAAATAATAAAACCACAATTGCTTCTCACAATAGCAGTCATACAGTGGGATATGTACCACTAACTATAGAAAATGTTTGAGTAAATTCCAACCAAGCACAGTTGCCTATATTTTTTTCTGACTAATACACACACACACACTTGCACACACACACTAACCCATACATACTCCTTATATGTGCTGTATAATTTGTATTTTTGTTCTACCAGCATATTGATGATAGACTAAAAAGTATAATGAGTGAATTTGTTTCTTTTGTGATCTTGTTATGTTACCAGGTATGTTCTTTTTGTTGCCTTTTTAACTACTTTATTTCAAATTAAAATAGAAGCTCATGATAAAAAAGAAAAGAAAGCCCTACTCTCAAAAGCACAGTTCTCACATGCTTGTTGAGAAAAGCTACTGTTTTGTGTCACAAAAACCAGCATCTATGGTACCACAATTTTTGGATGTGTGAAAGAAATCCAAAAATTCTCCACAGGACAAGGAAGAAGTTTTTCTTCCTACAGAATCTTGTGAACATGGAAAACTTGCACATTCACATCCAATGAGTTGAACATAACACAAAATATGATACGAAGTTACCATCTTTGTCTTTAATTCTGTACTGCAGTAAATAGAGTACGAAGACTTCACCTTTTCAAGTACTAGGGCTCATTTACACCTAAGGGCCTAGCGGTAGGGAGCAGGGAGGATCGCGGACTTACCTGCTTGCGTGATCCTCCACCAGCTTCTATATGGCCATGCGACATCCCGGAAGGGAAGAGGGACATTGCAGGTGGGATTTTTTTTAAAGAAGAGCCAGTCACATGGCCTCGATCTGGTGAAAAAGTAAGTTAAAAAAAAAACTTGCCAAACTCCACGCTCAACACCCCCCCCAGCCATCCCAGGATTGGCAAAATTGCTCCCCCCTAAGGGCATGAAGCCCCCCCAACAGCTCTGTGCCCATTTTAAAGCTGAGTTTACTCATGAGGAGGCAGGAAGAAGCTGGGACAGGTGGCCACACCCCTGTGGAGCTCTGAATCTTCCCGAGACCACAGGAAAATGGGATAACTGAGGTCTCAGGTATCCCTGGGAAAGTCTCTGCCCATCCCTGGTTGCCCCCGGGATCCCCTAGTCTTAGGTCCATATACTCCAGTAGTGGTTCCCTACCATACATAGCATGATTTATTGTAATCGAAGATCTTCACTAGTTAGAGAATTTGAACCAGTTCTACTTTGGTTTAGTTCTAGGCATAGCAGGTAGAATATATTTATAGTTCTATTTTCATTCATGTAAAACACTGATTGAAATCTACTCAGTTTCCTGATGGTAACTTCTATAGATATTACAAGCCAAATAGGCGACACTTTAGGTGAAGCCAGCCTTCATACCACTAAAATAGGAAATGAACTGGTAATCATGAGAGACAATTATTGTAATCTTAAAGGTTGAGCTGTATGCTAACATACTGCCTTGGAATACACTGGGAAGAATTCATAGCCATCTTCCAAATCATTTTTTCTATTTAAGATAAGTTTTGTTTTGTTTTTTGCTTCAAGGATACACAAAGAAATTAGCAAATGAGGTTAAATGAATGATCCATGTAAAAGAAACAGGGTGGTTGATTTTTTATTTAAGGAACATCAGTGGAAAATCTTTGTCAAGGTGGAAGTTACAATATGACCCTAATTAGCCCAACACAGCTATATATGATGGCTTCATTACTTCTTAGTGACTTCCTCTACAGATGTATTGGCCTACCATCAGCACTTCTGCTGAAAGAGACCTGAATCCCCATCTCCCACTGAGATATAAGGAAGATATTTTCCAAGCAAGAATGGAAAAACCCTTACCTTGTTAATAAATTATATGCATTGATTAGTTATCTATCTATTTTGGTTCATTAGCCTGTTAAAATGCTATTTGGCAGAACGACAAAAGTGTCCTTCTGTTTATTAAATAGAGTAGTGTGCTCAGTTCAGTGGAGTGATGGTGATTTACGTCAGTCAGGAATTTGGATTGGTTTCTTTTCGTTCCCATTTGTTTCCAATCCAAGACTTCTTCTGCATTGGTGTTGGGTTTCCAAAACTCCAAACTCAGCAAATATGGAACATGGCTAATGGAAATGACATCATTTTATATATGTCGGTAACCATCATCATCAATGTTAGTATCTTCCAGAGTGCAAAACAGAAAAGGCTGCAACTTGAATTACAGAACTTCAATACTAGCAAGAAGGATAAACTCTCATTTGCGCCCATCTGTACCTTCTTTTGCTCTCATTCCAGACTAGTAAGAAAAGGAAGGAAAAGGTACATGAGGTTCTCTAATTTCAACCCTAGGAATGATGTGACACAACTAAGAGTCCGATATCCCAGCTTAGTTACATGTGTATAGACCTGTTATGCTACTGAGTCACAGTGCAATGAAAAATCACTAGAATGAGGTGTGAATTAAAGTGCAGAGCCTGTAATATGAATGACATAACTATTCCTGTACAATCATGAACCAAAGGTTCAAGTTCATGCTGATCAGTGGGTAAAATTGAGAGTCCATCTGTTTAGATATTGCGGCTATGATTCACTGATCACTTGCTACTAGGAAACATCTCTAAATGGAAAATTAAAAGTCCCGAATGGTCTTAATCGTTGATTTCACTTTTTTAAAGAGACAATCATATTCATTCATTCATTCATTCATTCATTTGCCCATCTTTCCTGGAATATAGATTAGAACCATATTCATAAGGCTCATTTTGGCTTGTCAGTCAAAAAGGGCAGCCAGTCAGACCTCATCAGTGTAAATAATGGATGCTGAAAGTGATTTAGTTAGCCTGCTCAAATCAGAGGTGACACTGAAGAGGAGGAGAGAATACTTTATGGTCTGCCATATATTCATTTCTGTGGGGAGTTGCCTGCAAGAAAGGTTGTCTTGCCCATCTCAGAAAGTGGCCCTTTGACTGTTTGGGTTTTACCCCTGCATCAGAAAGGGAATTCCCTGGTGACTAGTTTTATCTATATCTAAATAAAGAACTAGTTTTACTTCCTGTCCTGTAATCCAAGCTCTATTTGGCCATCTAACTTAGGCCAGATCTACACCAAACAGGATATGACACTTTGAAAACGGGTTGAAAACTGTATATGTTGTGTGCCCTGGGCCCCAACAGTTGTCACTACTGTTATAAAACAGTTTAAAGCAGTAGTGTAGATCCTGCCTTAGTTGACACATTGCTGTATAATTGTCAATTTCAAAATGTTGTTAGGTTGAGCTATATGTATATTGTGGTAAAACTCAGTGGTGATCACAGATAGGAAGCAAAAGGCCATTTTTGGTGTTAAGGAGATTACATTTTGAGTGAGGATGTTGATGGCGATGGAGCCACAAATAATTTCCAGAAGTAAAACAATAGTAAAATGAGAGATTCAGTGATTTTTGAGTTTGCTTAAGACAGCAATCATATGGTCCCTAATCAAGTGATCAAAGCACAACAGAATGGCTCGGAAAACCCCTTCCAAGGTCAGAGACAGTGCTCCAGCCTTGGAAGGGGAAGTCGGAGATCCAATCCCCAAACCTGCCTGTTTGCACATGACACAGAGAAAACTGCACTTGCTGCCTCTCCAAGGTGGGAAAATCGACTGGGATGGGGGTGGGGAGAGATGTTCCAGAGGGCAGGTAGAGGAGGAGACTGGAGAAGCCAGGATATATCCTGAGCCTTATTCAGCCTTCTTCCTGCCCCTCCCCCCCAATGCACTTTCTAGACAGGTTGAAAAGCCATCTAGTAAAAATAAGGAGATTGGAGGATGGATTCGGGGCTTCTGAGCAGCAAGGGTATAATCCGTAGAACTGTGCCCTAAATTCTCCAAGAAAAATCACTTCAGAGCTTTTTTCAGCTCTCTCCTGTTCTTGTTTTCAACTTGTTTTTAGGATCATTTGAACAAGAATTTATTGAACGTTAGTGCAAATTTGGAATATTTTTGGGGGGGGGAAGCACTCTTGCTCACATTGGTGTTTGTGAACAGTACATGTTCACATGATTTGCAGACAGAAATGAAATTCTTATACTTCTCTATGTAAAATATTGCCAGCAAGCACTTCTGAATTAGCAAAGAGAATACAGTTCACACCTGGAGGTCAAGAATGTAAATCGGGTACAGTTTCAAGCTCCATCTTAGCATGTGTGGCAGCAGAACATAACAGGTTTGTGTTTCAATTTATACAGACATGCAGAAAATGGAATCTATCAACACTTTAAAGAAATTCTGCTGAAAGTACAGAATTAGAACTGACAAAAGATGCCCTGATAGAAAGATCAAGCATGAGCTTAAAAGAATCGATCCAAAGATCAAAGTTTTGCAGAGAATGAGAGCCATCATAAATGAGAAGATAATAGAAACTTGTCATTTTATCTATCCAAGAAAGAGTATTAATAGAAACTACTAAGATATGGCCCAGGAGGATGTGATGATGGTAAGTCTGAATGTCAGAAGTGTAGGTGGGATAAGTGGAGATAGGTGAAAAGGAGGAATTAACAGACCCATGTACATCAACATTGCTAAATTTGTAACAATCATGTGGCTGTTACCTTGTAGATTTTGTTTTGTATCTAAATGTTAACGTAATGTGTAATATTACTGTTTAGTGCTACTTCCTACCTAGCCTAATAGCTGGTTATGAATATGGAATAATTATTCACCTGTTTTTCACCTAAGAAGAGATATTATCCTTGTTTTATATTTAGAGCTGACTGGTGAAAAGCAGAGCCTCAAAGTCCCCGTGCCCAGCATTTTTTCGGTGATTGATTTTAATGAAGTCAAAAGTGT
This sequence comes from Anniella stebbinsi, assembly GCA_029215795.1. NCBI lineage: Eukaryota > Metazoa > Chordata > Lepidosauria > Squamata > Anniellidae > Anniella > Anniella stebbinsi. Next base: position 44,048,437 of record JARDYH010000006.1, read on the forward strand.
TTGTCTATTCAGAAAGCATTGCTTAATTCTGAATTGGCTTTGTTAGCCCTCGGTGATATAAGGAAAACAGTTACATCGTCCCATTTATTAAGTGATTCCCAATTGGCTGGAATCACCAATCCAGGAGGTATTGCTGTCAATTGGCATTGTTTGCATTCAGTGACATCATCAAGTTCAAAAATCTGAATGGTGTACATAGCATTGTGATGTAATTCCCCTCACTATGTGATCTCCCACTGCTAGATTGCCTGTGTGACTAATCAAGGAAGAAGATGACATAGTAATGAGAATAAGCAAAATGGAGCCAAAGCAATAGCACGGGGAGGGGATGCCATAAAAAAGGGTTTTTTTCCCCCAAGAAAGTTCTCCCTTCCACTCAAAGCAATGTTGTCGATCTGAATCTAAATGAGAAAACACTCCATGGAGCCCTAATTTTATTTCCAGCTGCTGGCTCTTCCAGTGCTCAAAATAGTTTGTGGAAGTGCAAGATCAACAGCATATTAGTGAGTGATGTATTCTACCACCAGCTACCACTGGCAAGAGGCATCAAGGCTAGAGCTTTCAGATGAATGTGACTACACTAAATACAGTGGAGGCTGGAATGGCTCCAATGCACCAACTGGAAATCTGTTCCTCTCGCTTCTTCCACGTACCCCCAAAGTATACCAGAAATTACAATATACATCTATTATCCAGAACCAGGGTGTTAAGATGACAATTTGGTATTTAGGCTTTAAAGGGCAGCCCATGATGACAGACCATATGGTCATCTCTTGCCCTTTAATGTGCCTATGCAATAATGTATTTACAAGGCAACTGAGAGACTATGGAGATAATGCCATCTGCTGCCACGGAGACAGGAAACAGAAAAATAGATTAGAAAGCTAATAAATGAAAGACGCTCAAGAAACAACCAGCCCTGAACAGATATGTTTAATTTTTATGCTTTCCATTTGCATAGTATTGACTAAAGTTTACTGGGGATCAGTGTGTGTGTGTGTGTTAAATTTGCTTGCTAGTAAAATAAAATGATCAAGCCCACAAATTTCATCATTCTGTGATGGCAAATAATAATAATAATGATACAAATTACTAGCTAATCTATTCAGTATTAAAGAATGGGTGGCTAGGGAAGGCTAGCAGTGGATCATTCATGTTTGAGGATTCATCATGTTATTGAGTCCGTATTGAGATCTGTTAAACAATCCCAGTGTAATTAAGTCTCGCAGCTTGCCTTTGTCAAAGCAACTGTATTAGGGTGCACTGGATTGCCATAAACACAGCTGGATTCCAGTAGGCCTTTGCCACCTTCGTGAAGATCTGAATTCCTATCTATTTGCATTGCTGTCTATAAGCCAACAGACAGAATTTTGTAAGGATATATGAGAAATTAGTTTCCGTTAATTTTTGATCAAGATTTACCCAGTCTGCATGTTACTTACGGACTGAGCGCAGACTTGAGCACAATCTGTAGTTGAAGTTCATACATTTCTGAGTGTGTAATGTGATGCATTCAACAGTGTACACACATTTGAAAAAATGGGAGAAGAATGCATGCATTTCAAAGCTGAACACAATTGATATGTACATTTGGGCTGTTGTAGCAGTTTTAAATGTATGTGTATATTGTGTGTATGTTGTATGTTTTTGCTGTTTTAATTTTTGTATATTGTTTTTAATTGTTTTAATCCTATGTAAACCGCCCAGAGAGCTTCGGCTATGGGGCGATATACAAATGTAATAAATAAATAAATAATTGCATGAATTTTCATGCAGAAAGGAAAAAAAACAAAGATTACTATCTGATATAGACATGAGACAGAATGAGGTTTGAAGTAGCATTGGAGAACTTCAATGAACTCAATCTGGCATGTAGTACTGAGACTTACATGGGGAAGTTGGGTGGGGTTGATTTGACTCAGCTTTGCCCACCTGGGTACTAAGTGCATCAGCAACATAGGCTGGAGGCCCAGGGTGTGTAGAGTTACTATGGTCTAAAGGACTTCCATCTCTCTCATCAGGAAACCACTCCACTTTGGGGCAGGCCTTGAGAGTTTGCACCTGGTATTGGGCATAGACACAGATTGGGAATGGTGCTGGTGTACTGCCTTCCTGATCAAGCTGGTGGAGGTGGTATCAAGGATGGTGTTGAGGGAACCTAGGACAATGGTTCTGGGTGACTCCAGTTTCCATGCTGAGGCTGCCTCTTGAGTTCCAGTTCGGGTCTTCATGGCCTCCAAGATAACCATGGGGTTGTCTAAGTCCTCAGCCCAACACATGAACCAGGGCATATCCTCAATTTGATCTTTTGTTTGAGCCGTGAGTTGATTGTTTTGACAATAGGAGGGGACTGTTCAAATAACCTCAAATAATTAAGCCAGACACTTCCACTGTCTTCCCACTTAGTGGATCAGATTTTTTTTTAGGTATTTAAGATGAGGGTCACTGTAATGTTCTACTGTTTAGGGATGTGAATGTGTTGCAAAAGTTATTATTGGGAGATGCATTTAATTATAGGTCTTTAGAGAGTAAAAATTATAACTAGTGGGGTGAATGACTAGGCCAGAGTGTATTCACTGTTTGGAGTTGCAGGTCTGGGTGAGTATGGAATGAGTGGTAAGTGAGTGCTGATTGGCTAGTTGTTTGGAGTGCCTGGATTGGTAGAATGTGTGGGAGTGGGAGGAGCTGGGGAGCAAATGAGTTATATATGTGCCAGACAGGGTTGAGCTGAGACAAGGGGGGTTGATTGTGGGTTGTTTTGGGTTGAGAGACAGGAGGGGTTGATGTAGGGGAGAGGGAGAGGGAGAGGGAGAGGGAGAGGGAGAGAGAATATATCTGATGAGGTGTTTGATTGATATTGTGAGAAAAAACAGTTTAGCTTTATGAACAGTTTGAAACATATAAGCATTGTACTGGAAACCTCTATGCAAATGAACTGAGGAAACCAATAAGGAAACCAATATATTGCGTACTATGTACGCAATATACTTTATGTTAATAAAACTTGTTGATTTCATCCAACTGGTGTGGTCATTAAAGTGTACCTGAGGAAGGTACTGGTGGCAGTGGGAACATAGATGCTTGTCTGAGGCCAAGTTGCTGAACTGTGGAGCTGTGGGGCCTAATAGTAAAGGTGGGACAGGGGCAGCAGCAGCAAGGGGCTAGGATAAGGTGTCACAGTCACCATTTCAGATTTCAGAGATGAAGATGAGTTCAGCAGCAAGGCTGAAAGATTTGCTCTTAGATATATACAAGTTTAAATTGCAAACGATGGCTTATTTTAAGTTCATTTGTAATAACTTTTTTAAAACTCCTAACAATAGGTCTCTTATCAGTAGGGGTAAAAACAATTCACCTGGTTATTGAAGCAAAGAGATGTGTGCCCTTTTGCGTACATAGTGTTGATCCTATGATTGTGCGAGTGGAAAGCAGCTTGTGCAGCCAATCTTTACTTCTCCTCTTTTCCCTTGTAAAGTACAGAAAAATTCTCTACAAGTGGTTGGGGGCTACTCCTGACCAGTAGGGGCTAAGAAATATAGGGCTACATGTGAGGAAGGCATCAGGTGGAGCCCCATAAGGCACAGACCCCATTGTTCAGGATTCCCCCTGACCCTCTGGAGAGGGTTTTCAGGTGGTATATGGAAATGTGAGTTGGAGGAGGGGAAGACAAGATCAGTTGTGTCAGCTGCCCCCCACTCAGCCAACTGTTAGATACCCAACCTTTAGAACATAGCCCATTTAATAGTTTAAAACAAAAGTCACAAGGGAGTGTCTTGATGATGTCGCTTTGCCGCTTGTTCCCTCAAAACCATGTGGCATCGCAGCTGTGGGATGGAGCAGCAAATCTCCATGGCAGGAGGGAGCACAGGCTTTCCAGACGAAAAAGCTGCAGCACCGGCAGCCATTTGGGTCATCAAGCCCAACCCCTGCCTCTGCCTGACCTTCCCATGAGTCCGCTAACCTATCCCGGGCCTCAATCTGTCTCTGGAAAGCCCCCAGCCTCAATCCAAAGTGAGGTCATGACTGATAGACAGAGCAAAGAAGGTGTCGACCTCAGAATAAAGGAAAATGTTGTGGTAAATCAGCAACTTTTAAAGAGTGCAGTTGGGGGGTTGGGGAAGCCCGTGGTGGCTGTGAGTTGGTGGCTGCATTTTATAAACAATGCACCTCCAACTCCCAGCCACCATGGGCTAAACAGAGTATATAGACAAGCCTTGGTGTGTTGAACTAGTGAGTTGGCCAGAAATATAAGTGCTCCTGAGGAATAGCATGATCTCTCCCTGTATGCTGTCCTCACTCAAGGTGCTTCCATACAGCAACACTGTGACTTAGGTTAAACTGACACAGACTGCTGTCTATCTTACTAACTGCTTAACAGTTGCTGCAAGTATAACACCTTTGTTCGTTCCATTTGGATTTTTCATTCTCTCTCTGACCCCCTCTACAAGAATTCGGTTTGACGCCTGGTTCTTCGATTATGCGCATCTTCTCGGAAGTGCTTTATGGTAAATGACTGTACGCAGGAGGTAATTGAGCGCACAACTGGTGGCCTTACCGGTTATTTGAAATGCGCTTTAGAAGTAGTTAATGTGGAGAATCGCTTGTTCACATAGTCAAAATGTGCTTTAACGGCCGCAGCAAAATAAAACTCGCTATTTAACGCGCATTCGATAATGCGCATAATCGGATAGATAACGCGCCTCAACTCCTGATTTGCGCTCCGCTCATGTAGAGGTAAATTTTTTAATGAGACTTCAAAGAGCTTTAAACCTCTTGTGTAGAGGCAGCCTCTATGGACCATTGAAGAAAAAGCCCTGAAGTTTTGTTTTTTCAACCCAAAGAATAAATTAATGCTTACCAAACACCTATCTCAATAAACCCCCCACAAAATCCCCAAATAAAATATTTGGATTAAAGTTGGTTTCCATTATAGTGCTAGTCACCAAAAGCCTGGCCAAACTGGAGGTTTTATTATGCTTCTGGAGAATGCTAGATTTGGGCTCTAGAGCATCTCTAGCTTGTGATCCTCTTTTGACCTGGATTCTAACCTGATTGCTAGCATGTTGCCCTCTCAACGATGCAAACAAAACTTGACTAGCTGTAGTCTCTAGAAGCGATGCTGTAAACCCCCAAAGAAGCCCTGCAGCATCAAAGCATAGTTGGATTCTTCCTCCTTTTGTTTGTGTTTTAATTATAGTGGTCCTTGAATCAGTAAAATGAAACTATTTTTGCAGGATTAGTTCAACACTTTCATTTTACTGAAAAATAAGGCATCCAGGTGAACTACCCCAGGTGAAGCATCACCTACTCCATTTCTCTGCAAGGAGCTACTGTTAAAAGGATTGTCTCTGAGCCAGTAGGTGGGGTGGCAACTCTAATTCCAATTCACAGATTTCAGTGTGCATTTTCAACAGCTATAGTGTGTGGGCGCTTGACAGGGGAATTACAAAGCAGAGAACAGGTACAAAATCTATGCTTCATGTAGCCTGAGAAATGACCAAGGCATCGCTGAAATCCCCTTGTTCGTTCATTACAGTGATCACGGAACAGCCTACTCCTCTGGTGCCACTGAGTCAACCTGTTACAAAATGCAGAGCCAAGAGGAGACACCCATGTCATAAGCAAATATCCAACATAGTTTCCAATTTTGAAGGCAATGCCATCAATACAGGAAAAAAACATACTGTGGGGTTTAATTTTTGGGGTCCCTCTTTTTACGTTGTGTCTGTCTGCTGCCACCGCTCAGGAAAATTAATCAGCAAGGTGGCTGTGGAGATTTCATGGGCGTCCTCCTAAACAGCAATGTGTTCTAAGTCCTGTCCAGCAGTCTAAATAAAGCACTCAAGGAGTTAATGGAGTCTGCTGTGGAGTGTTTGCTTTCTTCTGTTTGAAATCAAACATCTGATCTTTATCTGAGGTGACAGGTTTAATGCCTTTCTTCTCTGACAAATTTTGAGCTGAAGAGGAATGCAAACACATATATCGGTGTGGTTTTATAAGTGCTCATCGGAGCAAGCCAATATTGGCAGCTTCATTCTCTAATAAACAGCACAGCCATGAGCTGGTGCCACATGCTTACAAAAAATAGGTAAATTATATCCTTGACATCATTTACATGGCTTTGGTGGGATTTGTTAGAGGTCAGGTAATTTGACAAGGATTTGGGCTAGGAGGGAAATTGTTAGTTTCTTCGTATTTGATATGTTTTAACCTAACTTTCATGTGTAATGGAATATAGTGCTCATAAAAGGTTGCCATTTTCAATACTAAGAGACTAAAGACAATTGAAAATAAATCATTGTTTGGGCACAAAATACAAAAGCCCATATAAGGTAAATATGTAAACAGATGTAGGAGTGAAAAGTAGAATGAAATATAAGGAATGATACAAAACTGAATAGGAAGTGCAAACAGTTTGGAGGTTAGGACTGAAACCAAAAAGTGAGCACAAAAAATTAAGAGGGTGTGAAATGCACATATTTATGAGCCGCATCATATAGGTATTTAGGGCAAAAAGAAGGAATACAGCAAGAGACAGATAACTAACAAAGAGGTATCAGTAAAGCACTTGGTCTGAATTTTAGAAGTGCTGAGTAAGAATAAGTAATGTCAAGATGCACCATAAAAGACATTTGGGTACAGTGTAAATTCCACTACATCTAATATGCAGAAAGGAATATATTATGACCCTATTCTGTATCAGTTTTGCCTGTGTTGCATCCTCTCCTGCAAGAAATGCACACTTAGGACTCATCTACACCTACTGGCTTTCCAGGATGGGGGGAGGGGGGAGGATCCCAGACTTTCCTGCTTCTGGGATTGTCCCCCAGCGTGCACACGGCAGCGTAACATCCCGGAAGGGATGTCTGGTGCGGCATGTTTTTTTTTCTTTTTCTTTTTGAAGCAGGAGCCGCTCATGCAATTGTGATCCTGTGAAAAAGTAAGGTAAAAATCAAACAAACCTAAAACAAAAGCGCCAGCAGCCATCCTGGAGATGGCAAAAAAGCTCACCCCCTTACCCCCGATGGGCATGGATCCCCTACCCCCCGCATAGCTCCATGCCAGTTTGTTGTGCCGATCTATTCACAGGAAGGAGGGAGGACCCAGTTGTGCACGCCACACCGCCCACGGTCCTTGGGTTATCCTAAGACCATGGGGAAAAATTGCGTTAAAAATAGTCCCACTTATCCCCGGGAAAGTGAGAGGCCATCCCTGGTTGACCCCGGGATCCCCTGTGCACTGTTTGGACACATGGGGATGACCTTGAGATGCCTTTGGACCGAAATGGTTTTCCCACTCCTGTTTTACACACCACCCCCATAATGTGGATTATGCAACCTATCATTGAAAAGCATCCAGAAATTACAGATAGTCTGGAGTGTTGCATCTACATTGCTGATAGGTAATGTGCACTAATCAGAATGAACGTAACTCCAGTTCTGAAATAATTGCTGTGGCTACCAATGAGTTTCCGCGACAAATTCGTGGACTGACCTTGAATATCTGAAGGAGTGCATTGCCCCTTATCCTCTGACACATGTGCTAAAGAAAAGTATGCCATCGGTTTCCCTGCCTTCTGAGATGTCACAAGTGGAAACCTGGCCAAGGGTGTTATTAGTTGTTGCCTGTGCTTTTTGAAAAATCTTCTCCTTAGTTAACCAAGACCTTCTTTGTTTAGGTGGCTTTTATGACCCAACAGTTTTACTGGAGCATTCATTTTATGCTCTGCGTTATTCTTTGACACTGTGTATTGTTTCTATTTTATTACTCTGTTTTAATATTTTGGGTCTGTATCTTATTTTACTGTTAGCCACTTTGGGGGGCTCTTTGGCTTGGTAGCAGGATATAAATTTAAGTTGTTAATAACAATGACCATCATAACAAATAGCTCACTGTATCCAGTTTTAATGATCACTTTTCAAGAGAGAAATATTCCAGTTGAAGGATATTCACAGGAGATTGGCAAAGATGATGAAAACATGAAGGACATATAAGGACAAGTTGAAGACATCTGAATTTGTAGAGTCTGATGAGAGAAGATTAAGGCAGACATGCAGTCTTCAAATATTTAAATGCTAAGGGCTGGTTCTCTTACAAGGATATTGATCACATGATCTCTCTATAACTAATTGCCGTACACTTTGGCCTTCTTCACTTATGCATGTCAGCTCTATGCTAGATTACTCTAAACTTGGGCCAAACCAGATGTGTGTGTGTGTGTGTGTGTGTGTGTGTGTGTGTGTGTGTTTTACACATGCTCACTGGTGTGGCAATAATAAAGAAGTGATTGTGGGTCAACTTTAATACTAGATGGAACACAGGGCTTGAGAGTGAAAACTGACACACACACACACCCCGCCTCACATCCTAATGCACCACTCCTTTACTCCCTCCACCCCCCGGCCACCAAGCCCAGATATGTTGCTTGTCTTCTAGGCCATTTTCAGTGTAAAAACCTCCACAAAGCACGGCACAACATAATAATGATTGCAAAAATCAAACCATAAAAAAAAAAACATTCAGTCCAGAACCCTTAAAATAACAAGTAAAATAGCAGCAGTAGCAGATAAAATCTCAGTTAAAAGCACAGTACACTAACATTCACCCAGTGCAAACTAGATAAATAAATCTTTGAAATCCTCCTAAAGAGGGAGCCAGGAAAGAAGGAGACATGCACTTTCCAGGGGAAGATGTGGGGGCACAACAGAAAAGGCCTGTCTCTGGTACTCTCCAGTCTGATTGCTTTCGGTGGTGGACCAAAGAGCAGGGCCTCAGATGCTAGTCTTAAAGCTTGTACCATTGCAGGCGGCCCTTCCAATAACCTGTACTGGTCCTAAACCGGAAGTGCACAAGCTGAGGGGTGGGATTTTGAAGCAGTGGAGTTCAGGCACATAAAGTGAGCAGGGTGGGCTTCCTGTTAGTGATTTTCCCTCCCCCAGTGTTCTAGCCAAGCCAGTGAGCACGTGAATAGCAAATATGCGCACATCTGGCTTGTCCCTTCATGACAGCCAACTAATGTATGTACCGACTCTAATGAAACATTTTGTGTTTGAAGCAATGTGAGGTGATATGAAATTTCCATCTCGGGGTTCTTCTACCTGTGATAGTTTGTTTAACATGCAAAACATCAGTTGATTTTGTCGTAATCAAATGATAAACATGCATGTCTGAAAGAGCCCATGGCTGCTGTCCATTGAATACGCAAACTGACTCTCCTGGAAAGCATTGTATTGGAGGCAACGTGAAAATCCTAGGATGTGCCCATTCATACAAACAGGTCGTCACTTCATGCTACAATCATTAGGGATGTCTGGATTTTCTGAAATCCATCATGCGTGTGTTTCGTGGATTGTTCAATGTCATTCATTCCGGCGTCTGTTTACAGACGGATTCAAATTATTTTCCGTTCTGTAAGAAAGTTAGTAACAATTTACATAACTTACGTTAATATGTGGCATTTAGCATATTGTCCCCCATTCCATTCAACTTTTGCCAGTGTATATTTTCCAGCATGCATATGACTCCGCAGAAACTTGCGTATCCTCCTGCAAATGAATTTGTGTAAAATTTGGATATAGATATAGATATCTAGAGTTCAGCAGACTCTATGCAGCCTGGGGTGGCCAGTCCGCAGTGGTTTACCTCAGACTGCATTCCTAGAGATCTGAACTCATTTTAGTCCATCTCAAATTTCTCCAGCATCCCTAGCGATCATTGACTTGAGAGTTCTATGAGCACAGTTCAGCTTATGGAATGGAGATGCTCCCAGATATGGAAGAGAGTGGTCATTTTTTGCTAATTCTCCTTCCCCCTGTGCCCCAGAACAGTGCAGGCAATGGTGCAGGGAGTTGCAGGGAGATAGTACCTCAGCAAAAATCACCATCTCTTCTGTTTGTGGAAAGCTCCACTCGATTGGTGCCATTTCCACGAGGCCCTTCTCTGAATGAAAGGAGTCCTTGCATTCATGGAAGGGCTCTGCTGGATCAAAGCCATCACATGCTAAAAATGAATATATGGGCCAGTTTATGCTGTCATAATAAACATAGAAAACATTTTTTTCCTCTTTCCAGAAGACACAATGAAGCAATGGCCTGAATGTTTCAGAAATCTCTGCATCTATAATAACAGAAGAGGATGTCTGTCTGCCTGTCTGTCTGTCTATCAGTGCCATAACACCAAGACCATGAAACCTAGACACTGAAACTTGGTATGCATACTAAGGGGACTCTAGGGGCATGCACTTTTAGGTTAGTTGGTTTTGAAAATACATTAATTAATTTAAATTAATTTAAATATCAGTGTGTTTAAAGCCTGCAATACTATCTTCAGTCACTAAGTGACAGATTTTCCTAACTAACATCTAGAGCCTATCCACATTGCCCTTAAAACGATTTATATTCTGTTTAAAAACGTGGTTTTTAAAGTCGGTTCATTACGTGGTAGGACACACTGAGCAGTACTTAGTTTCATAGTGACTGCTTCTTCCGTTCTCAAAGTGTTCAATGGTGTATTGCAGGGTTAATTCCTTGAGTCTTCTTGTTTCGTTTTTGTTTTGCAGGCTGCTTGACCCACCCACGTCTGTCTTGGTAACTCAAGCAGCCTGCAAAACAAAAACGAAATAAAAAGACTCAAGGAATTAACCCTGTAATACACCATTGAACACTTTGAGGATGGAGGAAGCAGTCACTATGAAATGTAAGTACTGCTCAGTGTGTCCTACCACGTAATGAAATTACTTAAAAAAACATATTTTTAAACAGAATATAAGTCATTTTAAGGACAATGTAGATAGGCTCCTAGCTTTCTTGATTTCAAACCATGTCAGCTGCAGACAATATCCCAGAAACAGAATTATATGGATGCTCCCTCCCCTTCCTGTAGGGCTGCCCCTTTCATGGGAATAGAGTGGACAGACCACTCCCTCAAGAGCTATATTGGTACACCATTTTAGGGGCCGTGCCTTTGAGTGCCATTCTCCAGCTTCATAAGTTAAATATAAGGAGGTGGAAGGCCTAGAAGATTTACATGAGGGGGTTCTATATATAATCCTATCTCTGTAGCATTAAGTCAATCTTCAGAGTGTAGGGTTTTGTTCTCAGTGGACTAAATTCTTATATATGTAAGATTATTTCTATTAGACATTTGGAGGGAATCTACACATACACTTTTTACGTTTTAAAATGTTGATTGTTACGTCGTGAATTGCAACGTGACAGGCCACATTAAGTAATACATAAGTTATTGTCGATCCTTTCTCCCATATTTACTGCGGTTATAATGGTCACACAGAGTCTTTTCTTTGTCTCTTCCTGTAACGTTTCTTCTACTCTCCGTACTTTCCATGCCCACTTCCTCCTTCGCCTCCATTCCTTTCCCTTCCTTTCAATGAAGATTTTACTATTGAAGAGCATGCGTGGATAGTCGAATGGTTTTGGCCACGCCCCCACAGCTGTGATGGGATACCAGAGGTTTTTTTCCAGCAAATATGTGCCTGTAAAGAAAGACACATTATTCTTCCTACAACGATTTATATAAAGAAAAGAACGGTATAAATCAAAGAAAATCAGAGTAAAACATTACAGTAAGTACGTCATGTGGCCCAATAAGTGATCGTAACCCATTTTAAACGTAGCAAACCTGTAGTGTAGGTTCCCCCTTGATGTCTTTCATTTAAGTCCTCTGAGCTTTCAATGACTATTTAAGACAATTCTGGACAACCCTTCTGATTGTGGGACATTTCTGGCATCTCAGAGATATCTGTAATATTTAGACTAGCAAAGATAAGACAACCCTTTCAAATGTGAGTTTTTGATTTTGGTACCTAAAGCATGCTTATTTTAGGTCCCAGACTTGGCCCACCGTGATGGAAAATGTGGGCCATCATCTGAAAACGTAAAAGCAATGTTTTGAAACAAAACTTTGAACTGATTAAATCACAAGTTTTCACTACTTCTAACAGCTCATAAATAACACCCTTGCTTCAAGAGCATGGCAAACTAGGAAGCAAGCTGGTTTCAATTTCTGCTGTAGTGCAAATTTGCTGGTACAGCTAAAAATAAATAAATCCCAGTATCGCAGCATGGAATCAGTATTGCAGCATGGTAAGGCCTAGAATTAACTGGGCATCTATTCCAGCCTTTTGGTAGGGTGGCCAGGTATCCTACTTTACAGAGGGCATTGCTCTACTTTTGGATAGCTGGCAGAGGACAGACCTCTATTTGGACCTGATGAGTTGTCCAGTCCAAGTCTGGTTTAAAGTCAGAATCATAAGGGAGGAGAGCAGGGGCCTTGAATTTGCACATCAAATGTAAGCACCTGGACAAGCCACCTGATCAGTCTCTCCACCATGTTGAAATGTATTTCCATTTCAATAAAAGCAATTATATCTAAATCTGCCCCTATACAAATATATGTGCATGTGCAAATGTTATGCAAATTGGTATCTTCTATTCTCTTTTTTGGTGATGTAATCCCTGTGTTGGGGCCATGCTTTGGACTGAGCTATGATTCTTCCAATCCTTTGGTACACTACATTAGCCCTTATTCTGAACAAAATAAGATGCAAGTGATCAAAGTGCACCATGTCACCACTGGAAGTACCTCTAAAGTAGGAATGACCAAGGGGCAACTGATAGGCCAGATTTTATCTGCCCCTCCTCAAGTCCCTTGCAACTTCTAAACAAGGAATGGATAAAGCTTTGCCCACTCATGAGCAAGTGAAATTCATTTCTCAGTGTTATGGATGATGAGCCATTCCAGTCTTGAACGTTACATCTCAGGTTGGATCTTTGGCAGGTGTACATATGAACATACACGAACAAAGATAGGGTCTTCTGCAGAAGATAGGGCCATGCTTCTGTAGTGCTCTCTCTCTCTCTCTCTCTCTCTCTCTCTCTCTCACACACACACACACACACACACACACACTTAAAGAACAGATGGACATAACATTCTCCTGCCTTCCTCCTCTTCTGGGGAAACACATGAAATGAAGAAATATAGGGCTATTGCAGAATTCTTCTTGGCTGTGCTTCAATTAGTGTTAGTAGTAGCTATATTTTCTGTTAGACAGAGGCATCCTGGGAAAGGGAAGACAGGCTGTACCTCTATAATATTCACATGAACAAACAGTCTAGGAATTAAGATATCCCTTATTAAAAAGGAGCCTATGTTCCTTCTTTTTTGATAGATAGATAAATAAATAAATAAATAGTCATTTTCGGGTACAACCTTATGCATGTTTAAACAGAAAAAAGTCCTACAACTCCCAGCCATGCTGGCTGGGGCATGCTGGGAATTTTAGAACTTTTTTCCGTCCTTATTGACTTTTTCAAGAGGATACTATGGTGAAATAAATACAGATGAATAAATGTATTCATCAACATAAATTAACAAAGAGATTGTGTCCAGTTTTGAAACAAAAATATATAGCATGACTAAATGAAACAATGTTTATCAGGCAAGTTAAACTCTATAGTAATGTAAGCATATCAAATACATATTAGCCAAATGTATCTTTCCAAAAAGATTGAAAGGTAAATTATTTCACTTTCTCTCTACATACAGTACAAAAGTTAAAGATCACTGATGTGTTTTTTTTTAAAGCTATATGGGAAGCAACTGTATGTGGTAACTAAGGAGGGGAAGAATTTCATTTGGTCCACATGTTTAAGTGAACTGACATCATTTGCACTTCAGAACACTTACCTTTTGGACTACGCTGTTCTTGAAATTCTGGCTCAAAAATTCCCTCCAAAAATACATATAATAGGAAACATGCATATAAAATGCATATATTATGGAAATTTGTAAACAAAATGCAAATATTAGGGAAAGTTGTATATGGAAATAAACGTGAATTTTCGTGTGTGTGTTTAAAAATGCAGACTGATGCAAGAATTTGGACAGCATGGATGTATGAATGAATACATGCAAAACTGAGACAGAGTGAATATAGATTGATTTGTCCATCCCTAATGTGAACATGACCTCAGTTTGTCAAATCACACCTCTTAAATTATCTTCTTTACAAGAGATCTCAAATTGATCATGAGAAAATCCTAACACCACTCCCTTCTCTACTGTCCATCATCCATTCATAGGGGTGTGTGAGATATTAATTTCAGATCCTTTTTTAAAATCAGGATTTCCCCAGTTTGCACGTTCCAAACTGAACAGACTCGAATGCAGTCTGCATTTGAAAGCCATACATTTCTGAGCTTGTAATGTGATTTGCAAACCCCCAAAATGTGTTCAAGAACAAGTACATGAGAAATGCACATGAAAAAAAAACCTGTACTTTTGAAAAATGTACGCAAGCACACTTTAATCAATGGAAGAAGAATGTGTACCTTTCATACACAAGCACAAGTGATGTGGGCATTCAAAAAAATGCATGCGAAAATATGCATGTGTTTTCATGCGAAAGGAAAACAACAAAGATTGCACTCTGATAGAGACACAACAGAGAACAAGCTTCAAGGAGAACAACAAGCTCAGTTTTTGTTTGCACGCACATCCTTGATCATTCGCATCCCCGTCCAGTTATTAAATGTATGTAAGCATTTATATTTCAGCTATATTAGGACAAGTGCCTGTGTGATGACCTTAGCCAAGACAACATGGCTCTGTGTGACTGCTCCCCCTACTACACAAAGCAAGGAAAAGTAGCCTCACTCACTTCACTGAAAAACTTTTCTGTCTGCTGAGTTACATGATAATTGACATGTCTCCAGCAGGACTGCCTGACCACATGGATTCCAAACAATTGCTTTCCTCAGCTGTTAGATTTTCAAACGTGATCTATAGAGCAATGCTGACAGTAGATTTTCTGCCAGCAATAAAGGTGGCCTGATTCAGAGAATAATTATTGTATGCAAATGAATGTGATTTTCCTCTGCCCTTTTATGGATGACTCTGTTCTGCCATTCATCAGGGCCACAAATTTCACTTGGTAGAGACGGATTTAAAGAGACAGGCACCTCTGGAGCTTTGCCTCGGACTTTCTAAATCTATGCTTAAGTATCTTCCTAAATAGGTGTGCATATGTTATAAATGGGCAACAGCTTTCCACCTATCTATATATTATTGTTTAGGAAGTTTCTGAGAAAATATCAGAGCAGCTAGCCTTAAAGTCTAACAATTTAATAGAAGCCCATCTCTGTGTCACATGCACTAACAAACATATGTGTATCTGCGCCTGCCAGCCTTTTTGGTGAAAAGACAAATGGTGATCTCTTTTTTTGTCCTGTGGTAGGTTTTATGTCATTGGTCCATGGATAATTGCTAAGGAAAATGCTGGATATTCATGGTTCACCTTGTCTTTTGATGCCATTGCTGTATCCCTGTAAAGGCTAAGATTGAGAGCTGTGAGCATATATAAATGTGAGTGATAGGTGAAAAGGAAAGGTGATCTTAATGAAGTCACTCCCCGATGCTGGCCACAAGAACATGATGGCGAGCTCACATGAAATCTGCAGTACATAATGTGCCATTGTTAAATATCACTTTCTGCATTTGTTCCCAGCATGCGGTGCACATCCTCCTCCTCCGAGGATGGAAGAAAGAGGAATGTGACTGATATAAATGGAACAGGTCCATCTGTCAGTGGGCTGTCTTGTTACTCATACTGTAACAATATACTGATGTCACAGTAGATCTAGAATGCTTCCCCCCCAGCGCAACTAAAAATCAGAAATGGGAAGCTGTGGTGTGTGTGTGTGTGTGTTAAATTGATTGTGTGTCTCTGTGTGTGTACACAATGCAGTAAGCGCCACTAGAGGCCATCATACACTTACCTAAATAAATCCTAAATTAATGCATTCATTCCAGGGAGAAACTGGAGACAGGAGCTCAGCTCTTTGCATTGCCGGAGTAACATCATTGAGTTGAATGAATAGTTCCTTCTGGTTCAGTGCAGCACAAAACATTTTTTTAATCAGGAAAAGGTTACAATAACCATTACCAAAGACAGTAATAAATACTCATCAGTCCATGATTTAAATTGCAAAAAAGAAGAAGAGTGCATTTACTACATAGGAGATTACATCAAAGCCAGGGTGTAAGTCTACAGAGTAATCTAGATATATCAGATTGATGTGCATAATTCAAGTCAACTGAAGTGAAGTGAAAATTAATGATCTTTCTAATAATTTCAGAGTCAGTATTAGATGGAATTGAAGAACAACCTGAAATTTTTGCTCAACTTCTCAAATTCAGCATGTTTTGGAAGAACTTCACACAATAAACAATTGCAAGTCATTATATGCAAACCTGTCATGGTGAAACTGCAACTAACAGTGGTATCTTTCTTTTTGAAGAACGTTTGGTTCACCAGTGGAAATTTGGATGAATATTAAAGTATTAATGGCCATTTTATGGCTTTTTTAAAAAGTTGTTATACCAGTATTATAAGCATACATGGGAAATCACACAACACCTAGTTGACACATGTGGTTCATCTTTACAAACATTGAGGACTTTCAGATGGAGGGGAATCACATTTCCTGCATCCTGCTTCTCTTCTGCATTTGCAACTAGCTGAAATTACATGAGGAAGAGAGCAATGACCACGTGGCTTATACAGTTCAATGCAGTTCAATGGGACAGTGCCCTCTACTGGGCTTTTTCTAGTGCAACTTCACCTGGACACAGCAGGAAATCCCGACAAATCCCGATATAGCTCAGGAGAGTCAGGTTTTCTGAGGTTTGTTTTTTATCGCTAAACCAGAAAATGGAACAGGAGATGCGCAGGAGGTTGACATCATCAACCATGAATGGCCAGTCACGAGCGTGCTATAGAACACTTGTTTAAAGAAGCCCATTACAGATTGTTTGTGGAACCAGACTATGAAGAAGCAACTCCCATGATGGATGGTAGGATATGAATTGTAGTGATGGTACCAAAATTCTAAACTTGGGAGTAGGACTCAGAAATAAATTTCCCCAGTTGAGAAAACAAAGTGCCTTTATCACTCCACGTCAGCTCTCCCTGCAGCTGCCCCCAGACCATCTTTTCTAAAACTTGACTTTTGGCTACTAAGATTGGCTGACAGATTAATTTTTTAAAATATTGAATAGCTTCAGTGAGGTCTTCCTGGTTAGTCAAAAGACAGATCAGGGAATAGGGATACAACCTCCAATGGATGAGGTTACACTCCCCCTGAAGACTCAGATGTCCATTTTAGGTATACTCCTGGGTTCAGCCCTGAACCCAGATGCCCAGGTTTCAATAGTGGCCAGGAGTGTGTTTGCACATCTAAAGCTAGTGAACCACCTGAGGCTAGTACACAAACTGCACCAGTTCCTAGAGATGTCTGGTCTGGCCTCAGTCAGAAATGCCTTAGTTACATTGTATTTGAAAAGTGTTTGGAAACTTCAGATGGTCCAGAATGCTGCAACTAACAAATCTGGGCTAACAAATTGAAGCTTAATCCAGAAAAGACAGAGGTGGTCCTTGTCAGTAAAGAATCCCAATCACATGTTTGTTACTACAGTGTTAGTCAAACATTACTTAAATAAAAAATTATTAATGCAGTACAGAACCAAGAAAATTATAACAGTGGATTAAAAATTATTGTGTTGGAATATGCAAATGTTGGGTGCTTACTATCGTACCTTGGAATCCCAAACTTTTTTGTTATTTTTGATCACTTTATTTCAGTTTTAAGAATCAAAACTATTCAAGCTTGGATTTGAATGGGAATGGTACAATCTCCTCAAGAATCCATCCTCATCAGGATTCAGGATTTTACCATGATCCTGACATAATATTGTGCATTCTCTTTCTAAATAAGAGAATGGGTAAGAGATCCAGAATTTCTAAAGAGGTTTTATCCTGGCTAGGGATAGATGGATGGTTACCCAAGTAAGATTCTTGAATGGAATCCTGGGTTCTAATTGAAACAGATACATTCCCAAAGTGGATCAAAGGCCTGCTACATTCTGTCATTCTGGTCCTTTTCCAGATATTCTTATGGCTGATGACCCAGTCGAGAAAACGTCTGCACCAAAGGAGGAATGCTGAGAGTAGTGGAGACATTTTACCAAAAGATCTCAGGAAGGGGCCACCATGGAATGCTCTCTTGGAGAAATACCCTTGGATGAAGACAGAAAGAAGTGCCTGGAACTTTATTTCCATCATCACCTTCCCCCCAAGAATGTATCCCTGATAACTTTCTTGAATACAACCAACTCTTCTCTTGACATTTCTTCAGTTCTTGTGAGCCTCTCTTTGCCATCAGTCCCGAGGGTTAGAACAGATATTTCAGGAAACTCAACAACATTATTGGATTACATGTCACTGAACCAGAGTGCTACACTATTTACTGGGAGCTGATCTTCTCCAGGGAGACATAGTTAGGCAAGATGGCTTTTAAAAAACCTTGAACATTAAGATATGAGCAATGTTTCAAGAATATTAGAAAAATTTGTGGCAGTTTCATATCTTGGAAAATGAACAAATGTGCATCTCACAGGCACAGATCCACAGAAATTTTATGAAGGCCACGGTAGAATGGATGGTAACATTTTCTTTAAATAAGTGGCACAAAAAGGTGCATTACAGTACAATGCAACTAGAGCGAAAAGAGCAAGGCAGAAAATGAAGTGGAAACTAATGGACAACAAAACAATCAAATCCACACACAATAAAAGATGTACATTTTTCTGTCAAGGTTCAGCTTCATCTTATAAGCCATTATTAATGTTATAATGCTTAATGAAGACAAGAAAAATTGACAGTGCAATTGAACAACATAATGGCAATCTTATTTCCAATCTAATTTCTGATGCTATGATAGCACAAGAAGCTAAATATCTTGCTAAATATTTGGTTGGCTTTACAACAGATCCAGGTGAAATGGTTTGGTGAGAAAGATGGGTATAGTTCAGCTATGCTAGAGGCAGCTTTTACTGAGTTAATATATGATGTGGAAGATGTTATTTAAAGAGTGGATGAAACACACCCAGTACTCGAAGCTCCAATTCAAGCACAAATTATTAGACAGGAAAAGACTGAGTATACTAGCACTTTTAATGGGCAATTGGAGAATGTCAAATTAAATCTGTACCCTGAACACTGCCTGCTGTAGTGAATATTATTCTTTATGGAACATGCATAAAAAATGATGGCAATATTACTCAACCAGCTTTCACAATATCACAGCTTCTTGTTTTTTTGCAAACAAAATGGTGAGCCAACTGGAAGCATAGACTAGGCTGACAATGCAACCTTTTTTGCCA
Source organism: Anniella stebbinsi (assembly GCA_029215795.1). Lineage (NCBI taxonomy): Eukaryota > Metazoa > Chordata > Lepidosauria > Squamata > Anniellidae > Anniella > Anniella stebbinsi. The sequence goes on from JARDYH010000006.1 coordinate 44,067,679, forward strand.
GTGTATTTGGGATGTTAACTATATGGGAAAATGAAAGACAAGAAATTGTACAAATGTTACACAATTTGGCCTGTCAGTCTCACATGCATGTCGGAATGTTCTTTGTGTGCCAAAGTGCAATCTTATGTCTGAGCAAGGAAAGCTTGTCTGAAAGATTCTGTGCCTTCACAGGGCACAATGCCATTTCAACATTTAATGCAAAAGTTGTGTGTTTGTGTGGATGTGTGTGTGTGTGTGTGTGTGTGTATGTGAGGGGGGGGGGTGAATCATGAAAGACATGGACAGGCATTGATTACATTACAGTAGCATTTGATTCATTTTCAGGTCCACAAAGTTCAATCTGCAGTGACACCTGATTCATTCTCAAGCAGTTTGTCATCCATCAGCGCTGTCCCACAATTTTGGCAATTTGTAGAAGCCAAGATGGGCAAGCAGGATTACACCCACCCACCCTCTGCCAACTACAGTGTGGCATTAAAGCAACAATTATTGATAGTCTATCCCAGGAGACTTCAACCGGTGGGTCGTGACCCAAAAGCGAGTTGTGAGATCAGTCCAGATGGGTAGTGGGAAAACTGTTGCCGCCATGTTGGGCAATTGTGACATTATGAAAGTGTGACATTATGAAAGGTTGGGAGTCTGAGGTGGGTCTCAGGACTGGACTAGTTAAAGACCACTGGTCTATCCTGATTTGACCCCAAAATGACAGAACAAGGGGAGAGGGATCAAAGGGCCTCACACACAAATTGTCACCTTCTCCCCTTGAGCCCCCAACTTCCTTACCTGCACACTGCTGCATAAGCTGATGCTCAGTGGTAGCTCAAGGGGGAAGTCCCTTTCTCTTTCCTGAACTTTCACCCCTTTGTGGCAAACAGTGTAGCATTGAGAAAAAACGTGTGCATGTGCCTCCCCCTCCCCCATTTCTCTCTCTGGCAGTTGAAACACTGCTATGACCTCTTAGCAAATATCATGCCCTTGACCACTGAATGCAGGTTGGGGCCTTTTTCGCCACTGCTCCCCTGCCCCTTCTCATTCAGTCCAAATGTTCAGATCTTTTAAAGTTCAGCCCATCACTAGGTAAAATAAAGTTTGGAATAAATGTTATTTTTGTTCACATTATTCCACTTTATAGACCTTTTTATTTTCACAGTATTTTCACAGTTCTTCAGTTTGAGTTTTAACCTTTCTGTTTAAATTTGTATTTTAGATCCATATTAATTTCTGCATGGCTGCTCGGTTTTTATCCTGGTTGTGTTTTTATACTGAATTTTAAATTATGTTTTTATACTGTCGTTATTTTATATTTTGAATGGTTTTTATGGTTACAATACAATACAATACTTTATTACGGTTAAAAAACCAGAACAAGTCATACATGTAAAAATATACAGGCTTCCATTTGAGGCAATCAGATAGGGTTCAATAGTGTTAATATTTCCCTACGCCGACGAATGGCTGCTGCACAGAATCTGGCGACTTTAGATGTTACTTGGTCGTCCAGATCAGCCAGAAGATAGTCTGGGTAAAATTTGTCCGGTCTGCCTGGGACTTTATTAATGAGTGGGGCAATCCATATAGTTCTGAGTTCCTTATAGAAACAACAATGTAAAAGAACATGATCAGCTGTCTCAATGTCCCCTGTCCCACAAGGGCAGGTCCGCTCCGTGTGAGGATTTTTTTTATATCTACCCTCCAGCAACGCCGATGGCAAAACATTGAACTTTGCCAGTGTAAAAGCTCTTCTAAGTCCAGGCACAGTCAAATTTATTCGATGTTTCGCAAGTCCCAGTGGAGATCTATAGTCCCTACACCCATGATATAGGATTGCTTGGCTTAAGTGGGTTTGTAGATCCACATCATAGATACGTTGGACAATAGCTGCTTTTGCTTTCTCGTACCCTAGGATCTGAATAGCTGTCAAGGAGAAACCAAGTTTTTGGAGGTTCACAGACAGTGTTTTTTTCCACTTTGAGTGGAATGTGTCTGTCAGAGTCAATGGGGCCAGACCTACAGGCACAAAAAGCATTTTTAGCCAAAAACTAGATCTTACGCTGCCACATACGGGCTTCTATTGTGGATTGGCCAGCCTCTATTCTTACTAAAGTATTTGGTATGCAATTTGGAAGACCCAAAATTGCTCTTAAGAATTTCATCTGCACCACTTCCATTGGTACTATGTTGTCAAAAGTACACACTTCTATCCCATACAGCATCTGTGCTAAAACCTTTGCATTAAAGACTTGAAGTGCGGAAGGAATGTGCTGACTTCCTTTATTATAATAAAAGGAAAGGAGTGCCTTAATGCTCCTTTGCACATTTGCAATGGCATTTTTTAAGTGAGGCCTCCAGGTTCCAGTTGCATGGAATGTAATTCCCAAGTACCTATAAGTAGACACTTGTTCAATCAGGTGATCACTTATTTGCCATTTGCATTTTAACTTACTTCTAGAAAACACCAGGACCTTGGTTTTGTCATAGTTAATCTGTAGACCTTCAGTTTTACAATAAGCATCCAGAGTTCTCAGAAGTCTCCTCAATCCAGCTCTTGTTAATGACAAGATCACTGCGTCATCAGCATAAAGCAGAACTGTCAGGAATCTCTTTGACAAGCTGGGGGGTTGTGCTCGTACCTCTGCTAGGCACCTAACTATAGAGTTTATATAGAAATTGAACAGTGTAGAGGCTAAGACACATCCCTGTTTCACACCCCTAGCAGTAGGAATCAGCCTGGTCAAATGTCCAGCAGAGGAACATCTCACCCGAAGACTGGTATTCTCATACAGGGTGCGTATGGGTCTCAATAATCGGCGATCTATATTGGTATCTTCAAATTTTTCCCATAATTTGTCTCTAGGGACCAAGTCAAAAGCTGACCTTAGATCAACGAAGGCCGCATAGAGGGCACCCCCTGGGGTGGATGTGTATTTTTCGACTAGATGTTGCATAATAAGTCCATGCTCCACTGTGGAACACTCGGCCCTAAATCCGGCCTGCTCGTCGTCTATAAGATTTTCCTGCTCTAGCCAATCCTGCAGTTTTTCCAGTAAATGAGAAGCATACATTTTGCTAACAACATTCAACAGGCTAATAGCTCTATAATTTGCAGGATTTGATCTGTCACCTTTTTTATATATTGGGATGATAGTAGCAAGGCCCCAATCTTCAGGCATAAGGGCTGATTGATCGATACTCATAAATAGAGCCGCCAACACTGGGGCCCACCATTCTAAGTTTGATTTAAATACTTCGGGGGGGATGTTATCATTCCCCAGTGCCTTGCCTGTTCTAAGTTTTGATATAAGGCATTTTATTTCCGAAGCAGTAACCTGAGGCCATTCTGGGAGGTAAATTTTTGTAAACCACCCAGAGAGCTTCAGCTATTGGGCGGTATAGAAATGCAATAAATAAATAAATAATAAAATAAAATAAAGAATCTAAACTATTAAAGCTTGGATTTGAATGGGAATGGCACTATCTCCTCAAGAACCCATCCTCATCAGTATTTAAGATTTTACCATGATCTTGACATCATGTTGTGCCTTCTTTCTCTAAACAAGAGAATGGGTAAGGGATCCTGTACTTCTAAAGGGGTTTGATCCTGGCTAGGAATGGAATGGATGCTTGCCCAAACCAGATTCTAGAATGGAATCCTGGATTCCAATGGAAGCACCACACCATCCTGATTCTCATATCTGATATAGATGGGTTTTATGTTTTAAAAAGTGTTGTTTTTAAGTCAACAATCTGATGGCAGCCACCCTACTGTATTCTGGGCATTTTCAGGATGGTTCCACTTCCGAAACATTTCATCTACAGACAGAAATCTATATTTGCCCCGGAGCCCATCCAGCTTCCCCCTCTGATTCTCCCCCCTGCTGCACCCTAAACCTTAAGTCCAATAAAATTAGGCTGGGGAAGAGGCATCCTTATCTTCCTACCCCTCCCTAGACACAAGGCAACATGTGTGGCAAAGGCACAGCCTTTATTGAACAGCACCCAGGATGAAGGAAATCCTGAAAAACAAAGACGCACGTGCAGGGTTGACACCTCAGACAGTGGCTTTCTAGGAAGCATGGTGGCAGGGGCAATATCCCCTGTGGTGCCAACACCAAGTGGGGAATACCTTTGTCTGCTACCTAAGTGTCTGTCGAGGAGTGTGCAAGGGAGCCAGACCCTGCCTGGGACATAGAGGTGAACAACCGAACAGACAAAGCGGCCAGGAACATCCTGCTCACGGAGTAGGCTTTCCTTACAGTTTGAGCAGCACTGGACACAGGCTGGGTCCTGCATCTGTTGGACGGCAGTCTATGAGGAACAACAGGGAGCAAGGGGGAGCACGAGCAATAACCTGCAGGTGGAGCACACCATTCATGGGATCACATGCTCCCCTCCCTTGTGTGTGAGAGAGAGGAGGGAGAGGGGAGGGCGAAGAGTGCCGCTGAGGGTGCGAAGGTTGTTAGGAGCCATGCAGTTCAGACAAGGCACTGTTTTCACATGTTGCAAAGGGCGAGGACTCACTGCCCTTTCCACGACAGTACGTGTCGCCACGCTACCCTTGCTCATCTGTAGGGGGTGCTTTGTCCCTGTACTCCCGGTGATTGGAATGGAGTGGCGGCAAGGTTGGGTGTCTGTGATTGGATCGCCAAGACAAGGCAGCAATTAGGATTCTAGGAGGAGACGTGTTGGGCAAAGTGCACATCTTAGGCTTAGAAGGCAAGTGTTCTGCAAAGCGCCCCCTTTGGAGTGCAAAGGGAGCTTTCCCTGTGGATTCCCATGGCCAGGGGTTCCTGTGTGAGCTGTGCATGTGACATGATGCTGCAGAGATTATGTGCCCTGTCATCTGAGTTATCATCTCCCTGTGTGGGGTTGATATAATGGCGTGGTGGTGGGAAGCAGGTGCTGTGACTGGGCGCTGAATTATACCATATCTTAAGTGGTGTCATTTCAGGGTGGGCATGGTGGAAGGGGAGAAGTAACCTTTTAAAAAAGTTCTCCCCCATCCTGTTGGCTTTTACGGGTGTGAAACTACATATGCCAGCCCCTGGTTTTGTGTAACTTTGCACTGTACATTGGCAGGAAGGGCCAGATTAAGACATGCTGAGGCCCTAAGCCATGTTAAAGTTCGGAGGACCCATACCCTAAAAATAAAGAGGGAAAAGTGTATTACATTGTAATAGAAAGGGTAATGAAATGGTACCACCCAGCATTAGAGGGTGCTTGTAATTAAACAGTGTTAGATAGCCTTCTCTGATGATGTGTAGAAAAGCACGAATAAAGTTGATTTGAACATCTTTTAGACTAGTTCTAGCCTGCATTTTTGTCACCAATCCTAAATGCTGTGTTGCCATGCTTTCTCTGTATAAGGCAACTCTGCTGTAAGTCCCACCAGACTTTCCAACATATTTAAGCTGAAGCAATTTCAATTATAATGCAACATATTGAGACGCCCCTCATAATATGAGGCCCTAAGCCATGGTTTACTTGGCTTGTTCCTAAATCCGGCACTGCTTATGTAATTGGGACCTTCCCACACCCTACCCATGGAACACTCTGCTTCCAGGTGCTCTGCAGCCATACTTTGGCTGGTGGAGCATTTCCACAGGTGAGGGATACACACAGAGGATCCAAAGTGGTTCTGTCAATGGACATCTCTTTCTACAGGCATAGCTCCCTCTTTGCCAGTGGGAAGACCTTTCTGCTTGAACGAAAGTCCCTCAACCAGTGGATCTTGGCCCTAAGGCTCATTGAGCCAACTTAAAGGTTCTCTAGCAGTAGATCTAGCATAAACTTCCACAATTTCTGTCTCCTGTCTTCTCTCTGTCTCAACGCTTCCCAAAATAATGTTGCAATGGATGGGAGGGAAAGTTCTTCATACAACCTCCAAGTATTTCTCCATTGTTCTGGGGCAATCCCAAGCAGAACACGTGCACACGTGGTGTCATCTCAACATACAAAAGAAGATTGATCCTCTTCAGCCCTACAGCAGAAAGAGGAATGTGAGGATATTACCTCCCAGAAAAGGTCACACTCATTGGATAGTGCCTACCTACTTTGACGAAAAAGGCACAAAGAGCTATTGGTGACAATCTAGTGAACAGGCAAAAGAAGGTTAATGAGAAGGTTAATGCAAGTTTTATAATTATGTCTCTAAAAAGAATACATGTAATTTCATCATACCTTGATATTTATTTCAATATTCCATAACTTACAGTTTTTAAAAAATATATTCAAGGTGGCTTGTTGAAAAACTAATGATAGATAAAACAATATTTACAGTCCAGCACAGCATTTTTGCATTTCCTGAAAGTCACACTTATATGTCTTTCCATCATGCAATAATGAATCCCTTTTGCAACTGGCTCTTCCAATACTGTTATTCTCAATCCCCAGCAATTCCCTCTCCCACCTTAAATGTCTTAGTCTCCATCACTTCCAGACAAATGCTCTGCCAGCTGCACTACCTCAATCCAAAATTTTGTTTAGCTGTTACCCATAATTCCTTAAAGTGGACCAAAAATCTCCGAAACACACACAAAGACACACCACAGGAGAATCGTTCAGAGGAATAAAGCTCATCTATTCCATCAAAACACACTGTAGTATATCCACATCCTGCTTCATGGCATGTGACAGGAAGGAGATGACACCAGTCAAAACCCTGTCCGGCCATTTTAGGATGGATCCATCATAAAATGGCAGATCCACCATTTCCTCCCCCACTCCCAGACCCTGGGAAAATCTACAATGCCCAGCATACAGTGCCTGGGAGGGTTGGACTTACTGGGGCCCAGGATCAGGGTGTAGTGCTATTGTCGTTGCTGACCGCCCTGGCGTTGCGTGCTCCTGGCACCAGCGACTCTATGTTCTTGGTACCAGCATGTCCTCTCAATGCACAGCGCCAGCGTATCCTCCCGACGCACGGAACCTTTCCAGGTAGAGGTCTCACAAGATCGCTGGCTTCCCCGCAAGAGCCGGCAATCTCATGACGGACCCATCCTAAAATGGCCTCCAAACTTCGGACCCGGGACTCCAATGCCCAAGGCTTGCACAGGTCTAATTAAGATAAGCATTGTGAAGCTATAGGGTTGGATCCCAACTTTCATACTTTCAGTAGACTTAAATTCTGTTGATTATGGATCCAATCCATAAACTTCTCAGATTTTATTCAAAACTTTATTTCCACTTTTTGGAAGGTCTTTTCAAACATTACACCATTTTGTGATCACGCTGGCTACTTTTCAGCTTTCCAAATTTTCTTTCAAGTGTCTGATGTTATTTTTTAAATATATTTTATAAAATTATACTTTAGTTAGAGCAAAAGTACATTATTAATCCGGACATCAGACAATGTCATGACATGCTGACACATATCAAATGGAGCAAGGGGAATATTGAGTTCTTCGTTATTCCCAAGAAACATTTCAAGGTCTCTTTTTAAAGAATCAAGTGTAGGATATCTTTCTCCACTCTACATCTTTGTGTGCACACAGCCATATGTGCACACACACACACACAATTTTTCGTTCGTTTTTGGTAGCGGCTGCCCCATAAGAAATACTATTCAACATAGCCGGTGCCTGTCACCGCTTCCCATCACATGCCTGGTAATTAAACTCTGACTGATTTATTGACTGACAGCCAACAAATCCCAACCCAGTTTTTATGATATACATACTTCCCCAGGCTAAATTCACTCAAACAACAGCCCAGCTGAAAGGCTGAGGAGGAAGAAAAGAGGAGAGAAAGAGTGGCAAAGCAACATATACTTTCAAAATCTAGTGTTAGTAGATGAAGGAATACATTTTGTAAAAACAAAAGGGGGGAAGGGGGGAGAAAAAGAGGGACCCTGTCAAATGCAACATCTCTTTCAAAGCTGGGCTTCGAAAGGAAGAAGGAGGAAAGAAGTAGTAAACATTATTACTTCGGCTTTAAGATTCATTTGAAACGCCTCACGTACAAAAGATCTCTGAAGGGGAAAACAAGACGTGCTTGCAGCTAATATTACAGTCAAGTTCCAATTTTACCTAAGGGAAAGCAGCTTTATTAAAAGTCATGACTGAAATTGCGTGACAGGTGCCAATATTCTCCACCCTGACAGATGTGTCAGTTTGCAAATGCCATTTTCTTGTCAGCAATCCCTAGATGGAGTTGCTCCCATCACCATTTGTCTCTCTTCCAGCTAGATCACACATGCCCGTTGCCTGCCTCCAAGCTGCACTGCATTGTTTGATATGTGGAATCTTCACAATGAGACTTATTAAAAGACAGCCCATTATTTTTATTTAGAGCATTTCCAAAACAAGCAGAGCACCGCATGGAGATAATTTTTAAAAATTGTGTGGCAGGTCATCTTCAGGCCAGAGCAACTCAATTTGAAATGCATAAGGAAGCAGGGTCGCTCTCCCCTCAGCCCCTCAGTTCATAATGAGGGTGATTTGAGTGGCATTTAACCCTTGAATAATGGCTTAGGAAGCCTGCGGTACTGTATTCCTATATACCAGATCCAGCTGCCGTTCAAATGAAGGATGAATTTCGCCCCGATTTTTCCTAAATCTTTGTTCCCCATGTGTTCTGTTATTTTGTTACAGGTGGGCTTGCTTGATACGGCAATAAAATATAAAATACGCCTGATCGGCTGTATTTATGGACCCCTTTCCTCCTTCTGTTGGTTTCAAACACAAAAGAAAAATGGTATCTCTCGATCCTGCCTGGTATGAGCAGCAGGTAAAGCGGCAGCCGAGTCTTCTTCAGCCTCTGACGGAAAATTGTTACAGATGAAATAATTCTTTTAATATAAATTTTAATAAAAAAAAGTTTCATTCTAAAGGATGCTTGTGTTAACACAAGACACCGTGACATGTGATAAATTCATTTATTTATTTGGTTTTACATGATACTTTTAAACTTTTAAAAGTTTGATGTTGTGTCTTGTCATGTTGTGTTTTATGATTTTTATTGTGAACTGCCCAGAGAGCCTCAGCTATTGGACAATATAAAAAATACTAAAAATAAATAAAAATGTAAGGCAGGGGTGCAGCAGCAGACCCTTAGGCCTGGGGTTCCCAGATGACCAGGCCCCTTTCCCCAGGCCCTACCACCAATTGTTTGGTCATTTTCTGGCTGTTGTGCAGTTTTTCCCCCATTCAAAAGGCTTGAAATGCCTCTTCTAAGGCTTAGGTACTAGTGGGAAAAGTTCTAAGTAGGGATCTACACACACACACACACACACACACACACACACACCCCAACTTGCTTCAGAGGCTGTTTTGGAACCTCCAAAATAGCACTAATTCAACTCAGGTTGCTTGGCCACCTCATTTCAGAACAGAAGCTGAAGCAAAGTTCAGCCACCTCAAAGCCAGTCAGCTTTTGCAGGTTCGTGGGTGCCCACCATGCAGCTGTGGTGGGCACCAAGGAAAGCTGGGCACAAGGCAACCAAGAGTCCATTAAACTTCCCGCTTGCCTCCCCGAACCCAGAGCCACCACCTCTGGAACTTACTTTTGCCATACATCCTCCTGTATTAGAGCAGCAGTTTAAAGGTAAGATGGGGGCTTTCTCTATGGTCTCAAACTAGGAAAATGGCCACCATGGTTTGCAGCCATAGATCTATGAAAAAGAGAGAGCCCCATCTTACCTTTAAATCGCCACTTTCATGGAGGAGGACACTCAGCAAAGGTAAGTCCCGGCGGTGGTGGATTCAGGGAGTGACCAGGCTAGGAAAGGAGGGGAGAGGGAGAGAAGGGGAGGGAGATGAGTCTGGTGAGTCCACTGGAGTCATGGCTGGTCTCACACCAGCTTTCCCGTGCAGGCCACTGTCCCGAATCAGCCCAAGGCACCCTGAGGTGCTTCAGATCCGATCTGCTTTGCCTCAGGACAAACTGTTACAGCCTCGTATTTGGACCAAGGCAGGCCAAATTGGGCTGCCTTGACTCAGATTTAGGGCTTTGGGCTGAGGTGGTGCACAACCCCAGTTTTAAGCTACAATATTAGCCTCACTCTTTTCCCTTTGGCTCTGCCCGTTATGACTTTAGCTCCACCCACCACTAGAATATGAGCCTCCAGAGTTTTTCTAAACTAGAATTTGATGCTTGGACTGAAAAAGGTTAAAAACACACACCCTGATTTAAGGTTTATATATATACTGACCTTTCATACTATTTTTCCCCGGTTGCTTTATAACGTAAGATGAGGATATGGTAATATAAAAACAATGCACTTGTAAGTACAGCTTCCAGTCTACATACCTGTCTGCCACCGGAAATTTCCCTTCTTCAACTGGGAGAATATTAAAATGTGTAAAGAGAGAAGTCTCACAACATATGTGACTTGTTCAGTTTTCAGATTTACACTCTGGTTGCAATGGCAAAATGTCCATCTCTGAATTGAAGACTGGTTTGGATGTCTTCGAACCCTACATTACATTCCACCTGTGCCTTGGCCAATGACCTGTGAACTAATAAAATGAACTGAGAATTGGGCTGTTGTCTTGGGTTGCCCTGTGGCGACTATTAAGTCCCGAGTACTAAGGAAGAGAGGTGGAAATGTCCCATTTTCAGTCTTCTCTAATAGATGATAATGCATACAGTCAATTATATGCATATTAAGTCTCAGCAGATCACCTTACATGTTGTATTTATGTGTCTGGCCATGCATGGTTCCTTTGAAGAAAGCACCCAGCTCAGATTCTTCTTTTCATTTTGATTTGGGGAGAGCGGTTATGCCTGGAGTCTGGAATCACTGATGGGCTGCATGAAAATGAACAGCTGAAACTCAATCCAGAGTTGATGATAGTGGGTAGGCTGACCATATGAAAAGGAGGACAGGGCTCCTGTAACTTTAACAGCTGCAGAGAAACGGGAATTTCGGCTGGTGTCATTTGTATGCAATTAGTACCTAGTGAAATCCTCTCTTCATCACAACAATTAAAGTTGCAGGCACTATACTAGAGTGACCAGATACAAAAGAGGGCAGGGCCCCTGCAGCTTTAACTGTTGTGATGAAGAGGGAATTTCACCAGGTACGAATTGCATAAAAATGATGCCAACTGAAATTCCCCTTTCTCTACAGCTGTTAAAGTTACAGAAGCCCTGTCCTCCTTTTCATATGGTCACCCTAATAGTGGGGGACCAGTTACTTGAGGAAGGAAAGAGTTGGGTTGCTCAAGGAAAGTGGAAGTCCAGGGAACCAAACTGAGGGAAGCTCATTGAGCTCCACCCCCAAACAGATTTCTCTGGCATCCCTAATCAGTGCCACTTTTGGGGGGGGGACATAGCCAATGAGGAGGAGGAGCCACCACTGCTGCTGTCATTGCATAGTTGTTGCTGTTATGCAGCTGGTGCCAGGTAAAAAAAAAAGAAGGAGAAGGGCTGTCTGTCAGGGTGGCAGTGGAGTTAGGCATAGGCCCTTCTGAGTCACTGGGTCCTCAGCAGCTGCCTGACCATACCAACCCCTGATTTCAACCCTGTGTGCTCTACATGGGGCTACTAGAGATATTGCAGAAATCTGGGAGGCGGGAGAGAAGTCTGACAGGCATTCACCTGCTCAGCCCCCTGGATGTCAGTCTGTGGACCCTGAGCTTGCCTAACTTGGTGCGCACTGAGTCGGGCAAGTTCGCAGCATCCCACTGCCCCACGAGCCGCCATCTTGTGGAAAATCATGGTTAAACTATTTGTGAAAATCATGAATTTTGTGCAAAATGGCAGCCATTAATAGCATCATTCACACAACATTGCAGGCGTAATTGGTCTAGACTTAAAACATATCGGTGTGTGTGGGAGAGAGACAGAGAGCGTATCTACACACGCAGGATAAAACACTTTGAAAACGTTTTGAAAACTGTATATGGAGTTTGTCCTGGGCCCCAACAGTTCTGAAAACTGTTATAAACCGTTTTAAACCGTTTTAAACCATTTTAAAGCAGTAGTGTAGATAGGCTGAGAGAGAGCTAAATTTCACAGACTCTCTTCTTCCAATTCATTGAGTACTTTCTGTAGGAATCATCAGGAGGGACATGCGAATGTATCACAAAATAAAAATAATAATGTACATCTCCCTCTGCTGCCCCAGAATTACTGATTGTGTCTGTGATGTAACACCTTTCAGGGTTCATTTCAGCATTGTGCCTCTGATCTCTTTCACAGCCATTGTCTGTGTAAAGCAGCCTTCTCCGACATGGTGCCCTCGAGTGTTTTGCACTCAGCTCCCACCAGCCCAGCCAGCATGACCAATAGACAGGGGTGTTGGGAATGGACAGGGATGATGGAATTTGTAGGGCACCACAGAGGAGAAGGCTCTTGTAGAGTAAAGAGAAATTATTTATAGCCTATCTGTAGATGCTCAATTATATTAGAATCTTTTTCTGATAAAATTGATACTATCCTCTGATCGATGAGAGACAATGAGCGAAGAATTAATCACACATTAAAACCAGACATAGGAAATCATATGTGGCTGACTATGGAGTGAAACTGCTCCAGTGATTCAGCATTTACTAGGAGTGAGTGCTGAGCGATCTGGACCCTGAAATATTTCATGTTGCAAAGGATCATATAGTTAACCCATCATGAGAACCTATGAAAAATGGACTATTATCATTTCAAGAATCTGTAAATGGCTAGGGATGGCTCCAAATTCTGCTTCAGTCAAAAGCCAGGCCAGTTTGGCATTCTGACTTCTGTGGAATATGAGGTGGGGAAGGGGTGTTGGAATCCATGGCGGTTTCTGATACATCCCATGACAGCACACCAGACCATTGCCAAAGCCTCTTGTCCATGATATATGTGGATGATGTCATGGTGCTTGCTTGGACCTATTGGCCCCAGTAAAGTCAGCAGCATGAACTGTGGGAATGGGACCCAAATCCTGCCATACTCACTAGTGATGGGAGTTTCCCATATTATATTTCAGTTTACTCACTTTAAGGATCCTTTCAGCATAAACTGGTTTGAAGTAACCACCATCTGCACCAGCCATTTCACAAGGAAGATAATGAGGCAAACACTGGGCTGATGAGCCATTCTGGACTAGGGTGACCAGATAAAATCCAGGTCAGGGCTCATTTAACTTTAACAGTTGTAGAGAAAAAGGAATTTCAGCCAGTGTCATTTGTATGCAATTAGTTCCTGGTGAAATTCCCTCTTCATCACAACAGTTAAAGTTGCAGGCACTATACTAGAGTGACCATATACAAAAGAAGGCAGGGCCCCTGCAACTTTAACTGTTGTGATGAAGAGGGAATTTCACCAGGAACAAATTGCATACAAATGACACTAGCTGAAATTCCCTTTTCTCTACAACTGTTAAAGTTACATGAGCCCTGCCCTGGATTTTATCTGGTCAGCCTATTCTGGACAGGCTCCCACAGTAAGGGGAAAGAGACTGGCTTAATGACAGCGGTGGCTTTGCTTCACTCCTAACTTCTCCAGTTGTGACAGCTTTGCTCGCTGAAAAGCACAGCTGCTGCCACTCTTGTGGAAAAAATCCAAGATGAGGACAGGGCCTAGCTCCAGTCTCACCTCATTTCTCTCTCTCAAGGCCATGATGGACTGTGAACAGGAATGTTGTCTAGGTGTTGATGGAGTGCAAATCCCCTCACCTCTCACCATTGGCTATGCTGATTGAGCTGCTGCGAGCTGTAGGCCACCAACATCTGGAGGGCACCCTAGACCTCTCCTGTACACTGCCTTGATTGCTGTTTTTGCTCTTTTCTCTATTGCCTTGAATCTGTAAATGGCCTTTATCCATCACAGGTAATCAACCACATAGATAAGAGTGTTGATTTTGTGGAGTTACAATGATACATGGGCATATGTAGTGAAGAATAACTCGGACCATTGAAGTCATTTGCAGATACAAGGAGTATGAAATAAAAGGCAAAACATTCAGAACTACAGTTAAACAGGAATATTATGTTATTTTGTATTCACATGGCCCAGGGAGCAGGGGGGATGTATATAAACATACAATTTTATCCATCCCAAATTATTTGTACCTATTTTAATCAGGGATCAAACGTGTATCACTGACTTCCAGGTTGCCTTTGAAGAAATGAAGTTAAATGCAATTCATTTGACCTTATAAATCTTATATGCACCTATTCCTTGAAGTCATGACCTTACATCTGCCACACATATCTATCGTAGGCTGACCATATGAAAAGGAGGACAGGACTCATGTAACTTTAACAGTTGTAGAGAAAAGGGAATTTCAGCCAGTGTCATTTGTATGCAATTAGTTCCTGGTGATATTCCCTCTTCACCACAACAGTTAAAGATGCAGGCACAATACTAGAGTGACCATATACAAAAGAAGGCAGGGCTCCTGCAACTTTAACTGTTGTGATGAAGAGGGAATTTCACCAGGAACTAATTGCATACAAATGACACTGGCTGAAATTCCCTTTTCTCTACAACTGTTAAAGTTACATGAGCCCTGTCCTCCTTTTCATATGGTCAGCCTAATCAGGGGGCAACTTCAACCCAGAATTTTTTGGGTTGCAGTTTTGTTTTTCATAACTTGAGTCTTTTAAATTGTGCAGTAATGATTTATTACTTCCAGTCATTTTCTTTCATAAGAGAGCTATTTTAAAATCTATATGAAGAGTCTCTTCAATAGTATTGTAAGTGTTCTTTAACCCCACACAGTGCATTTCATAACAGAGGCAACAGTTTTAAAAGTGGAATAATCCAGGGAAAAGGAGAATTATGTTTCAATATAATGATGAAATTAATTTGTTAACACTGCATTTCCCTGAATGAGGTAAAAATAGATATATCAATGTTATTGTCTCTCTCTCTCTCTTGAAAACTTTACCACTTTTGAAATCTCTCGAATAAAAAAGCTGCTCAGGGCAGAAACCTTATATATCTTCTCTTTGTATATTACAATGTACATTGATAACTGTCATCATCATCCAGTTTACTAATAATTCTTTAAGGGCCCAATTCTATGCATGTTCACACAGAAAAAAAAATCTGAAGTCTGTAGGACTTCTCTCTGGCAGGATCTACACTACTGCTTTAAAACAGTTTAAAACAGTTTATAACAGTAGTGACAACTGTTGGGGCCCAGGACACACTCCATATACAGTTTTCAAAACGTTTTCAAAGTGTTGTATCCTGCTTGGTGTAGATCAGTCCTAAGTCTACACATAGATACGATTGCATTTTGAAGTCCTGTTGATTTTAGTGGTAGAGTTACACACATTTTTTTAAAAGTTTCATTTCTATATAGCTTATGTACAAACTAGTTCTATGCATTTCTGATACACAGACATATTTCAAATATCCAAAAATTAAATAATTTTGGGTTGATTAATCATCAGCCTTTTAATGGCTTAAATTTAATCACGATCAAACCAAAATCTTAATATAGTTGCCTTTTTGAGATAGTGAAGCAAGTGTGGAATAACTTGCAAATTAATAAACAAAAGCCATTACTTATTATTAGAAGGAATGGCTGTCTTAAACATATTATTCTGTGGATAATTAGGTATCTTTATTATGCCTAATGTGTGGCAGGATGCTCCATATTCCTTCTCCAACTCTTCATTAACCCTTGCTGAGCTGTCTGCACTGAGGGCAACGCTCAGACCGGCACTCAGGGACTTTCCACCAATCCTTGATTATGAACCTGCTCACCCCACAGCTTCTGATCAGCTTATCACCTTTCCTGGAATGTGAGGGCACTACTGGCCACAGACAGGCACTGGAGAAGGTGGGGATTTGCAGGGGTGGAATCAGAAAACAAGACTCAGCTCTTTGTTATTAGTTCTCTATTTCCTCTAGACTGCATCCTCCTTCCTGTAATAAGTTCAGCATCTCATCTCCTCAGTAAGGAGGAACATCAGCAAGTAGGATGTCCTCTTTTGTAAAGGACTGTCCTTCATTTGGAGTGCCGAGAGAGGAAGGCACCCTTGATTTCAAGATTGTCTATTCCAAATCTCTATTTAAAATGATGTCTTGTCCAAGTCTGGTATAAAGATAAAGAACCACATCAAATAGTTGGCACCTGTGCAGAAGACTGAAGAAGCTTACACAAGGGTCACCTGGCCACAGTCCTCCAAACTATGGTGAGATGTACTGCATTTCTATTTTAATGATAATAATTTCTAAATTTACCTCTATACCTATGAATTGCCATATGCAAACTGTAGGCAAATCTGCATCCCCTTTCATGTCCTCTTTTTAGTGATGCATTTCCTCTCTCTTTTTAAAGTGGCCACCTGAGCAAAAGGTTACATGCACATCATATATATATATATATATATATATCAC
Organism: Anniella stebbinsi; assembly: GCA_029215795.1. Lineage (NCBI taxonomy): Eukaryota > Metazoa > Chordata > Lepidosauria > Squamata > Anniellidae > Anniella > Anniella stebbinsi. The sequence goes on from JARDYH010000006.1 coordinate 44,083,954, forward strand.
CAGTTGCACTGGTAAGCAGTGTGTTTCTGAGTCCAATTTAAAATGCTGGCTTTGACTTTTAAAGCCTTAAATTATTTGGGACCAAGTTCCTTGAAAGACCACCTTCACCGATATCAGCCTGGCTACACTTTAAGATCAGGAGGAGAGGCCCTTCTCATTTGCCCACCCATGAGAGTAATCAGGTGAGTGAAAGGGACTTCTCTGTAGTGGCCCTACATCTTTGGAACAAGCTCCCATCAGAGGTTTGCCATGCTCCATCGTTGCAGGCTTTAAGACGGCCTTGAAAACATTATTTTACCATGGTCTTGTTGTGATATGATTACTATTGTTGCTGCTATTACCATTGTTGTTGTTGCTACTGCTTTTATTGCTGCTTTTATTGTGTTTATGTTTTTATTGCTTTAAACATTTTAACTGCTTTTATGTGTTTCATTGCTATAAGCCACCTTTCAGGGCTTCTGCCCTGAAAGGTGGCCAAGAAATGTTTCAAATAAATATATAAGTTATTTAACCAATCTTCCGTTAGACAGTGAGTTTTTCCTTAGGCTGTTTTACTCTAGTTGTCGCACAAACATACTCATCATGTTATACTAAGGATTAAATAAAGACAGTTTCTTTACTTCTCTAGCAATCTTGTCGTATTTTATGTGTGTTCTTTTCTGTTCATTTATTTATTTCAACATAACTAAAATTCCTTGCTGAAAAGTGTCTGAGCTGACACCTTTCTCTCTTAAGAAAGAACAGCTAGGAGATAGGTCAAGAGAAGGAAGAGGGGGAGAGACAGAGGGGAGAGCCCTTGAATATGAATTGACTGCTTCTTTTCCCTGTTCAGGGTTGATCCAAGACACCTTGCTGCCTGAGGCAGAGGACAATCATAGAATCAAAGAATCGTGGAGTTGGGAGTGACCACAAGGATCATCTAGTCCAACCTTCTTCAGTGTGCAGGAAAACCAATTAAACCATCCATGAGAAGTGACTGTCTAGCCTCATCTTAAAAACATCCAGAGATGGAGAACCCACAACATCCAAGGTAGACTGTGCCACTGTTGTACAGATCTTACCATCAGGAAGTTTTTCCTTCTATTTAATAGAAATCTAGGAAGCTGTAACTTATACCCATTATTTCATATAATGTGGCAATGGAAAATAGTTCTTGACCATCTTCCCTTTGGCACCCTTTTATGTACCTGAACAATGCTAATATGTCCCTCCTCAGTCTTCTTCTCTCAAGACTGTACATCCCAAGTTCCTTCAGCCTGTTCTCATAGGACATGTCCTCAAGTCCCTGTAACATCTTTGTTGCCCTCCTGTGTTCTAACCTGTCAATGTCCTTCTAGAAATGTGGTACCTAGAATCATACACAATACTCCAGGTGTAGTCTCACTAGTGCTGAGTAGAGAAGAATAAGGACTTCATGCTTCTTTGATACAATGCTTCTTCTAATTCAGCCCAGGTCTGCATTAGCCCTTCTAGTAGCTATCTCACACTGCTGACTCGTGTTCAGGTTGCTGTTGATGACTCTTTGAATGCAGGTAGCCAGCCAGTTGTGGACTCACCTTACTGTAGTGCCATCTAAGCCAACTTGAGCAGCTTGTTAATGAGAATGGCATGTGGAACCTTGTCAAACGTTTTGCTGAAATTGAGGTAGATTATGTCCACCACATTCCCCTGGTCCATTAGGGTAGTTACTTTGTCAAAGGAGACAAAATTTGTCTCACATGACCTATTTTTGACAAAGCCATGCAGACTCTTAGCAGTCACAGCATTGCCTTCAAGATGCTTCCAAATGGCCTGCTTTATTCCCTTCCCAGCCCATTCCACATACAAAAGCTGACCAGACTGGTGGATGAGTCTTTGTTCATCATCAGTAACAGAAGTTCAGCATTTTCCAACACACCTAAGGGAAGAAGCTAGGAGCAGTTAGGAGGCACAGAGCAGGCCATGTGGCACACATACCTCAAGCAGCTTGTTGCTATTCCCTGCCTCCCCCCAGTAGAGTGGCCACCTAACTCTGCCTAATGGTAGGGCTGGCCTGACCCTAAACATTGTTGTTTGGTGTTGTTTCCTAATAGTTCATTAATTAAAACTCATTTCATTTATTTGATTTATGTTTCGTTCTAGAGCTGAAACTCTCAGGGCTATGTACATAACAAAAGCACAAATAAAACAAATGAAGAAAAAAATACTGAAACACATTAAAATTATTGTTTTTAAAAGCAGCAGCAAAAAATTCAGCATTTAAAAGAGACGAATAACTGAGCAGCAAAAACAAAATTGACATGGAAGGGTTTCGTTCATTAGTTTACAGCACAATCCTATGCATGTTTAGATGGGGGAAAGCCCTGCATCTCCCAGCATGCCCCAGCCGTAGGATGTAGGACTTTTTTCTGTTTAAAAATGCATAGGATTGCACCCATAATTAATAGGGGTGTGCACGGACCCCCCGGATCGGATCGGGACCCGGATCGGGACCTCCAATTTTGTCACGGATCGGTTCGGACAAAATCGGAGGCCCCCCAGACCGGATCGAGTCCGATCCCGATCCAAACATTGAAAATGTTTGGATCGGCCGCCATTTTTTTCCCCATAGACTTGCATTGCAATGCAAGTCTAAGAGGAAAAAATGGCGGCGGGTGGGTGAGGGGGGGCCTAACTCCCTCCCCCCCCAGGGCTGTCTGCTGTGGACGGCCCCGGCAGGTAAGCCCCCTCCCCCGCGCTCCCTACCCCCCCTGGGGCCGTCCGCTTCCATCCGCTGGCACCCGCTGGCGCCCGCGGATAGAAGCGGACGGCTCCGGGGGGGGTAAGCCCCCTTCCCCGCCACTGCTTACCTTTTAGGGACGCCCGCTCCCGTCCGGAGCCGGCGGCTACCGCCAGCGGGCTTTGCGGCCTGCTCTAGAGTAGCGTGCCGGGTGATCACCCGGCACGCCACCCTGGAACAGGCCGTGGAGCCCGCTGGTAGTAGCCGCCGGTGCCAGATGGGCGTCCCTAAAAGGTAAGGGCCCCCCTCCTCCCCTCCGCGCGCCCCCTCCTCACCGTTCCGGGCCGTTCGCTCCCGTCCGGCGCCGGTGGCTACCGCCAGCGGGCTTTGCGGCTTGCTCTAGAGTAACCCGCCGGGTCATCACCCGGCACGCCACCCTGGAGCAGGCCGCGGAGCCCGCTGGTAGTAGCCGCCAGCGCCGGACGGGAGCGGACGGCCCGGAAAGGTAAGGGCCCCCCTCCTCCCCTCCGCGCACCCCCTCCTCCCCTCTGCGCGCCCCCTGCTTACCTTTCCAGGCCGTCCGCTCCCGTCCGGCGCAGGCGGCTACTACCAGCGGGCTCCGTGGCCTGCTCTAGAGTAGCGTGCCGGGTGATGTCATCACCCGGCGCGCCACCCTGGAGCAGGCCGCGGAGCCCGCTGGTAGTAGCCGCCGGCGCCGGACGGGAGCGGACGTCCCTCAAAGGTAAGCGCTCCCCTCCTCCCCTCCGCCCACCGCTGTCCACTTTCATCGGCGGGCGCCCACTGGCGCCCGCCAATGGAAGCGGCGGTGGGCGCCAGTGGGCGCCCGCCGATCCGCCCAACCGGTTCGGAGCCTTTTCGGATCGGTTCGGACTGGATCAGCCGATCCAGCTGCTGGATCGGAAATCGGATAATTTATCCGATTTCCCACTGGACCGGACTCGGATCGTGGATCGGGTCCGATCCAGTGCACATCCCTAATAATTAATTAATTCAATTCTTTTAATTAACAAGACAAGGCAAAGGCCCCTGCTACACATTCTCCAGCTAAACTGATGAAGCCCCAACCAGCTTAGGGTGACCAGATTTTAAAAATCAAAATCCCGGTCCCCCCCGCCCCCCCAAAACAACCCCCCGAACAAGCCACCCCCCCCTCAAAAAAAACCAGCCTGGACCTACCACTGGGTTCCTCTGCCGCCCGCATGGGGTCCTCCCTTGCTGCCCGCGCGGCCGCGCCGGGTCCTCCGTCGCTGCCCGCGCTGCTGCGCCGGGTCCTCCGTCGCCCGCGTGGAACAGGCGGGAGAGGGCCGGATCCGGAAGTGACGTAACCGGCCCTCTCCCGTCTCTTCCGCGCGGCCTCTGCCCTTACGAGCCCGGCGGCGAAGGCGGCGGAGGAGCCCGGGAAGCGGCCGCCCCAGCAGGTAAGTGCCCCCCTTCGTGCTTACCTGCTGGGGCGGCCGCTTCCCGGGCTCCTCCGCCGCCGGGTCTACCGCCGCTCCTTGCTTGCTGCCACCGCCGCGTGACCCCCCGCCACCCCGGTTTGCCCCCTCGCCCCCCGGTTTGGCCAGTTTGCCCCTGGATTCCCGGTTAGGACCGGGAAATCCCGAGCCACCTGATCAGCCTAATTACCAGCTCCAACTTGACCAAAACAATGCAGGTACCCACACCCTGATCCCTCGGATTCCTGGTCAGAGTTATAGCTGCCCTTCTGCACAGGGCAGGGGAAAGCGTGAGAACAATTTAATTAGAACACAGAAATACTCAGTGTCAGCCCTGGATGGAAATGCATATTCTACAAACTTACATCAGTCTTTGGAAATGAGATCTCATGAGCTAAAAGGGACACAGTTGTCAAATGCAGGAAATGCCATCCTTTCGACGAGCCTCTACTTTGCATGGGTTGAAAGGTAGCTGATGGTTGATTTGACCCATATTTTTGAAGTGAGATCTATGGGGATAGCAAGATGGAGAACTGAGTACAGTTGAGCTTTTTGTCACCTTATTTTGGCCTTTCCTTCTTGTAAAAATCCACAGTGTCTTTATTTCCAACAGAATAGCATGTTAGGCAGCAAGTAGCTGTAAACAAGTTTCACCTCCCAATTAACTTCAGGCCTGTCACTTCCCATCCCTGAGAATAACTAAGTTTATAAAGATCCCCAGGCTCCTGGCCTTCTTAATCATGATAACTCTTATCAGACTCCCATATCTCTGAAGCAGCACATTTTTCTTGTCCTCCCCCAGGAAAGAATGGTGTTTATAAGGCAATCTGTCGTAATCCTGTCAATTATCCCTTGGTGGACTGAGGCCATAGTGCCGTACAACCTCCAGAGGGGTCAATCTGAAGGATTTATTCCTAAAGCCTTGAAGTTTTGGTGTATAGCTTTAACTTTGACTGGAAATATCATGACATCTTCTTCTTTTACCATCTATTTTGGTGGAACACTATTCTACAAATACAATTCAGCAATAAAATTCCATAAGATCCCTGGCCTATAGCTGGGCAATAGAAATATTTTATACGTGATTGAGGAAGTAAGAAACTGTGCCATTCTATGTGGGGTTGGGGAAAAGTGAAGTAATGTATCTAAGGCCTCATTGTATGCTCCACCAACTCATGCTAGTTGGGGTGTAAAATATTTACGTGGGGAGCACTTTGTGATGGGAGGAAGACAATCATCTATGCCAGCTCCAGGCTTCAGGGAAATGGAATGGCTTTGAATCTAGTGGATCCAAGGCCAGCTGTAACTCCCTGTTTTGAAGCCTTATGTTTGTTTCTGCTGGTGGTAGCTTTCTGCCCACTCAGCTTTCTGCAGGCAGAATTTGCTGCTGTCCCCGCCATGCCACCACCAGAGCTTCTCTCTGCCAGCAACAGGGCACCTCCACCCCATCCACCCCACCTTAGCCAAGGGTGACCAACTGCCAGGATTTCCTCAGATTTGTCATAGTTTTGTTCTATCCTGGGTGTCAGGGCAGATTGTCTGTAATTTTCTATAATGTCCTGGAATTACATGCTTTCCCTATTAAAGCTGTCATCCCCCCCCCCCCAGTTCCAATTGGGGCCTTAAAGAGGAAACCGTGTCATTGCTGGACATTAAAGAAAAGACTCCAATTAGAGCAGTGGGAGGGAGGAAATTAGCCACTTTCCCCTCCTTTGCTTCAATCGGGGCCTTTAAGGCCCCAATTGGAGAGGAGGAGAAAGAGCGCTTTCCAGGGTCTCCGGAAAGCGCATCATTCCCCCCTGCCATGGGGTGTCCTCTTTTTTGGTTCCCCAAATATGGTCACCCTACTCAGCCAGCAGAATTGGAGGTCCTACATAAGGATAAATTAATAAGCAAGCAAAGAAACAAGCAAGTCTCCCCCCATCACTGCTTTTTTTTTTTTTTGCTGAGTCAGGAAAGAAAATGAGAGTGAAAACTTCCTTTCCTGCCACTGACAGAAGATCCGCACAGCAACAATGCTACCACCATCTTGATCAGCTGGCGGGGATGAGATGCTCAGGCTAGGGATGTATGACATTTTCCTTTTTGCTCAATGGTCTGAATATGAGCACAAGCACCAACATTTCTTGCAAATTATCCAACACATGCTCGCGTTGATCTCGTTCCCGATTCCCAGTTCAGTTCCCAGTTTGATTTGCACAAATTTCCTCATTTACGCAAATTTCTCCATGGACTGAATCAACCCTACTTTTGTCTGGGGAAACTTGCGTAAATCTCCTGTTCAATCACTGCTTGATTTGTACACAGATTTCCCATTTGTACAGAGTGACTGTTTTCTAACTCACGGAGACTTTGAGAAGTAGAGACTTTATCGAGAGTGAGCAGTGATCGCAAACATGCACAGACGACCGGCAAGGGAACGTTCAGAGAATCCAGGTGATCACAAACATTGCTCATTCCCCTGTCCCTAGCCCAGACTGACTCCAGGCTCTGTTTCTCCCCTAGCAGAAGTGACAATATTTGTGTTAGCCTGGTTGGGGAAGAAGGAAAGACGCTATTCCCTACCTTGCACCCAAATTACCTAACAGAAGATTATTGCTGTGATAGTGCTGGTGTTCATTTGTTGTTGGAAGCCTGTGTCTGAGTGGACGTACTGCTTTCCCCCCTGACACATGAAGTAAGTACATGGGAGTGCGTGAGTGCCAGGGTGAGGAGAAGCTGCAGAATGGAGGAAGCTCCTCCTAGCTGTAATTCCTTCAGCAATGCCCCTGGATCTGGCCCTTTCCTCCCACATACATCCCACTCTTTTTAGTAGTCCTTTTGGGAAACTGTAATATTTTTTGCAACTCTCTGGACTCAAGACTTTCCATTAATGGTTTAGGATCTATTAAGGGGGAATCCACACAATCGTTTGTTACGTTTTGAAATCTAGATTATAACGATGCAAATTGCTACGTTTTAAAACGTAACATGCCACATTTAGTTGTCCTTACCATTTTAGACTATCCTTTCTCCTGTTTTCAGTTCGTTTAGTAAGGGCACACTCACTCTTTTCTTCGTTTCTCCCTGTAAGGTTACTTCTTCCTCCCATTCTTGACACCCCCCCTTCCTCCTTCTGCCACCTTCCTTTCAGTTCCTTTCACTTTTGATTTTACTATTGAAGCATTTCGGAGCCGGAACAAAAAGCCACACCCCCCACCACTGCGAATGGATACTGGAGGTTTGATTTCAGCAACTATGAAATGGCAAGTAACGATTTATTTAATGGGGAAAACGTAATAAAACAAATGAAACCAGTGCAAAAAATAGCTGCTATAAAACGTAACAGGACTAGCGTCATGTGCCCCAATGCGTCTTCGAAACCAAACCTAAACGTAACAAAGCTTCAGTGTAGATTCCCCCCCAGTGTCCTGAAGTTATGGAACCATAGGTTAAACAAGAGTAAAATTGGTGAAGGTCACTCTGACCTGTGAGTTGAGCCTATTCTCAAAGCATAATGGTAACTTTGAGAGTCAGTGTAGTGTAGTGGTTAGGGTTTTGGATCGGAACTCAGGAGACCATGGTTCTAGTTCCCATTTAGCCACAAAGCTCACTGCGTGGCTTTGGGTAACTCGCTTACTCTTAGTCTAACCTACCTCACAAGGTTGTTGTGAGGATGAAATGGAGAGGAAGAGCATAATGTATGCTGCTTTGGGATCCTGGGAGAAAAGGCTGGCTAAAAATGAAGTAAATAATCAAAAAGGAGTATAATATCTGAAAGCCTCTTCAGGATCAACTTTTTCTCTCTGGGAAATATTTTGGGGCTCATTTCCATGGAAGCATGCATGTAAAAAAGCATGGCGTTTTTTCAGTTCCTGTGTAAGGTTTCCCATCTTACATTGCCTCCACAGGATCTGTGATCAACCCGTCTTCATTCTCCTGTGGTATGGCTACCCAAGTCCAAAAAAAACCCTGCCACAGATATCTGTTTTGAAGGGCACACATGTATATAATTTGCCACTTACAATATATGCAGTCCTTTTGTACTCAGGACCTTAATCCTTTCTAACTCAGTTGTCACATATATTAACGGAAAAGAGGTATAGTGTAGATGTAAACGCCCTGAAAAACTGTCATGCTATGTGTATATTATAGCAGTGCTTAGAAAATGTTTATAGTGGGTGATTTCATTCCACTGCTTTTAACTGTGGTTTTAATCATGCTTCTGTGTTTATTTTTCATTTTAGCTGCTTGAATCTGGAATTTTTGTGGTGTCCTTGTTTCCATTATTTGTTAAATTGTTGTTGTTACATTGTTGTTATACACTTTGTGAATTTATTTACAAATGAAAAGTAGGCTGAAAATATCACACACATACATATGCACATGTATACACAGATATATGTACACACACACACACATACATATATATATATATATATATATATATATATATATATAAAACATACACATATGTACATACACACATAAATATGTGCTTAGTGGCACAATGGCAGACCCTTACTCAAAGAAAGGCAAACAGTGTGAAACACTCTCTTTTGGGGGATTTACTTTCAAGTACATTAGTTATGTACCTTTCACATGTGGTGTACCACAAGGTGCCATCCTTTCCCCAATGCTGTTTAACATTTATATGAAACCGCTGGGAGAGATCATCCGGAGGCATGGGGCGAGGTGCTATCAATATGCTGATGACATCCAAATATATTTCTCTATGCCTTCAACAACATCGTCACTTAAGGATAGTGTGTCTCCTCTGAATGAATGCTTGGAGGCGGTAATGGGCTGGATGAGGAAAAACAAACTGAAGCTGAATCCAGACAAGACGGAGGTGCTTGCTGTCAAAGGCCACAACCTGGGTTTGGAGGTGTGTCAACCAGTTCTGGATGGGGTTACACCCCCCCTGAAAGACTGTGTTCCCAGCTTGGGGGTACTCCTGGATCCGTCGCTCCAAATGACAGCCAAGATAGATGCGACGGCCAGGAGTGCCTACTATCAGCTTCGGCTGATACGCCAGCTGCGCCCCTTCCTAGAGTTGGAAGACCTAAAGATGGTAGTGCACGCGCTGGTAACTTTGAGGCTCGACTTCTGCAATGCGCTGTACATAGAGCTACCTTTGTGCCTAGTCCGGAAACTTCAATTAGTTCAAAATATGGCAGCCAGGTTGGTCACCGGTACACCTAGGGGTGACCACATAACACCAATCTTAAAATCACTCCACTGGCTGCCCATTAGTTTCCGGGTGACGTATAAAGTGTTGGTTATTACCTTTAAAGCCCTACATGGTTTGGGTCCAGGTTACCTGCGGGATTGCCTTCTCCCGTATAATCCGCCCCGCACACTCAGGTCCTCTGGGAATAATTTACTCCAGTCAGCCAGAACTAGGCTGACGAGTGTTACCCAGAGGACCTTCTCTTCTGCCGCTCCCAGGCTGTGGAATGGCCTGCCGGAGGAGATTCGACAAATTAGCAGTCTTCTGGAATTTAAGAAAGCCGTGAAGACTGCTCTCTTCCGGCAGGCCTATCTAGTTTAATTTTAAGATGTTTTTAATAATGTATTTGTTTTTATCTGTTTTAACGGTTTATCTATTTTATTGTTTTTATATTTATATTTGGTGTTGTTCCCCGCCTCGATCTAGATGGAGAGGCGGGTTAGAAATGAAATAAATAAATAAAATAAATAAATAAATAAATAAAAGCATTTGCATTCAGAAGTGGATATAAAGCAAATATGCAGTCACCACTTTCTCCTTGAAGTCTCTATGTATGCAGCTACAGACAGGGAAGTATTTTTCATATTGTGGTTACTCATTGCTCCATGAGAATGACTGCATACTTTAGTTTTGGGGTCTCCAATGTGGTGCCTGTGGACACCTCTCTTGGTGCTCACCAAGCTCCCTGTTCCTCCTGGCTTTTATTTTATTTGCTAGATTATTATTATTAGTATTAGTATTATTATTATTATTATTATTATTATTATTTAATTCCCCCCCCCCCCAAAACCAGGGATCTGGCATGCTGCAAAGTGCCAACTTCCAGCACCATTTTTATTTCCAAGATTGTCTCTGGGCCTCATGTGATATGCAGAAACACTCTTAGAAAAGACAAACTGGGGTAGCTGAAATAGTTTGCCTTCTGAGAAATGGGTGTTAGAACAGAAAACTGTGGGTTCAACGGAGTGCCTTTGGGTTTAGGAACTCATACCCCACCTCTGCCATGTATTTGGGTTCTTGGGCAAGTTTCTTTTCTTTTAGTTTCACCCATTTGCCTCCTGAGAAATGAGTGTTTTGTGACTGGTCATGCCCAGCTTGACAGCCATTTTGTACATGGTCAACTCTCCCAGCATCCATTTTTGAGCGCACTCATGATACTCTCTCAAAAAAAGCCAAATGTGCCCACCAATGCAAAAAGTTTGGAGACTCTTGCTCTAGATTATTTTAGGCTGACCAGAAAAAATCCAGGTCAGGGCTCCTGTAACTTTAACAGTTGTAGAGAAAAGGGAATTTCAGCCAGTGTCATTTGTATGCAATTAGTCCCTGGTGAAATTCCCTCTTCATCACAACAGTTAAAGGTGCAGGGGGCCTGCCTTCTTTTGTATCTGGTCACTCTAGTATAGTGCATGTACCTTTAACTGTTGTGATGAAGAGGGAATTTCACCAGGGACTAATTGCATACAAATGACACTGGCTGAAATTCCCTTTTCTCTACAACTGTTAAAGTTACAGAAGCCCTGACCTGGATTTTATCTGGTCACCCTAGATTATCTGACGTATTGCCTCCTTCCCGCTCTTCCTCTATCTTTTCGTGTCTCCTCGTCTGGATCTACCAAGAATGTGGAGGTTAGAGTTTTGTCTTACCACAGTAACACATGACTGACATAAGAAGGTAATTATTAGGGATGTGCACTGGATCGGACCCGATCCACGATCCGAGTCCGGTCCAGTGGGAAATCGGATAAATTATCCGATTTCCGATCCCGCAGCTGGATCGGCCGATCCAATCCGAACCGGTCCGAAAAAGCTCCGAACCGGTTCGGCGGATCGGCGGATCGGCGGGCGCCCACTGGCGCCCACCGCCGCTTCCATTGGCGGGCGCCAGCGGGCGCCCGCCGATGAAACTGGACAGCGGGGGGGGGAGGAGGGGGGCACTTACCTTCTCGGCCCGGTGGCTCCCGTCCGGCGCCGGCGCCTACTACTACTAGCAGGCTCCGCGGCCTGCTATAGGGTGGCGCGCCGGGTGATGTCATCACCCGGCGCGCTACTCTAGAGCAGGCCGCGGAGCCTGCTGGTAGTAGTAGGCGCCGGCGCCGGACGGGAGCCACCGGGCCGGGAAGGTAAGGAGGGGGTGCGTGGAGGGGAGGAGGGGGCGCGCGGAGGGGGGAGGGGGGAGGGGGGCCCTTACCTGCCCGGCCCGGCGGCTCCTGTCCGGCGCCGGCGCCTACTACTCCCAGCAGGCTCCGCGGCCTGCTCTAGGGTGGCGCGCCGGGTGATGTCATCACCCGGCGCGCTACTCTAGAGCAGGCCGCGGAGCCTGCTGGAAGTAGTAGGCGCCGGCGCCGGACGGGAGCCGCCGGGCCGGGAAGGTAAGGAGGGGGTGTGTGGAGGGGAGGAGGGGGCGCGCGGAGGGGGGAGGGGGGCCCTTACCTGCCCGGCCCGGCGGCTCCCGTCCGGCGCCGGCGCCTACTACTCCCAGCAGGCTCCGCGGCCTGCTCTAGGGTGGCGCGCCGGGTGATATCATCACCCGGCGCGCTACTCTAGAGCAGGCCGCGGAGCCTGCTGGAAGTAGTAGGCGCCGGCGCCGGACGGGAGCCGCCGGGCCGGGAAGGTAAGGAGGGGGTGCGTGGAGGGGAGGAGGGGGCGCGCGGAGGGGGGAGGGGGGAGGGGGGCCCTTACCTGCCCGGCCCGGCGGCTCCCGTCCGGCGCCGGCGCCTACTACTACCAGCAGGCTCCGTGGCCTGCTCCAGGGTGGCGCGCCGGGTGATGTCATCACCCGGCGCGCTACTCGAGAGTAGGCCGCGGAGCCCGCTGGTAGTAGCCGCCGGCGCCGGACGGGCCGAGAAGGTAAGCAGTGGCGGGGAAGGGGGCTTACCCCCCCCCGGAGCCGTCCGCTTCTATCCGCTGGCGCCCGCGGGCGCCAGCGGATGGAAGCGGGCGGCCCCAGGGGGGGTAGGGAGCGCGGGGGAGGGGGTTTACCTGCCGGGGCCGTCCACAGCGGACGGCCCTGGGGGGGGAGGGAGTTAGGCCCCCCCTTACCCACCCGCCGCCATTTTTTCCTCATAGACTTGCATTGCAATGCAAGTCTATGGGGAAAAAAATGGCGGCCGATCCAAAAATGTACGATTTTTGGGTCGGGATCAGACTCGATCCGGTCCGGGGGGCCTCCGATTTTGTCCGAACCGGTCCGGGACAAAATTGGAGGTCCCGATCCGGGTCCCGATCCGATCCGGGGGGTCCGTGCACACCCCTAGTAATTATCCTAATTACATGCACTTGATATATTTCCTAAAATATTGGGAAGTGATTGAAATTGGATTGGTTGTATGAAGGTGAATTAAATATGTTGATTTCACACACACACCCTTCATATTTATTTTATCTCATTTCACAGCACAAAACTCCCTTTCCCCCATGATGGCTGTATTTTAAGGTTTTATAAATATCTTTTGTTGTAACAGCTCCTGTCAGGAAGCCCCACCCAACATATTCAGAATATACAGATATTTTCCCATCTAACTTTCCCATTTTCCTTTTAGCAGCAGTCGCAATCAGGAAAGAAAGAAAAAACCCAGCACTCTGAGCTTTTGCTTTAAGAGAGAGAGAGAGAGAGAGAGAGAGAGAGAGAGACTCTTTGTGTGGGTCAAAAGTATTCTCCTAGAGTGGTCCTGACATCTCTCTTCTCTCCCCCCATCTCCTTTTCACCATGCCCAGAATAATCCTACTCCCAGACTCTGTGCCGGCCTTCAATAAGGACAGTATGTGTTGTGTAGCAGCTGCAACAAGGCCTCACAAATGCTGGCTGACAAGAAGTGACAGCTCTGTATATCTCTCACTGGCACTGACAGCTGACAGATGGATACCACTCACACACAGAAAAAAAGCCCCCAGGATGATTCGCCAACATTACTCTCTGTTCATAGGGGCCACACTTGATTGAGTGCTGCTCAGAATAATAAACCCTTGTCGATCCGTTCCAGAGCCAGTTTGCTCACAATGTCCTGGTTTTTCCCTCTGAAACACGTACAAATATACACCCGAGCTTTGCTTTGTTGTTTTGCTTCGCTTTGTCTTATGGAGGGTGGAGGAGAAAAAAGCTATCTCCCTACTAGCTCTATGCAGCTGCTTATTAGAGAAAAGGGAGCTATCAGTATCTAACTTAGCAATAGCAGGCTAGTGGTTAGTCCATTATAATTCCTTCATTCTCCCCACCACCACCACCACCACACACACAATTGGTTTGTTATAATCCTTTGGATTGTTTTTTATTATTATTATTATTCTCTTCTATTGATAGCCCATCTCTTAAAAGCAGTGCTGGTTGGTTAGTCAGAAGGCAGGAGCATAAAAACGGACAAGAATGCACGTTGATGCAAAAGAGGAAGCGGTGGGGCGGGTGGGGGGGAGAGAGAAGGAGAGTCATAAACCAAAAGAGACATCCCATTCACATGGAGAGATGTGTACAGACAAAGAACAGGGAGGCAAGGAAATCAGAAAAAGAGAAGATGTTTTCACAATTTGAGCAGCTGAAATCTCCCCAACACGTTTTTCTTTAAAGGTCTACGCATGATGCTGTCTGTGGATCTCCCCCTTCCTTTTGGGGGAGCTGTGTTTCCACTCTTTCCATAAACTGCTCCATTATTTGTACCCCAGGAGGTAGGTAGCTTTGCCAAAAGCCATTTTCTACTGGGAGACAGCACACTTTGCTGTGGCACCCCCCCCCCCTTTAAAATGACTAGGATATCGCTCAAATAGAAAGCACATTCTTGCGGCTGGAAGAGCAACTCAAACAAAAGAGAAGGCAAGCGACATTTTCTTTCCTAAGGAAAAGTGTGAGCATAGACGGAAGTGAATGGCAAATGCAGCAGTTGCATGTAGTTCATCTTCCCTACACAGGCTGATTTGATCAGGTGCAAGACGTTTTTTGTTACAAATGGTGAACTTTATTTCCTCCCCCTCAGAATTGATGGTTTTCATTCCCACTAATTATTTATTTTTGCATGTACTAACTCAGAGCACCCACTGTTTAGATGTATTCAAAGGTCACATGCTACCAAAAGCCACCTTTTCTTTTGCCCAGCCAGTTTCAAGAACCCGTGAGAAGCACGTCTGGCTACCAAACAACGTGGATACAGTCCTATTTGAAATTGGGTTGAAAGGGGACACTCACCAGTTTGTGGCTGGCTAAAAACGATATGTTTGTTTGACTGGTTTCTAAGTAGTTTGCAAAATAAGTATCCAAAATGTCTTCCTGGCTTTCCAAGTTACGTGATGAGTTTCTAAAATCAATATGAGAAGTAACTTGAAATTTTGCACAACTTCAAGGAATGCAATTCTACAACTACCACTGTGACCTGCAACATAATAGTTCTCCTAAAAGGAGTGCATCTTTTCACAGTTCCAGCTAAACATTTGCTCCAAATTCGACATGTCACTCCCATCCCCCATTCTATTTTTCTTTTCCATTTATCACTCAGTCCTCATTGGGCTGTTTTGATTTTGTTTGTGTTATTATACTTCTGCAAATGTCAAGGTTCTCTGTGGCATGTTGATACATCCCTCTTGTTTCTTAGCAGCCCAGTTTGGGCTGCAATCCTGTTAGCACTTGTCACCTGGGTTAGGTATTAGAAGGAATGACTTATTTATTTATTTATTGCATTTGTATACCGCCCCATAGCCGAAGCTCTCTGGGCGGTTTACATAGGATTAAAACAATTAAAAACAATATACAAAAGTTACAACAGCAAAAGCATGCAATATACACATACATTAAAAACCACTATAATAACTTTCAAAAGCTGTAAGCCTAAAGACTTGACTGCAGTACCTTTTTGGAAGTCCTAAGCATTGAAAAATCTAGATGAAAGCTGATAGAAATTGTGGGGGGCTCATCAGCATTTCCCATTATGTAATGAAAACCAGAGCCATACCTAAACCAAACACTTGAATTTGAATTAAAATTGGGACACAATGGCCTATGTACATTTGCTCCCAGCAGGCATTCCATAAAACTAAGAGGAGGAGATGACAGCTACATCTCATCAATGCAGTTCATTACCTCTTGATAGGGCACATGCATATAACACTAGCAGCTCTACCCAGAGGTTGAGACCAATGTTCATCCTGTAACCATAAATACAATAAGCTTGTGTCTGTATATATGAAACCTGCCTATGAAAGCTTAATTAAGTCATGAACTGCATTTTGTCACAATGGGAGTAAGAAATTATTCCTCCCCCCCCCCCCAACTGATCTAGCTTTCTTCAGGTAGATTTCTATTCTGGTGGCTCTAATCAGGGCAACCAACACTCAGTAGTTGAATTGGATAATTGAGTTCCACAATTATATAAATATTTAGGTACTATTTATTTTGTGTTTATTCGCCATCCAATAACAAAAGATTCAAGATTGGGGGGCAATTAGAAACACATGTACAAAATATTTTAAGCCTTTTTTTTAAAAAAACCCTCTCATTTCCAGCCATCAAATCTTTGCATGAAGTAAAAGGTCTTACTTAGCAACATGAAGACTTAAGCCAGAATATATTTAAGTTTTCAGACTCCTGGAAGAGGCAAATTCCAAAGTTGAGGAACAGCCATCAAGAATGCCTTTGTACCAAAGGGAACAATACATAGCTTATGCAAGATTTACACTACTGCTTTATAACGGTATTGTCATAACGGCCCAGGACACACTCCATATACCATTTTCAAACCATTTTCAAAGTGTTATATCCTGCTTGGTGTAAATCTGGCCTTAGTGTGGTACAGCAGGTGTTTTGCATGCAGAATGCCTTTGTTTCCATCTCCAGATAGTAGGATTGAGAAAGGCCCCTGCCTATGAGAAGGAATGACAGTACCAGTTGGAATATACAGTACTGGGTGGGATGGTCTGAGAATCTTGGGCAGCTTCATCTGTTCATCTGTATATATGATTCAGAGAAGTCCCATCATAGCTGCTTCTAGTCTGGGGAAAAGGGGACAGGGGCTCTCTTCAAGGTACATAGATCCCAAGTCATTTGGGGATTCTATATATTAAACCAGCGTGTTAAAAAATCTGTCTAGAATACAAGATGAATCTACTGCAGAGACTGAAATATCAAGTACTGTGTGTAGTTGTCCTTGAAGCTGCTCAAAAGATGTATGAAGATCTTCATGAACAACCACAATAGTACTTGAGCGCAGAGGTTGCATTGCTCTCACCCAATGGAATGGGTTTCCAGCTACTGCTGTTTTTTTGAAGGTCCAGGCACTGTAGTGAATCCAGAAACTGATTTAGGCTTAAAGAGCATCAGCAGATGAGCATTTTATAGAACGCTCATTACTGGCCACTCACGGATGTTCGCAAGTCTTTTTAACGATCCCGTCCACCTCTCCTGCGTTATCTCCCACTTTGTTTTTGTAAATGTTAGTGTCACAAAATAGACCTTTTTTATTCCGATTCTTCTGAGGTTGCACTATAAAATGCTCACTAAATCTACAGGCCAAGTGGTCGCTGGTCTCTTCTCTGGTTTTAATGTGAAAGAGAACTAGAAAGACAGCCCACAGTAAGGAAATGTGATTCCCCCCATTTGATGATGCTCAAAGTCTGAAAGATGAGGGGAAGCTGACTGGACCCTTCTTTACCTGAAGGACCAAAAAACTATTGCTGAGGAGAAGCTGAACTAGTGTGACCATTTTTGGGAAACCAAAAAAGAGGACACACAGTGTGGTGGGGGATGAGAAAGCTGCTTTCCAGGGCCTACAGAAAGTATGTCATTCTCCTGCCATCTCAAAGGCCCTGATTGGAGTGGCGGAGGGGAAAGTGTGTCATTCCTGCTCCCCACCCCTCTTCAATTGGGGACTTTTCTATAATGTCTGGGAATTACATGCTTTCCCCTTTAAGGCCCCCTTTGGAGCAGTGGAGGGAATGACACACCTCCAGAAAGTGTGTCATCCCCCCGCCACGCTAATGGCAGCCTTAAAGGGGAAAGTGTGTCATTCTAGGACATTATAGAAAATTACAGAAATCCCCCGACACCCAGGATGGAACAAAAACCAGGATAAATCTGGGGAAATCCTGGCAGTTGGTCACCCTAAACCCCACCAGAGACTGGGCCCTTCTACCTGAAGGATCAAAAAACTATTGCCTGACCATTAGACTCAGGGTCAAACAAAACTAAGTACATGTGGGGTACCTGATTTGGATGGAGGCAGGAGGGCTTTAACTTTACACACACACACACACACACACACACACACTGACTATGGTCTCAGTCTCAATCAGAAGACCCATACCTGCAATTGCTTTGCAAAACAAAACAAAACAAAAGCGTCCATCTGTTAGTTTTGTCTGGAGAGTTTCAAAGGGCATGGCCTGGTGCTATCCTAAATAAAACTCTTCGATACAGCACTCCAACAGCCCCTACCCCACCCCAGTTAATCTGTTTAACTTAATCTGCCATAGCAGGAAATCTGTGGCATCCTTACATCACCCTAGGCAATCCATCTCATCATGGAGCAGTTATATGGATTATCCAGGAGAAAGACTCTGTTTGAACACATCTTTTCTCTCAGAAAGCAAGATCTTCCAAAGGGTGCATAAAGGTTATGAAATCATAAGGTGATTCTTCTTCTTCGCCAGTAAAACAACACACTAGGAAAAGTAATCAACATGCCGATTGTCTAAACCCAAGAGAAACTGTGCCAGCCCAAGGCCTCATCTTCTGAGTGCTCTCCCCCCCCCCCCGGGCAGTCTAAGTCCATAGTTTAAGCCCTAAGAATGAAATGGAGGCATCCCAACATCCTGTCAACACCAGAAACATCACACCAGCAAATATCACATGAAAGGGAATTAAGCCGGAGCAGAACAACAGTCCCTCTTTGAAAGAAGCCCTTTGTCTTGCCCTGTTCTGATGTTTTCTTTTTGACATGACAAACTGGGATGGGGAGATGAGCTTGGTTCCCCCCTTTCCTCTTCCCTAGCTGTCTTGTATTATCTTTCTTAACTGGACCACTGAAACAACATTATACATTAAATAATATTTCTGTTCACTATAGCTGTTCTAGGCCAATACGTCCGATAGCTATGGAACATCATCAGACTGAAAGAGGGAAGTTATATTTAGCTTCCAAGGCATCTATGAGATTAGTTTGATACAGTGGGTGCATGTATCACAGGGGGAGGGGGAGGGGGAGGGGGAGGCAGATGAAATGTACAAAGAATGTTTTTTTCCTAACACCCGCTCCCATTTTTCTGTCAGTATCCTATAGGCCAAAGTATTGCTTGTAGATAATCATGGATTAATTGTGAAAGTAAAGAGAGACACACGTTTTCTTTATCAAAACTGTTGCCTCAGGGCAAACTCCAGTGCCATGAAAACCGAAATGTTTTCTTTTATCAGAGTTCCCTTTCTGGCACCTGAAATTATTTCTTTCATGTCTGATAGTGAAGAATGAGGCTGCACAGCTCCCTGGAGATGAGCGATTGTTACCATGGTCTCATAACATATTGGCAGCTGATGTGGCATCCATGTACACCTGTCACTCAAACAGAGCTAAATGCAGATGTGGCAGGAGAGCTTAAGTTGGCAGGCCTTCCCCCTCTCTTGACAACGCACACACATACACACACACAGAGTATGTGACTGCTTTACAGGCACATTTGTGAGTATACTCAAACACTATCAGGCCTATTTAACACAATGAACTTGCATTCGCATTTCTGCAGGGCAAACACAAATAAATAGAAATGCATGGTGAGTGACAAACAAAGCAAAATCCTCTTTCGAACAAAAATCTTGTGCAAGTCCAGCACACAGAGAAAGGGACTTAAGGACACATAACTGATTCAATTCCCTTTATTGGGAAGTGAACTAAAACCTTTTTAATGAAGGTTGCAAGGAGGGGAGGGGAGAAAGGTTCCCGGTTTGGTTCAGGGATGGCATAAGGTAGAGAGAATCTCAGGTGCAATTGTCATTTTTTTTTTTTTAAAGAGAGAGTAAATTGGGGTAGGTACAAAACAAGATATCAACAACATCAAGTGGATATGTTACATCCTGGAAGGTTATTCTAATTCGTCTATCTCTGATAGCCTGAAAGCTTTAGGGCTCTGTATACCATTAAGCAGTGAAGGCACAAAAGAGGATATTGGCAAGAAATATGACATTGCGTGGGGTGACGGATCTGAATGTGCATGTTTGTGTAAGTATTTGAGTATGAAATCATGCATATACAAGGCTGTACATACAGGTTTAGGTGAACTGGATTTACTCATCCGAATGATCTAATGCTTTTGGCTACTGAGACAAAATGTATAGTCCAGGGTGATGGAAAATGCAGACCATTTTTTAAATAGCAAATTGTCAATTTAGCTCCTGGGCTAAAGTAAACAGTACATTCACATTTTTTAAAAGGGGGAAAATATGACAACGAGCCCAAATGCATTAATCTTATATTTATAAATGCATCGCTTTATTGAACCATTTGTCCATTCTTATATGTTGATTTATAATAAACGTAACGTGATTCATCATGTCATCTTGTAAGTAAATGTGACACTTCATTAAACACAGTAATCAAATTTAAGGAGTCCCACTTTCATGTTAACAACGGAGACCTTAACAATTCTATTGCTCTGGAGATGCTCCTACTATAATGAGTTGGGAGGGGGTGGGAAACATGTAGCAATTGTAGAAATCTGATAGATAGTGAAGAAAATAAATATACTCACTGGCATCTGGATTCTTAGTATTTTTATCAGGGTAACCGCAATACCAGAATAATGCCCCTGGCACGGTTACAACATGTTTGGTTCCTACACTGGGAAGAAAGTAGGTATATTTTATTTTGGTTTAGCCAATCTTTATTATGATCATTAATGGGTACATTACAATAAATGGCATGATCCAAAATTAAGTACTTTTAAGACCTACTTATTTCAGTGGGAGAGATTTAGGTTGCAATAGTATAACACTCTCCTGGGATTAAGCCCCAGTGAATCAATGGGTAGATATGCATATGATTGCACTGGTAGGCATATATTTAATTCTGTTGTTGAAAACAATGAGATTAAAAAGTGTTTCACAATAATCAAGTTATACCTAAACTTAGTAATGGACAACAATGCTTTTGCAACAGGTTTTACTTGACTAGAATTGTGAAGCTATAGATTGGACAGTTGGAAATGTTTTGGAAAGTCTGTTGTAGGACTACAAAATCCATTTAGAGTCCACATTTTGAAAGGAGATTTCCCTCCCACCCCTGCTATTTTTGTATTTGCCATCTGGAATGACATTGCAATCTGGTAAACACAAGAATAACATGAAATATTTCTATCACATAGCATTAGTTACAGATTCATCCAGGAATAGCGGCATTTGAAGAATATTGGCCAGATACACGTAATTATCTCAAATTTGTCCTGCTTTAAGGATCAAGTAGCCATGTGGGAGGTGGTTACCTATGAGTGATTGGTAGGCAAGTATACTATGTGTTCTGCAAATACTCATATCTGATCTATATAGTAGAAGAAGTAACATCACATGTGCTTAGTTTCTCCAATCAGGATCTGAAGAACATAGGGTTTCTGTGTGAATGATTCTTGGACAGCAGTTGCCCATATACTATGTGGCATATGCTTTTTGAAATATAGGAATGTTTTAAAAGGATTTTATCAGATGGCATGGGGGTTCAAAGAAAAACCCACAAACATTTCCTGGTCTAGCATAAACCCTTGGGCACGCCTACAAGGGCTCTTTTAATCCCAGCTCTGCTTTCATTCAGGGACATGAGGATAGTCCAAGAAGAAATGAGAACAGCCTAATGGCCAAAGCTCTGACAAATAAATGCCTGGGCTAGCAGTGCTGATGGCTGGAAACTGGTAATGGAAGCTTGTTTGGAATGGCCCAAAACTTCAGAAGGCCCTGGTTTTTCTCTTCCCTATGGCCTTGGCTACAATTGGGACAAAAGATCTACACCTTGTGTCAAATCATTATGCTCCCATCATGGTCACGCTATATCCCTCTTGCGCATTTATACCTCATAGGACACACAATGACATTTGTTGTGGTGGAATCAAAAGCAGGAAATAAAACTATGTAAGTGATCTATGAAACATGCAATGTGCCTCAACAGTTATCAGTGTACTTCAATACTGCTATAAAGCAGTAGTCTACAATATGGAATCGCCAGTTAATTTTAGTAGAAGATATTTATTATAAGAATTTCTGCAGATGTTTTCATAACCCCCTGAAGAAGGCTTTAAAATACAAAGAGGCTGAAATGCATTGGGCTTTCTTATAAATAAAATATTTCCTTTACCATTCTGTGACATTTCTCTTCTATTCATCGGTCTAATTTGCACCTTGGAAACTGGTAATGGCCACTTGTTTGGAATGGTCCAAGGGTTCAGAAGGCCCCAGTTGTTCTTTTCCTTATAGGCTCCAATCATGTCAACTTGGTGTCTATAATGTGGAGTATTATTACAATCCAAATCACATAGAAGGCCAACATTTCTGTTGGTTTACATCCTTAACAGATATTTGATTTGTGCCATGGCCGGATTTAAAAGCAGCCTCCAAATGTTGTAGCTCTGACCTTATTTACCACACCATAAGGAAATGCAAGAAAGAGGCAGCTGAGATAACGGAAAGAGACTAGTCTGGTCTCAAACAAACACTCTCAACCAAACTTTGGCCACCCAGCATGGCCAATAGCCCTATTGATTGGAAATTATGGAAGTTGCGATCCAGCACATCTGGAGGACACCAGGTTGGCAAAGATTACTCTAAATGTACAGAATGTAATTCCTTCTCATCAAGCAATGAGACTAGATAGCCAGTTTCATGAGACATTTGCATGCAAATGCAGTGATGGGAGGGATACCAGTTACATGACTGTAAATTGTTACAACATTACCGATACCTTTTCTGACACCCTTAGACATATTGATGATGCTCTTGATCCAAGTTGTTTTAGTCTCATTCATGAAGCTCCTGTATGCTCTATATATCCTGAGGGCAGTATGAAATGACAGCATACGTACACATATATACCCAAGACATCATCATGTATAGAAACTGTGTCCATATTATGAAAAGATACATTTGCAGTTGGAAGAGGCTGTGATCCATTCTGTCACACTGAACCAAGTACTAAAGTTTATGCAGTGTGACAATAAACCTTTGAAGGCAATCATGTACATTCTGCAATCTCAATAAGCAAGGAGTGATTTCTTCCCATGAAATGCTGTACAGCTAAAATATTTCCAGAAGAGTAGCCACATTATTTATTTATTCATTCATTATTATTGCATTTACCCTCCTCCTCTCAATTTTATCCTCACAATAATAACCCTGTGAGGTAGGTTAGGCTAAGAGTCTGTGACTGGCCCAAAGTCACCTAGTGGTTTTCCATTGCTGCGTGGGGACTAGAACCCAGATCTCCCAACTCCCAGTCCAACACTTTAGCCACTACACCACACCACACAGCAAGAAAAAAAAGTTCTGTAGCACCTTGGTGTCTCACTAGTTTATAGTGAGATGGTGGTGGGAATGTAAGTGCATGGACTGAGATTCACTATAGGATAACAATAACAAGGTAAGAGCTGAAGTGAATATGGATTTCAATGTCAATATGTATTAGAAACTGCACTGGATATACTTCTTTTCACCACTGAAAACAAATAACTCTTGACCAGACTCTTTGAAACACTATTAGTTAATGAATCCCAGTTCAACAGCACCTTGCTTTAATTGTCCTTTGACAGTTCACTTTTCAAGTATAGAAATCTAAAGTCAGAGATGGAGGACCCAGGAGAAGTAAAACACCAGCTAAGGCCGGTGCACCAGCTGCAGTCCTTCTGGACATGGTTATCCTTGCTCTGATAACCTCCAGGTTGGATTACTGGGATGCATTGGACATGGGGCTGCCTTTGAAGAGGACTTGTAAATTACAGTTAGTTTAAAACTCAGCTGCCAGCCTGCTAACCATGGTGGGGGAAGGGGAATCAGGCGCTGGGTCATATTTTGGCTGTATTGAAACAGTATAACTGGTTTCTAGTATGTTTCTGAGTGGAATTAATTGGTGCATACCTACAGGGTTCAGGACACAGCTTCATGTTGAACCAACTTCATTCCTCAAAGGATACCCAATCACTATGAGCTGAGGTGTTCAGTACCTCTTATTCCTAGGTAAATTTGCATAGGATTTTATAGCTTACAGTGCAATCCTACACATATTTACTAAAAAGTATGTCCTGCTAAGTTCAATGGGATTTACTCTCTACTAAGTGAGGTTAGGACTATGCTCTCATAGTACAATCTTATGCATGTCTACTCAGAACTACATCCTATTGTGTTCAGTGGGACCTACTACCAGGTAGGTGTGCATAGGATTGCATCCTTAATGTCCAATTTGCACCTGTTCATTCTTTTACATAGGATTGGTTCCCCTTATTATGATTATTTCTAGAAAGAGTTGACATATTAGTATAGTATAGTCATGCATACGAATGAGGTCTTCATAATATGTTCTGTAATGTAGAGAGCAAATATTACACTGGAATAATTGGTTGCAAAACCAGAGCAACATCCCTACTATGGCCAGTATAACATCATGGCTGACATATTGCATGGGGAAAGAAGTGGAGTGATTCCTTGACCTATGTCTCTATTGGATGATCCCCTGACCAGTGCTGACTTGCTGGGTCAGGTTGCATCTATTAGCAAGAATAGACTTTAGGTTCTCACCTTGATAAACTGGGCTAACTCTTCAGTGTATCTCCTCAAAATATGCATGTAGGGGTGATTAAAGAGAGGCTACTAATTATTAGAGACTACATATCACTTACCCTTCCTGTCCATTCCCTGTATCCAACAAAGTAGATCAGCCTTCCCCAACCAAGTGTCTCCAAATTTTTTGATCAACAAGTGCCAGAATTCTTCACCATTGGCCATATTGGCTGGAGCTGACAGGAGTTGAAGTCCAAGGCATCTGGATGGCACTTGATCAGGGAAGACTGAAGACTTGCCAAAATAAATGAGTCTCTATGGAGCTTCCTTGGAAGGTGCCAGAGGTTCAAACCAGGGAATCTGTTAAGACTATGCAGGCATCTCATTCACTACACCGTAATAACGGGTAGGTGTGCTTGAAGAATTTGACCTTTGCAAATTCCCATATGAACTGATCTGATCCTCCTAGACTAATGTGCAGACTGGAACATAGTGATGACCACCAACATGGATGGCTGTATAAGGGGATTAGACAAATTCATGGAAGAGAAGGCTATCAATGGCAACTAGTCATGATGGGTCTATATCACCTATCAACCTGCCCAGACACTGAGGTCATCCGAGGGCATGCTCCCGGTGGTTCCACATAGATCTATTGTCTGATTGAAGTCCAACAAGGGAAGAGCTTTCAGTGTAGTGCCCCCTATCCTATGGAATTCCCTGCTTCTGGAGGTCAGGCAGGCGCCAACTTTGTATTCCTTCCGGCGCATCCTGAAAACATCGTTGTTCCCGGAAGCCTTCCCTTACTGACCAGCCGCAGTTTATTTTGCATTTTGTTTCTTTTAAAAATATACCTTTAATGTGTTTTGTATTCTTTTTAATTTTTATTTTATTTTGTAAACCACTCCAAAATTCTGAATGAGGAGCGGTATATAAATATTGTCGATAACTAAATATCGGAAGCAGAACACCTTTGTATACCAGGAGCAGGAAGGTACTATTCCAAATGCCCTACTTATGGGCTTCTCATAGGCAGCTGGATGGCCACTGCATGATCAAAATGCTGAGCTACAGAAGCCTTTGGTCTGATCCAAAAGGATCTTCTTATGTTCTCAAAATAGTTATCCACCAGATTTTGCACCTCTCCTAATACTGTGGTGCACATTATGGCTCAAAAAATGTATCAAAAAGCATTGGAAATGCATGTTTTGAGACAAACTACCTTTAAACTGTATACTTTGAGATAAAGTACATTTAGAAATGCCTATTTAAAGAAAATATATGTTAAAAATGAATGCTGTTTGGAACTTGATGCTTCTGGCGAAAATGGAATTAATTTTCTGCCTCTTTCATCCAAGGGGAAAGAAGTTTTTTGGGGGTGGGAGATGTTGCTTATCATCCTTAATAAGCTATGTTCTTCCTTTAAACTTAAAATAAATCCCCAGTCTTTTCTCAGCAGTCTGCTGCTTGGCCCAGGTTCCCACACTCACATGAATATGCTCAGAGGGGGGGACTCCGTGATGACTCTGGCACTCACGAAAGCACATGCCACAATAGACCCTGCTAGTCCAACAAGTACTTTTGGCCATGATATCTGTAGCTGATAGAATAGGCCAGGAAATTAGAAGCCACTCAGTAAAATCACAAGCAGGTCCTGGCATTGTTAGAAAGTGCAGGAGAGTTACCGAGATATGTTAATTTATTCAAACTTAAGGTTGCAGTACCAGACGCATTGGGAGAAGCTGAGAAGCTGAGAAATCAAGTTAGGAAAGCAATATCATTTTTTGCTCTGAAAGTTTGTTAAAAGCATTTTTCCAGCTAGTTCTTGATGCTGCTAATCGTGCTTCCCTTTTGGTCATGTGGCTGGAAACTATAATTGCTGGTTGGCCAAAAGAAAAATGTTTGTGTCTGGCACGGTGATAGAGCTCAAGCCATTCCATGGGGAACTAACAATTATTGATGATCTGATCTTTAAAGGTGAAAGACTTGTAGCACCACAATCACTGAGGTCTGAAATGACAAAGATCATTCATTCAGGACACACAGGAGCAGAGGAGTGAAAGCACAGGAACAGATAATTTTGCTGTTTTGGCCTGGTATGAATGCTAAGACTGTGCATCAGATTTGGGCAAATGCCAGGTCCTGAGTAGAGTCAAGTGGATTTGGACAGATTCGGGTTTTGTTCAAAGCAAAGGTCTTCTGAATTACTCTGGAACTAATTTGGATCCTCCCAAGGTTTGGGGGACAAACATTAGAGGGAGACACAGTGGACCGATCTACACCAAGCAGGATGCAACACTTTGAAAATGTTTTGAAAACTGTATATGGAGTGTGTCCTGGACCCCGACAGTTGTCACTGCTGTTATAAACCGTTTTAAACCATTTTAAAGCAGTAGTGTAGATCCTGCCAGTGTTTCCTCAAAAAATTGAAAAGGGGAATGAGGGCAGTGTATTTTTGGGACTGTGAACTCTAGCTTCCAACCGAAGAATAACTTTACTGGGGCTCTCCTTTTTACTTCCAATTATATGGCTTTGGAACTTGTAGAAGGGCTTATCAGAGGTGCCGGCTTGTTTTCACTACCTTTTGTAACTATGGCAGCAGAGGCAGCAACAGCATTCAAGACTTCCAGAAATGGAAGTCAGCACTAAATTGGAGGTGCTTGTACCCACTGCTGACTCTTCAGTGGGTAGCTGCTGCTGCCGCTTTATCCCCAACCAGGCATGTGGAGTTCCACCGAGTCACCACAACCTGAATTCAGCTCCCCTCAGAATTTAATCAGTGGGGAGAATGAAGCTTTGGGTTTCTATAATGAGATTCCGATTTGTTCCCAAGTTGAATCTGGTGGCTTCCAAAATGGGCTGAGCCAAATCAGGCAGTTTTTCAAATAAACGAATTGGGGTGCAAACTGAATTTTGTGGTCGGTGCACACCCCTAATGCATACACACACCTCAGTCATTCTAGAATCTTCAAATAGTTTGCAGCATCATAGGGTAAGCTCTAAGAAATTTAGAAGCCTGTGATCTGTAAGCCAATTCAAACTTCACAAAGAGAGAAGGAAAGGAATGTGGGTGGGTCCCCCCTTTCCCCCTCTCTTCTGGGTGGGTCCCTCCTTTCTTCTTTGAGTTTCAAACTGAGGCTCAGAGATCTCATCCATGGTGAGAGTCATGAACTCTAGAATTCAACTGGATAGTTTGCCATTACTGGATCAATAAGTCTACCCATAGCAAGGGCAATTAGAAAGCAGAAGTGCAAGTATTGTTTTTAACATTGATTTGTCATGTGTCAACTGTTTTTGTCACAGAGCTTGATCCACAATACAAAATTCACAGTGGCATTGGAAAGCTCACAACCAGCCTGGTAAAATCTCCAGGTCTGCTCAAAAGAATCAGGTGTGGTGTATATAGAGGACAGAGATGAACTGGAACAATGCCATAAGAAAGGGATGGGGCCTGAAAGAGTAAATGGGAGGTGTGAGAAGGAATAGAATGGTAGTAACACCTGCCCTAGCAAATGTTCAGGCAAACAGAAAAAACTCCCTTGCATTAAAAAAAGCTTCTGTACATTCAAACAAATCGTTTGATGGTGTAAACGTACAGTTTTGTATAGTTAGCCTGAGAGCATTGCTTCCACAGCAATAGCAGCTACACACCGAGAAGTGGAACAGGTCAGGAGGCAACACCTATAATAACAGGGAACAATCATTGCTGCACTCCTCTTTCCCTGTGATTTGGAAAAGCAACAAAGTTGATTTAGGCTTAAAAATATGCAGCATATGAGCATTTTGGCCATTCAAACATTTTGATCCCTGTAGACTGAGACTTGCAAGAGCCCTTAGTTGCTTTCCAGGTATTTTAACTGACTAGCCAATTCAGAAAGAAGCAAAATAGCCAAGAAAAAGCTATCTTTCCTTTGCTTATTTGCTGGGAGTGCCCTTTGTAATAACAAAATAATATTTATTTATTTATTTATTAAAAATCATAATAGCGATTATCATATATTGAACATCCTCCCCAGTTTGAAATCACTGCTGATATTAGTCTGAACCTTCTAACCCTGTCCATTCTTTCATCTGAGTCACAGTTCACCAGAGATTCATCCAGGAATATGTTCCTAAAGCAAAAGATTCAATCTTGCAAAGGGCATTCCCAGAATGCTTTTTCTTCATTCATTCATCCATTACATTTCTATACCATCATTTAGTCAAAGCTCTCTGGGCAGTTTAGAAAAATTAAAAACCTTAAAAATACAGTATTATGAATAATATAAAGCTATAAAGATATAAACACACAAACACACACATCAAAATACTATCCCATGACCTATTGTATGATAGTAAATGTCTGGGAACAGAAGAAGATAACAAAAGATAACAATGTTGGCATCAAGTGGATGTCACTGGGGAGTTTATTTTGCCACTGAGAAGGCTGCTTCCCTTGTTGCCACCTTCGGAGCCTCTCTTGGAGGAGGCATGTAGAGGAGAGCCTTAGACGATGAGTATAGTGTCCGGGAAGGTTCATGCCAGGAGACGCACTCCATCAGGAAATTGCAGCCTGAGCTGTGTAAGCCTTTATTGGTCCAAACCAGGAAATCAGTGCAAGTGGGCCAGAATGGATGTTATATGTTTGAACCTTGTCCCTGTTATCAATTTAGCAGCCACATTTTGCACAAGCTGCAGGTTCTGAACCGGGCAACCTATTCAAGGGCAGCCACACATACAGCACATTGTAGTAATCTAATTTGGAGATTACCAGAACATAGGTGACTGAATCAGGTCTGTCCAGATAGGGATGTAGCTGGGCCACCAACCCAAGCTGGTAGAAGGCACTCTGTAACACTGAGGCCACCTGAGTCTCAAGTGACAAAGATGGCTCCATGAAAATCCCCAAGCTATGAACCTATTCCTTTAGAGGAAGTGCAACCCCACCCAGAACAAGTTGAACATGCTCAACCCAGTCACAATAACCACCCACTAATTGCATCTCAGTCTTGTCTGCATTGATCTTGAGTTTATTAGCCATCATTCTTCCACTGTTGCAACCAGGAACTGGTCTAGTGCATCCACTGCCTCACCTGATGAAGATGAAAAGGAGAAATAGAGTTGTATGTTATTAGCATTCTGATGACAATGCGCTCCAAAACTCCAGATGATCATGACCCAACTCAGCAGTTTGATGTAGATGTTAAATAGCCTGGAGTACAAAACCACCACCTGCCTCCTACTCCCAACTCAGACAATCATCCAAGAAGGATACCGTGGTTATGGGATCGAAAGCCACAGTGAGACCAAGAAGGAGGAACAAGGTCACACTCCCCCTGTGTCTTTCCTGACATAGGTCATCATACATGGTGACCAAGGTTGTTTTGGTGCCAAAACCTGTCCTGAACCCCAACTGAAATGGATCCAGATAATCCATTTTATCTAAGAGCATCTGCCGCTGCAACCAGCCACTCAAGGACCTTGCCCAGGAAAGGAAGAACTAAATCTCCATTCCACAAAAGGTGGGTCTCGCTTGTGGAGTGGTATCAGCAGGGGCTCAAGCTGCACCCCATTAGGTATTGCCCCTAGTCCCTCACAAATGTAAGGATCTTCTAAGAAATACACCTTTTGGATTAAAAAGGGAAAACTCTCAAACAGGCTGAGCCTCTCATTTTAGAAATTAAGCACCACCCCAGTCTTTCTCTTTTCAGATTGGCACTTTTCCATGTCTGGCTGCTGAAACCCTGAGAAATATAGATGCTGACTGAATAACGTACATGATGCTGTCAAGCATCCTAACTCGCTGGCAGTAATATTACTATTATTTATTATTTACATATTTAATGACCTTATTGCTATTATGTGCTGTTAGCCTGACTAATTGTAATGCAATAAACATAATTTAGAAGTATATACATAATCAGCCCTTAGTGGCAATACCTGAAGCAGCTGCGTATTTTCTACCACAGTCCCTTTAAAAGTGATATCATCATGATACGTGTCTGTTTTGATCATCGTATGCATCAAGTGACCTACATAGAATCATTTTTGTCTTCTTTAATGAGAAGTGATCAAAGCTATAATTAGGGTATGATTATCTTGTTTTGAACTGAAGATCGCAGGGAGAGAGAGAGAAAAAAAAGTAAAATCCCATGTACAGAAGGTATTTGCAAAGAAAGACAGCTGCTCTGACGGCATACTACTTCTTCATCTGATTTTTTTTTTCAAAGATAGGCTGCTTTGGATACTTCCACACTTCCAAAACCATAATGTTCATTTAACCTTTGCAGCCCTAAGCAGCTAGCCCTTTACATTAATTTAGGAGTTGTGTATGTTGTCGCAATGTAGACACCAGCCCTGGGATGGGATATAAGCAGATGAACTCTTTTCAGGATTGAAGGCAGACAGCCCAATCCTATGCATGTTTACTTAAAAGTAAACCAGACTGGGTCTGAGTCCCAGGTAAGTCTAGGATTATTGCCTTAGAGATAAGTCCAAGGCTGTGCTCAAACTCTATTTATATGAATGAGCGTTTCCCTAGTTCTTTCTGCCTCACTCACTTTACTGCCCATTCTGGGTCATACACAGGTCAGTGTGTTTTCATACGGAACTGGAACTTTACCCAGGAAAGATAACCTTGGCTATTCCGATATCTAACAGAGGTAAATATAGGATGACAGGGCTCCTGTATCTTCAACAGTTGTATTGAAAAGGGAATTTCAGCAAGTGTCATTTGTATGCACGCATAGGCATGAGCAAGGGGTGTGCTGGGTGTGCTCAGGCACACCCTAATGTCTCAAGCGTCAAATTGAGGGGGCTATGGAGTAGGGATCCAGAGAGGGATTCAGACACAGCAGGAACGGTCCTCTGGCTGCCCCACCAACGCACTGAAGAACGGTTGCCTCTGAGAGAGCACCACTGCTCCCAGCAGCAGATGTGAAAAGGATTCACTCTGCTGGTAGCCTCCCTGCCAGGAGCTGCACCCCCTCAGCCACTAGGCCTCTGCTGGAGTGGCTGTGCTGACTGACCTCACATCAACAGAACTGTATGTAAATGATACTGGGCGAACGCCATGCCAAAATGTTGCCCCCAACAGCGTACCATTGCTCCCAGCAGCAGGAGGAAAAAGGAATTGCTCCACTGGGAGCCTCTCTGCTAGAGCCATGCTTCAAGGAGGAAGGGGCCTGGAGAGCTAATATTGCCTCATAAGCCCCTCTTCCAGCCAGTGTCACCGCAAAGCCCCATCAGTGCTGGGGTTTGAGTAGGCTGACCATATGAAAAGGAGGACAGGGCTCATATAACTTTAAAAGTTGTAGAGAAAAGGGAATTTCAGCCAGTGTCATTTGTATGCAATTAGTTTCTGGTGAAATTCCCTCTTCATCACAACAGTTAAAGTACAGGCACTATACTAGAGTGACCATATACAAAAGAAGGCAGGGCCCCTGCAACTTTAACTGTTGTGATGAAGAGGGAATTTCACCAGAAACTAATTGTATACCAATGACACTGGCTGAAATTCCCTTTTCTCTACATCTGTTAAAGTTACATGAGCCCTGTCCTCCTTTTCGTACGGTCAGCCTAGGTTTGAGGAGCATTTCTTCATCCCCCTGCCCACACCTGCAATGGCCGTCCCACAATCAAACAAGCTGAACATGGAGTAGGGCATCAGTATCTACAGTGTTTAATAAATAAATGAATAAAAATGATGTTCTTTATGACTGAGTATTCAATAAATGTTTGCCTTTAAAAATAATAATTCCCAGGTGCATACCCTAGTGAAATGTGCTGCACACACCTATGTATGCATGCAGCACCTGGTGAAATTCCCTCTTCATCACAACAATTAAAGCTACAGGAGCTATACTAGAGTGACCAGATACAAAAGAGGGTAGGGCTCCTGCAGCTTTAACTGTTGTGATGAAGAGGGAATTTCACCAGGAACTAATTGTATACCAATGACACTGGCTGAAATTCCCTTTTCTCTACATCTGTTAAAGTTACATGAGCCCTGTCCTCCTTTTCGTACGGTCAGCCTAGGTTTGAGGAGCATTTCTTCATCCCCCTGCCCACACCTGCAATGGCCGTCCCACAATCAAACAAGCTGAACATGGAGTAGGGCATCAGTATCTACAGTGTTTAATAAATAAATGAATAAAAATGATGTTCTTTATGACTGAGTATTCAATAAATGTTTGCCTTTAAAAATAATAATTCCCAGGTGCATACCCTAGTGAAATGTGCTGCACACACCTATGTATGCATGCAGCACCTGGTGAAATTCCCTCTTCATCACAACAATTAAAGCTACAGGAGCTATACTAGAGTGACCAGATACAAAAGAGGGTAGGGCTCCTGCAGCTTTAACTGTTGTGATGAAGAGGGAATTTCACCAGGAACTAATTGCATACCAATGACACTGGCTGAAATTCCATTTGCTCTACAACTGTTAAAGATACAGGAACCCTGTCCTCCTTTCCATATGGTCACCCTAGAAAGAACCTCTATTCTACCAGGAGCTGTTGAATTTCTTTTAACTCATTTCAACCCCTTCTGCTTTGCCTCTTTGGAATGTAAACCAAAGACTTAAGTGAGCACAGGATTTGTTATCTAAATAACTGATCACAAATGTTGTTGGATTGCAACTCCCATCAGCCCTCTCCAGCAGAGTCATTCATGAGGGATTATGGGATTTGCAGTCCAACATTTGGAGAGCCACAACTTGCCCATCCCTTATGAGGGCTGGGATAATTGACCTCCTGACATTGACAATAATATGAAGTTTTTGGTTTTAGGAAACCAACGTCTTAAAACAACAACAACAACAACAACAACAACAACAAACAAAGCCCAAGACCTCATTTTGTCTATAATTTTAAATGAATAAGGAGTGAAGAAAAAAATGGCTTGAGAACACAATAGTATATTTTAGCTGTTTTCTATTCAATAGGCTACTGCTGAAAAATTATCTTCGACACGTGAAAAGGTTTGACCACCTTTATTAAAACATCAATATTTCTACCTATTAGACATGGATATAACCAGCACTGAATAAGGTTGGATTGTTTAAGCATTAGTGTAATTATGTCAGCACTGCAATTTTATTACAATGATGCTATAGCTATTGATTACAGATAATCATCTGAGTTTTAGAGCTATGATTTTCATAAGGGCAAGAGTTGGCTTCATCTTGAGGGAGGAAATGGTAATACATTTCAAGAGATATATTCCGGTACTTAATATTCAAAGTAAAATACTATATCCTCTAATTAGGGTTAGAGCCCTCTAGTTAGGAGCGTAACTTTTTGACTCCAGTTTGACATGAATTGTGTAAATGCCATTGTTGTGTTTATGAGCAAGATCTTCTAAGAACCCCATTTTTTAATGGTTTTTTTAATGTGCCCATCTTCTCCTGGTTATGTTTTACAGTTCATCTCCCATCAGCACCAGTCAGCATGGCCAGTGGTCAGGAATGCTGGGGGGTTTAATCTAGGGCTGTGCACGGACCCCCGATCCGATTCGGATCCAGTCACAGCACTCCTTCCCGCTCTCCCCCTCCATCCCCCTCCCCCTCCCTCCCCCCTCCCTGCTTACCTGCTGCCCCCTCCTCATCGTCCCCCATCATCCTCTCTCCTTGCTGTGTGCCATTGCATTTTTCGGTCGCGTCAGGTGATGTGATCACCCGACGTGAGCGGGAACTGTGGCAGCACACAGCAAAGAGAGAGAATGACAGGGGATGACACGGAGGAGGCAGCAGGTAAGCAGAGAGAGTGGGGGGAGGGAGGGGGAGGGGGAGAGCGGGAGGGAGTGCTGTGACCAGATCCAAATCGGATCCAGATTGCAGATCCAATCCGGCCCGATCCGGGCCCAATCTGGATCAGATCCGGATCCGGGAGGCCTGGATCAGCCCAATCCGCTCCGGATTCAGGATCCAGATCTGTGCACAGTCATAGTTTAACCCAAAACATCTTGGATGGTACCAGGTTGGGGAAGATTGGATTAGAGAAATATCTTACAGTGATATCTTACTGTTTTAGCCCCTGCCTTCAGAAAGAAAATCCTACTCAAGCATTAAGCCAGGGGAGGCCAGTGTCTCTGATTTTGGGTGGGTCTGTAAATCCATTATGGGTTTCCGTCAGAACCAGCTGGAACTCTGAAGAAGCTATCCAAGGTACTAGCCCCCCAAAAAGTTTACATCTTGCAAAGCTCCTTCAGAGTTCTAGCCTGTTCTGACTGAAAGCCAGAATGGATTCACAGCCCCACCGAAATTAAAGCCACCAACCTCCATTCCACTGAGGCAAATGCATGATGGCACAAATGTGTAAGTGGCGTATGCACCACCCATGCCCCCAACAGCCACATGTATGCTACCACCACCACCACCACCAAAATACAACACACATGGGCTCCACCCTATCCATACCCAACCTTTGCATGTTTGGTACAAAGAGAATTTCTAAGCATGTTAAGATAAACATGCTTAGAAGCCTCTTCCCACAATTGATAATTCTGCATTATCAGGGTCCCCAGATATGAGGAGGCATCTAAGTATGTTGAGTAACATGCACTTAAAATCTCCTTTCAGACCTTCATTTTTAATGTGGGGTTGTTGGGAATGGGGTGGGGCAGAGGGTGTGCTTGGGGGCAACTCATTTAGATAAATTGTATTACCTTCTGGACATGTGAACAAAATAAACATCAGCAAGGATCAAGGCTTGTCAAGAAATAAGCATACAACTGCATAATCACATCAGCAACTCATGGAAATCTTTCCTTACCTAATTGCATTGATTTCCTGTGGAAGATGCTCAGTTTACTGAGTGGGATGTTATGGCCTCCTTACATTGGCGCCCTCATACATGGATCAACATGAGTTTGCAGCCATCTTTCCATTGCTGGAGAAACAATGAATAATGGGTAATCAAACGCTGGCAAATGATTAGTACAATCAATTTCAAAATAGAAAGTGTCTGTGGCACATCAAGATGGGCAAAATGAAATTGAAGCCAACTTCTTAATGGGCCAAGGTAGTGACAGAACATAAATGTATTCCCGGTATGATAAACTCAACGTGGATTGGAAATTTAAGTTAACTGACCTCGTTCTCCTTGCAGCCGGCGGAACGTAACAGTCGAGTCCTTCTGGATTCATGTCACACCCAATGAAAATTCTCCTTTGGGATGCTCGTTTAATTAAAATATCCTGAATGCCAACATCAAAACCTGGCTAGAAGCCTTAAAGAGAAACCTCAGATTTAATAAAGAAGTTGGAATAACAACACAGCCACTGAGAATTTCTTCGCGTGGGTGGCTTTTATGCTTCTTTATAAGGAATCTAATAAAGCCTCAGAGCTGTTCTGTTCTTTCTAGTTACAAAGTTTATGGCACTGAATCAAATGCAGGCCTTAGAATCGGCATTCAGATATATATTTTTTCACATGGCTTCCTTTTAAACTTTTACACGTTAGAGTATAATGATGTGATAAAACAACAATTTCAGGTTTATCTTTTATGTTGCCTTTGTCACTAATGCAGTGGAAAATTGTGGAAAATATAAACTCATTGGCTATTCTTATTGCCTCAAGCAATAAAATCAAACAAAGTGAGGACAGAGTGGTCAGTGTTTTCTTCCAATACTAGGACATCCTTTGCTTGCATCTTCATCATCTAGTGGTCGAGCGTGAGCAATAGAGCCATAGTGAGATATGCCAAGACAAGGCTACAGAATGGAGTTGCTCCAGTAGAATTGGGGACAGGAATTTCCTGACATGCTAATCATAGGATTTTAGGAGTGCCAAGTCCTGTCTGTCAGAAACAGAGGCCTAGCTCTCACTGAAGTGGTAAACCTGTGGTAAGGCTTTACCATGTCAGCCTGCAGATAGGACTCACATTATGGAATGGTCCGTCATCCAAAAAGTTCCCTGGACACAGAAAATGACACATATATGTTGGGGGGGGGGAGAGTTCTAGAGTAACTTAATTTTTGAAATGTCAGGATATAGCAGGGGTGGGAAATCTCTTTCAGCCTGGGGCTGAATTCAGTTTTGGAGAAGTTCAGAGTGGGGGAGGGGGCTCTATTCCAGTGATGGGTTGGATCAGAGGCCAAAACAGTGGCACCAAAATACCTAAAATAGCATCATATTTTAGTTTAATGCTCTTACTGCCAGTAACTAAGCCTTAGAAGGGGACCTGTGCAAATGTTGGAAAACTGCCAAATGATTGGTGGTTAGGAGAAAGAGAGTGTGGACAGGAAAAGAATGTGTGGCCATCTGAGGAACCCTGGAGGGCTGGATTGTGACCCCAGGAGGAAGGGATTGGGCCTGTGGACCTAAAGCTGTCCACTTCAAGGATATATCCCTATATCCCAGGGGTGAAGAACCTCAGATGAAAATCCAGATGGTATCTAAAATGGTTCAGGTGATATATAGGTTACCCTTGTTGTGTGAGTCAAATTAGACATGGTGGCATCAACCAACTCTGATTATTCCATTATCTTTTCCATTCACAATAAAAGCAGCTCTGGGGAGGGGTCCAATTCTTTCATCAAAAGGGTCATAAGATGCCAGGAGCTGAACCCTTCCCTGCCTCATCTCTCTGTATTCCATTGCTTCTTGCACCTTCTCCCAGCCCAGGTTACTATCAATAATGGAATGAAGCTGGGAGTAAAGTTCCTGGGATGGTGATACACAGGGTTCTAAGTGAAGTCAGGGGTGGGGGTCCAGCATCCCTTATCCCATCCCACACTCTGCTTCAGACACAAACAGGCCAAACATGAATAAAAATGTGATTGATGCTATCATGTCTACTTTGATCTCTGAGAACCTGGTTAGAAGGTCATGTTGAGAAAATCCATGGAATGCTTAAAGGGAGGAGGTTTGAAGAAGAGCTATGCATTGAGGAAAGGGAACTTCACAGGGCTGGGTCAGATGGGAAGTAGAATGTCAGAACCATGGATACAGAGAACCAGCCTGCTGAGGCATGACCCTATTCTACATCAGGAAAAGGCCTAGAGAAGACCTGGGATTTCTTAGTGTCACCCAGTTGTCAGTGGGATTCTGGGGGTAAGAACTAAACTAAAAACCTGAGTAGAAGATCTTCCTCAACATATTGGAACAGCTGTCCATAGCAGATTCTAGACTAATAAATACTCTTTCTACTTTACAGTTCCCAGATTCTTGATGCAATGGAACTATGTCTTTGCTCAAAAAAAAAAACCACAACAACTCTCAGGGCATAACCCTACAATTTTTTTTGTTAAGGCTGGGTAAATGGATTCAGTAAACTGAATGCCTCAAATACACCATTTCTGTACTGACACCATAGGATCACGCAGCCCAAACTGAGGCATCTTCAGCAACAACCCCACCATTACCACCACACACAACACACACACACCATTGTTTCCTTTTTAACCCCAAGCCACTTTCAACAGTTTCAATTTAACAGTATAGTACCAAAACAACAGTGTGGGAAACTCCCATGTGGACATGTCCTTAGCACTGCAAAATGTTGAGGTTGTCTATATGAGATGTTAATGAATGCTTTCTAACTATATAGGTTAGTTAAAATTTCACATTGTCATCACTGTTAGGCTGTTGCTGCTCAAGTGGCATTCATCAGCTAGAGGCAAATGGTATCTCTCATTGGGAGTTGAGAACTTGCAGGTTATCATTTTGATTAGCTCCTATAGGCAACTGGTAGTTCCCATAATTGCCTCCACAAATCTAAAATGAATATACTTTTTTATGACAAGAAAAATGGGGGAATATATGCCTACTGGAAGCTTTAGGTTCCTATAATGCCATGGAGATCAAATTAAAAAGGAGAGAAAGAGAGAGAGAAGAAAAAAAGCCTGTTGCTATAGTATTCTATTAATTAAACATTAAGAAAATGTATGGCATTGACAGGTTTGGTGGTTGGCTGCAAGCTGTTGGATAGAGAAAAATCATTTTATATGCATTCCATATAATTCAGTGTCAATTAAGAGGTGGAGTCTTTACAAAATTAGTGTAAATTACTCAGAGTAGTTTGTCCAATGACCTAAGTATTATTTTCTCCTAGTCATTATTTGAAACTACTTATGCCATGTTTGATATTAGGAAAGAACAGATAAATGAATTTCTACAATTCTACTGAAATGTGTAGAGGCCTATGCTGGAGGAAAGTTTCAGAGAGAAATGTGAAATGAATATTTTAGATGAGATCCAACAGGTTCTTGCATTTACCAAAGCTTTTGAACTTTGGGGATTCAAACTTAGTTTCAAAGGGGCGTGCTCCTTAACAAATGTGTTTAAGATTGCAGATGAACAATGCAATCCTATAGATATCTACTCAAAAGTAAACCTCATTGAATCAATGGGGCTTACTTCCAAGTAAGTGGACATAGCCACTTCTGAAAATCACTGACTTATTTCACATATCAGAAACACTGGCACATATAACCCCAAAAAGATAATTTGGATGTTATTGAATAATGTATGAAATGTCCTAATTCTGTAAAAGGCAAAAACATACTTCTAAGATGAGATGAGCTTTCCCAAAAAGTACTTTAATTTTGATTTCTCATATACATGGCTTTAGTCTAGCCCACATCCCTTTTGTAATTGCCATGTGTTAACAGGGCACATAGGTTGTATCATTTCAATGGCCACATCCACCATAAAAAATGGGGATTGGAACTTTTGTTGAAATAATATGATTCCACCATGATTTCTAGTCAGGTTTCCTGCTCATATTCTACCTACCTTTTAACATGAAAATGAGATTGGTGTTTAACGACATGCTCTTTAAGATAAAATTGTGTGTGTACTTTCCACCCATTTGCAGCATAAATATTTGAAATTCTTATAAAATGGGACAACTTTTTTTTTTATTCTTCATGAATCAAGCCCCTATATTTGAAATAAATCGTCGCGGCAACAAGGAATGACAGCCTGACAACCTAAAAAGTTATTAATGGCAATGGCAGCCTGCAAATCAAAAATCATGCCAGTGCATCTGTATGAATGGCAATTTGTGCTCCACTGAATAACCACAAAGCCCCTACTACTATTCACCCCCGCCCCCAATACTGGAGCAATTGGTGAGGAGAGGAGGAATCATAAATATAAAATGTTTCCCCAATGGGAAAAATGGCCTGCATGCAATTGCTGAGTTGCGAGAACAACATGTAAAGTTTTGCTAAATCTCTCTAAGCTTATTGGCTGTTGTATACATAGTTGTATTCTAAGACTGTACTAACAAACGGAAAAAGGGGGGGAAGGATTTCTGTTGCAATTGTTGTTTAGTCTACATGAATAGGGTCAAATTGTTATTTACTTTTGTTTGCAAAGGTTAGGAAACAGCAGCCCAGTTTCAGTGCAAAATGAACTAGCTTGTTTGAGTCTTGGGCTCATGCTCTCCCTTCCCCTCGAGTGGCCATGAAGAGGAGATTGGAAACATGTGTTTCCTGTTGAACACTAACCACAGTTTATCATTACATCAGAACAGGACAAACTATAGCTAGTTTAAACTATGGTTTATTAAAAAAAAGCCAGGACCAAGCTGTGGCTTACGACCTTGACCTGTTTCAACTAGGCGTGTGCACTGGATCGGGACCGATCCACGATCCGGATCCGATCCAGGGGAAATTGGATACAATTATCCAATTTCCAATCTCACCGCTGGATCATTCGATCCAATCCGATCTGATCCGGAAAGGTCCCGATCCAGATCGGATGGATTGGAGGATCGGTAGGTGCCCGCTGGTGCCCACCGCTGCTTCCATTGGTGGGTGCCCGCTGGCGCCCACCGCCACTTCCATTGGCGGGCGCCAGTGGGCGCCCGCCGATGGAAGCGGACAACGGGGGCAGGGGGCTTACCTTCCGGGGATGTCTGCTCCCATCTGCCGCTGGCCACTACTGTGAGCAGGCTTCGCGGCCTTCCCCTAGGTAGTGCACCAGGTGATGTCATCATCTGGCGCACTACTCAGGAGCAGGCCACAAAGCCTGCTTGGAGTAGCGGCCAGCGGTGGACGGGAGCGGACGTCCCCCGAAGGTAAGCGGGGGGGAGGGGGGAGGGGCCCCCGCGGCCCGCTTACCTTCAGGGGACGTCCGCTCCCATCTGCTGCTGGTTGCTACTGCCAGCAGGCTTCGCGGCCTGCCCCTAGGTAGTGCGCCAGGTGATGACATCACCTGGCGCGCTACTCAGGAGCAGGCCGCGAAGCCTACTCGCAGTAGCGGCCAGCAGCGGACGGGAGCAGATGTCCCCCAAAGGTAAGCAGGGGGGAGGGGGGAGGGGGAGCAGGGGGCCCGCAGCCTGCAGCCCGCTTACCTTCTGTGGCCGTCCGCTCCTGTCCACCGCTGGCCGCTACTGCGAGCAGGCTTCGCAGCCTGTCCCTAGGTAGTGCGCCGGTGCACTACGTAGGGACAGGCTGCGAAGCCTGCTCGCAGTAGTGGCCAGCGGCGGACGGGATCGGACGGCCATGGAAGGTAAGCAGGGGGAGGCGGGGCTTACCCCCCTGGGGCTGTCCGCTTCCATCCACTGGCGCCCGCAGGCGCCAGCGGATGGAAGCGGACCGCCCCGGGGGGGTAAGGAGCGCAGGGGAAGGGGCTTACCTGCCGGGGCCGTCTACAGCGGATGGCCCCGGGGGGGAGGAGGGCGTTAGGCCCCCCCTCACCCACCCGCCACCATTTTTTCCTCATAGACTTGCATTGGGGGAAAGCTTTCTTTCCCCCAATGCAAGTCCATGGGGGGGAAGGGGAATGGCGGACGATCCAAAAATTGGATGTGCGATTTTTGGATTGGGATCGGACCTGATCCGGTCTGGGGGGGCTCCAATTTTGTCCGATCCGATCCGGGACAAAATTGGAGGTCCCGATCCGGGTCCCAATCCGATCCAGGAGGTCCATGCACACCCCTAGTTTCAACATCTCACAGTTTAAACTAACTAAAGTTCCCAATTCTGATGTAACAAGTTGCTCTGGTTAGTTTAAACCAAGAAGTGGATGTTTTAAACACCTCTTGTTTTTATGATGCTAAACTATGGTAGTGGCTGAATTCGGACAACACGATAGTCAATGGTGGGGTAATAAACAACTTTACAGTTGTTCATCTAGGGGGTACTCCCCATACAACATGGTAATAAATAATCAACCGTGGTGTGGATTAGGATCAGTGCTGAGTTGACTATGGCAGCATTCAGATGACATGATAGTCAATACAACAGACGATTGTTTCCCCATCCCCAGTTGCTTAATGTGTCGTCCGAATTCAGCCTTAGTGTTGCATCCAAACTGGATTAGTATTAGAAAAATGTAGAAAGAGAGGATTATGGGCACTCGGTCATTTATTTTAGAGTGGAAAAAGAAAGCTGCAGCATTATAAACCAGCATTCTCAACCAATCCAGCAGAGGACTACTTTACCAACATACTACAGAAGCCACCTTAAACCATGGCTTTAACCACAGTGAATAAGGCCATGGTTTAAGGTGTCTTCTGAACGGGGCCATTGTCTGTGATATGTCACAACGAGAGCTTGTACTCTTTAGCACTCCCAACAACCTATATTGGCCATACAGTATTTCTAAATCACTGAAAAGTAGAGTTGGGTGAAGAAATTTGTTTGGTTTTGACAACAATTTCTCAAATTTGTACCTCCCGGAACTGAATGTGGCCCGAACATGATCTGAGGTAGTGTCATATTTACGACTCTTAGTATAGGAAGCCTGCCAACTCCCTTATCTAAGAAGGTCTGGGAAAAATGCCATGCCTTTAACGGTTTAAAGGATTTATTTGCAATTCCAAAATCCAATTACCAGTAGCCAAGGTCACGCCAAAAGTTCAGTCCGTCCAAATGTCAAGCCGAGGGTCAAACCAAGTATTAGAGCAGTCCAAAGTCCAGAGCCAAAATAGTCAAGCCGGTTGTTCAGTCCACAGGTTCCGATTCAGGAGTATGCCGGGTGTCAAGAGCCGAAGACGACGGTTGTTCTCAACGGATCTTAGCTTCTGACTTCTTTCTCCTTTATAGTTGCTTGAGCCTGTTCACAGCTGCGTGCAATTCCTTCGTTATCTTACTTAAGGCTTGCATCAGCTGTGCTCTGTTTTCTCAGTCTCCTGCTTCGCCTTGTGGGCTTAGCTTTCTCCGCCCGTTTGAGCTGCCGCCTTTGCTGGGGAGTTACTGGACAAACTCCTTCAGGCCCCGAGTCTTCCTCATTAGAAACAGGGGGTGGGAGAGGGTGGCTTTCCTGGGGCTCTTCAGAGGAATCTCCCTGCTGTTCCTCCTCCTCCGGTAAGTCCTGGGGAATGGGTAAAGCTGCAGTCTCTGCCACTTCTTCCTCCTCAGAGGAAGATTCTTCAGACTGCCTCATGACAGGTAGAAACTCTGTACATTTCCAATCTTGTGATGTGATTCACAATAAAAATGTGTGTTTGAAAAATTAGCACATTTGAAAAATGCACACAATTGGTGTGTGCATTTGGGGAAACCTGCACAAAAATATACACAATTTTTCCTGTGGAAGAAAACTAAGCTCATGATGCAATATAGACAAAAGTCAGAACAAACTTTGAGGTGGAAATTGGAGAACCTTGATGAGCTCAAACTTTACTTAGTTGCACATCCCTATTGAAAAGTGGTTAAATAAGTGAATCCAGGAGTATAATGGGAGGTGAAACTTAACAGACTGTAGGGCTCACAAGGAGGGAATAGTTTAGTACACTTTTTAAAAACAACATGGTTGGCATATTAGAGCTTATATAATATTAAATAAAGAGTGCACCCTACAACCTCAAGTGACATAGCACCTCCTAATTCACAATTAAATAGCTAGGAAGGGGAAAT
Organism: Anniella stebbinsi; assembly: GCA_029215795.1. NCBI lineage: Eukaryota > Metazoa > Chordata > Lepidosauria > Squamata > Anniellidae > Anniella > Anniella stebbinsi. The sequence goes on from JARDYH010000006.1 coordinate 44,126,826, forward strand.
ATTTGTCAGATAATATGATACATAGGAATAATAGGACTTGGTAAGCACTTGGGGAATTGCAAAGGAAGGTGCCTTAAATAATTTGTATATTTTATCCATACATGTCAATCATAATTGGCATAAACTTCACATGAACACAGTAGGTACTTTTGGATTCATAGGTAAGCTTTTCACACGAGGAGGCATAGATTCCAGAAAGGCTTATTCTCCTACACCTGTCTTTTGATAAATTAAGCACTGGCTGTTGCCACATGGTTGTAAGCTGATAAACTATTAAGGAAGGATTTTGTTTTTAAGTATGATTGATCAATCCATATTCAGTATACCAGTCTGCATGAGTAATTCCAGGAGGCAACAAGCACATAATTAACCACTTGACAATAAAACTTAATTGCTTCTGATTTGTTAACATGGTAGCTACTGCTAAACCATGGGTCACTTTTCAGTTAAAAGAAGAAGCATGCAGGTGAAAGTTTCAGTTGTCTCCTTTATGGAATGTTTAAAAAGCCTGGCTAGTGATATGGAAATTTGGGGGAAAGGGGTCAATCATAGGCTAACAGAGTGATTTCCACTGAATGGATCTTATGGCAGTAGTAATAATAATAATAATATTTATTTGTAACCCGCCTCTCCCTCCGGATCGGGGCGGGGAACAGCAACAATATAAACATAAAAATCACAACAGTTAAAATTTTTAAAAAGCAAGAGAACAATACAACATTAAAAACATCTTAATGTTACTTAATAGTAATGTCTATTAAGTGGAACCACATGGGTCAGACAACTGGAATAAAAATATAATAAAAGACATTACCACGGTGATGTAGGCCTAACCTACACCAAGCAGGATATTGCACTATGAAAGCGATATGAAAGTGGTATAGAAAAGGCAGGAGCCACACTACTGCTTTATAGCAGTATTGAAGTGCACTGACAACTATTGGGGCCCATTGACACATACCATATACCACTGATTGGTGTGGCTCCTGCCTTTTATAAACTGCTTTCATTCCGCTTTCATAGTGCAATATCCTGCTTGGTATAGATCAGGCCATAGAATCTATTAATGGGTGAACTGGTCCCCAAACCTGCTCAGCATTCAACTTCCTCATTTGGCATCAGAGGCTGAATTCAGAAGAAGGGCTGCCAGTATACCTGCAGCCAGCTTGGTAACAAGGGGTTGCTGGAAGATGGCCTCTGTCCCTCTGATGAGGTCCTCTTCCAGTTTTTCTGTTGGGTTGAATTTCTCAGCCTTTATCCATCCAGGGATTAACCTGCAAGGTGGTAGGGAAAGTGGGTTCATTTATGGCATCCTGCACTCACCATGCTGTCATGGGTTTATGCAGATACTTCATGAAGATAGCAATGTGATTTCATCCAACATCACACCCTTCTGGAACTACCATTATTTTCTCTTGAATATTTATGAGTCAGATCCAACCACTTACCCTGCAGCTAGCTTCCAGTGGAGGCCTTTCTACTATCTATCCACTGTGAACAAGTTTGGTAGCAGTAAAACTGTACCCCAAGCAAAATAAAAGCAATTGCAAAAAAAACAAAAACAAAAAAAACAAGCCACAAATATTCATCTAAATTCCAAAGTTCATTCTCATTTGTCATCTTTTATAGATTAATACAATAAAAAGGCAAGAAGATCCCCTCAAGGGAGGGGGAAACATAATTTCACACTGTTGTGTATGTGTTTTTTAAATGCCCTAGTATATTTTATTCCTGTTTTCAATCAGGAGTGTTTGATATATTTCAGTCAGTTTTGTCATTTTGATACTGACACATTTAAAAAAGCTGATGTCTTTTTTGGTCCCCTAGGGTGGAAAAAAAACAACACAAAAAATTCTGATCTATGTAAGGAAAGCTTTTTTATGTCAAGACAAAATATAAACAAAGCAGCAAAATGGAGTATCAAGAAAAATAATGTCCTTGCCCATCTGTTATACTGTTTTTTTTAAAAAAACAAATCAGCTATGATATTGTAATGTGAAGATGGAAACACCAACAATAGGAGAGATAAAAAGACATATGCTAGCAAGAAAGGATAAAATAGTTTGCAATCAGTTATATACTAAACTAGCATTGAGAATTGTATCCAAACAGGAAGAAAACAGTGGGCAAGATCCAATCCTGCCATTTTGCTAATGGAAATGTTTCTGTCACTGGAACTGGGAGTGGATAATTTCACCTCCCAAAAACAGTCCTCCATGTGACCTCAAAAAACATGCTCCGGAGGGCTGAAAAGGTTTTCAGTTGGCACAGAGAGAGAGGAAGAGAGAAATCCCTGTTTCACTAGCAAACATCCTCCGGGCAACACTGGATTTACGTGTGGTAATGCTTATGTGTACTCACATGTAATTAGTAGTTTTTTACAGGAGGATTCTGTTTGCAGAACAATATAGGGTGCTCTCATAGCCCACAGCCAAATTACTTGCCCTAGCTTTTGGTTCCATCCAGATGTTTGGACCCAATGGCCTTATAGGCCCCTTCCAACTCTACTATTCTATGATATGCAAATGTCCCAAGAGTTGTCAGTGGTTTGTAAAGTGCCCCTAAATCACACCTGCCTACCTATTTTATCACTAGGTTTATTATTTTCATTTGTGCACCAAATACGTATCTAATCCTATAAAGTTCCATCCAGTGGGATCAATTTCCCTGGCAAAATTTATTATTTATTATAAAACATTTATATCCCCCCTTACAATGTCAAAGCACAGCAATGCCTTAATGTGAGAATGTACCCCTCTGAACCGTAAAACACAAAAACAACAGCAGAAGATACAGCAGTCCAGATAGCTTAAAACATGTTTTTTTTAAAGCAGAAACAGCTTAAAATAGCAGGTTAAAATTACAACATGCCTTATTGAAAAGGTCTTCAGCAGCTTTTTTAAGGTCATTAAAATGAGGATAACGAGGAGGTGAACTGGAGTTCTAGAGCCTAGGTCCAGACTGAAAAGGCTTTTTTCTAGTCACAACTAAATATATCTGTGGGGTTGTTGGGACATATAAAAAGGCCTCTGAAGAATCTCTCTATATACAGTCAATTGCTTTTGTTTTGCTAATGGGTTCTGAATTTTGAAATTTTGTAAAGGGGGAATAGTATTTGCACACTATTTTATGAACCGTTAAACGATATAGATTTGAGGTATCCAAATACATGCTTTTAAAAAGATATTATTAAGAAGAACGTTGCATAGGTAGTAGGGAAGAGACACATTTTAAGTTGGTTTCCAGACAGAGGAGACGTTGTAGCCCTATTTGGGCTTTCAGAAACTGCGCTGAATGAGAGGGTGACAAGAAGGAGTGCTATAGCCTTGCTCCCACTCCTGCACGCATTTCCGTTGCCCTTTACGGGTGTAGGATGACAGTCTGAAAAAGAGTGTCTCCATAGATACAGGGAACACTCTTCTTCAGACTATCTCCCTTTACATGTACAGGGCAACAGATGTGACAAGGGCCCTACCCCACGCCCGGCACAGCCTGGGCGTGGTGGGGAGATTGCGGCGGGCGTGGGGGACGAGGCGGGGAGGCACGCCATTGGGTGGCCTCCTGGATTTGGATGGGGGAGGGGTGGAGAGGGAGCTTGAGCCTTTATAAGGCCTGGGCTCCCTCCCTCCCTCCTCTTTGGGAAGTTGGCAGCATGGCTCCTACTAAAGGAGGGGGGGCAAGAAAGGCAAAGGAAAGGCGCCACGGCTAACGTCAAAACAGCCCAGAGCACGTCTGGATTCTTCTTCCGACGAGGCGGAAAATCCAGAAATAGCATCGATATTGGCTAGATTGCAGGCCGTAGAACAGGACAGAGGAATATCTCAGCAGCAGCCCATGGCGGCTACTGCAAACACAAAATGAAGGTCAGGACATCATCTCACCAGGCAACAGAAGCAGGACCAATTGTGGGCTTCTGTTTCAGCTCGTTTGCAGGCAATCGAAGCCTCAGGCACGGAGGCCAGGGGGTGGGGGGTTGGACTGCAGCGCAGCTGTTGGAGCCCTCGACCAACTTGGACATGCCGACTTCCACACCTGCAAGGTCGACCCAGGGAGAGGCCCACGCATCGTCCACTGCTGCTGTGACGGCCACGCTGGGTCCGGCGGCTGGGCCGGGGGAGGGAGGAGCGTCTGTATCGCACCCTCCAGGTGAGTCCCATAGCATGACACAGCCTGGTACCCTCCCACCGTGGAGAATAACCCCGCCGTGGAACTGGTATCCATGGTGGCACGGATTGAGCTGCACAGCGGCTTTGCAGGGTGTAGCCACACCTCAGCAGGGAATTGTCAGTCCACCGGTTCCATGTCCCAACACGCACACGTCCCAGACCCTGCTGCCAAACAGGAGCCCCACAGTGGCAGTGATGGGAGTGTCTCATGCCGCTACCAGCCCGGTGCTGCAGCGTAGCATAGCGACGGATGGCACGCAGGAGACGGTGGGTGACAGGGTCTTGGACTCGCAGGTAAGCAACACGGTGGCCTCACAAACACAACTAGATCCATCGCCTACTGCGACGACTTGTCTGGCAGTGTGGCAGGGTCCAGCAGGAGCTTCAAGTCTGTCAGTGGGGGCTGGGAGTAATGTTAGAGATCCCTATGCAGAGATCGAAGCATCAGCTATTCCTACGGGCAGTACGGCTGCCCTATTAGGGTACCATCTGTTGCCCGCAACGCGGGAAAAAATATGGAAAGGGGAATTTGTGGATGTCTTCTCCCTGCTCTTTTGGGAGACAGAGACAAAAGACAAGGACAAATCGAGTGACAAGGAGTTGGAGCGGCTTCGTCGCAAGAAGGTGGCTAGGACTTGGGCGAATTGGCTCCCTGGTTACCTAATTTATATGGGAGTAATTCAGCAGAAATTCCCAGAAAAAGGGGGAATTCTGACTAAATACTTGGATATGCTTTATAGAGCATATACAGAGTACGAGGGGGGGCGTGGCTCGCATATGATGAGTCATTTCATATGCAGGCCGCGTTCGACCACGCCCTTCGATGGGACATGAAGGACAACGATTTATGGCTCCAATTCATGACCCCGGCCAGGCCAGGGGTGGGTGACAGGGTGGACAGCGGCCATATTTTGGCAAAAAATAAGCCGGCAGCGTCTTCCCGCGTGTCAGCGGGGCAAGGGGTTCAACCCTGCTTGCTTTGCTGGGAATATAGTTCCCGTGGGGCCTGCACATGCTCAGCGTGCCGGTTTCGACACGAATGTCCGGTCTGCCACGGTCCGCACCCCGGAGCCAGCTATCCAAGGGCGAGAGGAGGCAAGGGAATCAATTGTGATTCTCAGGGAGGCAGGAAAACAGGCGGTCAACATCCTCCTCCCAAAGGGCCCCAGTCCAGTCAAACGTGAGCCATTACAACGGCTCTTGGCACGCTATCCGGGACCAGATGCGTGTTACCTTGCGGCTGGGTTTAAGGACGGTTTTCACATACCTTTTACAGGTCCCAGGGTTGCAGCATTTTCAAAAAATCAAAAGTCAGTTCGGGTCATGGAGCAGTTAGTGCAGGAAAAGATCAATAAGGAAGTAGCGGCTGGTAGGGTACTGGGGCCGTTTAGTTTTTTTCCAATTCCCAACTTACGTGTTTCTCCTTTGGGCATTGTTCCCAAAAAGGCGCCCGGGGAGTATCGCCTAATACATAATTTGTCAGCACCAAAGGGGTACTCAGTCAATGATGCAATTCCGGAACGTTTGTGTTCTGTGCATTATGCATCATTTGACTCAGCAGTTGCTATGGTTAGGAGGCATGGGCAGGGGGCGCTAATGGGCAAATGTGATATTAAATCCACGTTCCGCATATTGCCTATTCATCCGGAGGATTTTGATCTCTTGGGGTTCAGTTTTAAGGGGCAATACTATGTAGATAGGGCCCTGCCCATGGGGTGTTCAATTTCTTGTTATATGTTTGAGCATTTTAGTTCCTTTTTGGAATGGGCCATAAGAGAGCACTGGCATTCCAGATTGTTCTCGCTATTTGGATGATTTTTTCTTCTGTGGGGCAAAAGATTCGGGCCAATGTGCTTACTTAATGACGGAATTTGCAGCTTTAGCAGCTGAACTGGGGGTTCCATTGGCGCAGGAGAAGACAGAGGGCCCGGCTAGCGTTTTGATGTATTTGGGTGTCGAGGTGGATTCCGTGCGATGGTGCTGCAGGCTGCCGTCGGAGAAAGTCGGGGCGTTGAGGACCCAGCTAGCTGATCTTTGCTTTCAGAGAAAAGTCACATTGCGACAGTTACAAGAAATAGTGGGGCATTTGAATTTTGCCTGTAGAGTGGTGGCCCCTGGTCGAGCCTTCCTGCGGAGGCTCTGTAATGCCATGAAAGGTCTTGCCAGCCCACACCATCATGTCAGAGTTACACGGGAAATGTGGAATGATTTAACAGTGTGGCTATCCTTTTTGGAGGGCTTTTTTTTTTTTTTAATATAATTTTTATTAATTTTTTCAACAAACAAACATACACATAATACATAATATATAGACAAACTAATACCCTCGACTACCCCCGTGCACCCCCCCGAGACCTACTCATCCTTCCAAAATTGTAATGATTCTTTTGAAGGCGATTGTCCCTTTCCCGATCTTAAAACATATTCCAAAAAGGGATTCCATATATCTCCAAAATCACCCTTACTGGACATTCCCCTCATTATTTTCATTTTACATGTCAACATATCATTCAATGCAATATCCCAAATTTCTTTATACCAATCTTCTATTTTATAACTTTGTTGCCCTTTCCAATTTTTAGCAACCATTATTCTAACGGGTGCCAGGAGGTTGTTTACCAATTCTCTGTTAATTATATGCTTATTCCTACTATCCCAAATTGCTAGTAGAGCTAACTTTGGGTTTAATTCCAATTTACTTCCAATTATATCACTTATTTCTTTAAAAACCCTTTCCCAAAATTTTTGTACCTGTTCACAGCTCCACCACATATGAAAATAAGTCCCAACCTCCTGACATCCCCTCCAACAGTTCTTGGCCACTTTTTTATCAATCTGGTGAAATCTTACAGGTGCTAGATACCATCTCCAAACTATCTTATAATAGTTCTCCTTAATTCTAATCAACAATAATTTCAACATTCTTCCATTCCATATCCTCCCCCAATTATCTTCATTGTTTTTTTTCCCTTAGATCTTCTTCCCATACCTCTTTTATAACCTTAAGTGAGTCCTGAAATTCCTCCTCTATTAATATTTTATATATCTCGCTAGTGAGTCCTTTCTTAGCTCCAGCTTCATCTTTTTTTTCTCTTTTTGGAGGGCTTCAATGGGGTGTCATTCTGGAAGAGGGAATTATTGTTGGAGGCTGACATGCAAATACATTCTGATGCCTCTGGAGCGTTAGATTTTGGGGTGATCTGGGGCGACCGTTGGTGCGCCTAGAGTTGGCCTGGGGAGTGGCAGGAGTCCACCATATGCAAAGATTTAACGTTCTTGGAATTTTTTCCTATATATGTGGCGGCCCACGTGTGGGCCTCGGAGCTGCGGAATTGTGTTGTACATTTTTGGTGCGACAACCAGGCCACGGTTAAGGTCATTAATACTTGACTTCTAAGAATAATAGAGTCAAGGTATTGGTTAGGGCATTTACGCTACATTGCCTCCGAAATAATATTCTGTTTCGAGCTTGCCATATCCCCGGCCTGGATAACTCAATTGCTGCTGCTTTATCGTGCCAGCAGGTAAAGAGATTTCGGGATCTGGCACCGTGGGCAAGGGAGAAGCCGGAGGAAGTGCCGGTTGCCTTATGGGAGATTGGCAGGACGAAATAGAAAGAGCAGTGTGGCTGTCTGTCGCCCCAAGTACTCGATCAGCGTATAGAAAGGCAAGTAGGGAGTTTCAGCAGTTTAGGATGACCTATGCATTGAATCAGGAGTGGCCCATTCCGGTCAATCACCTGTTGCAATTCTGTGTTGCTGCAAAGAAAAAGGGCATGGCAGTACGCACCATTACTGGTAAGCTTGCAGCCCTGGGATTTTGTTCAAGAAGCAGGGGGATGCTGGATAACACAGATAATTTTAGAATCAGGCAAGCCTTACGGGGCTGGGCAAGGGAGACACCCTCGAGACCGGATGCCAGGACCCCTATATCCCCGGAGATTTTATTGGGATTGAGAGCCAGGTGGCATGGGCTGTGCGCGTCTCAATTTGAGGCTGCTCTTTTTCACGCGGCAGCGCTCATGGCCTTTTTGGGGGCATTTAGAATTTCGGAATTGTTAGCAGCCTCCAAGGGAGATACGTCTGCATGTGCCTTACGATTTGGAGATGTACAGCTTTGCGAGGACCGGGTCAATATCCACTTGCGATGCTCCAAAACTGACCACAGGGGCAAAGGTTAAACGATTCTTTTGCATACATCTCAGGAGGAATTATGCCAGGTTCAGGCGCTGAGGGCCTTCCGGGAGTTAAGGGGAACACATTCAGGATTCTTCTTTTGTCATGTGGACCGTTCTCCACTGACCAAGTTCCAGTTTTCCGTTATTACTAAACGGGCGTTGGATAGTTTGCAGTTGTCCGGTTTTCGATTTGGAACACACTCCTTTCAGATAGGGGCTGCTTCCACCGCTGTAGCATTGGGTCTGCCGCCCGCAGGGATCCAGGCGATTGGCAGATGGCGATCACAGGCTTTTAAATCTTATGTGCGTCCTCTCCCCAAATGAGGGAGAAGGAGAGAGAGTATGGTATGCTGACCCAATTTGTTTGTCTTCTAGATATGTTGACGGTTCAAGCCCCGGTGCGGGTTCTTATCTGTGGCCACAACTACATATTCTGGGCCGGAAGGAGGGCAGCCAGTACCAGCATCAGCACCCAATTGGGCTTGAGTGGCTTGGCCAGCATTCAGTGGGCTGGCAGGCGTGGGATGAGATGGGACCAACTCATTCCGATGTTGTCGCAGGGTGTGCGGCCCTACCCCCGCCTCAGGTGTTGTTAATACACCTGGGAGGAAATGACTTGGGGATGCTGAAGGGTAAGGCATTGGTGCTGCAAGCGTTGGACAATTTCCGACTCATTCGGAATTGGTGGCCGGGAATAGTAATCCTGTGGTCTTGTATTATACCTCGCTGTCAATGGAGGGCACCCTGGGCACCCAGGGCGTTAGACCGGGCGGGCAGGAAAGCGAGTGGAGAAATATTTTGCTGCTTGCTCTCATACAGGGATGGGAGTATTAACCACCCGACGATATTGCCAGTGCGGAGGGAGCTTTATAGGCCTGATGGGGTCCATTTGTCGGACCTTGGCAATGATTTATTCTTGAGGGATTTGCAGAGGGGTCTGCGGGAAGCGATCCTGTGCAGATGGGGGGTTGGTGACAAAGCATAAGTCTTGTCACACCCTGTGGCGGTTAGGCGCGGGCATCTCCACCTGGGAAGGGATAGGTGAGCATTCGCAGGCACCTAGGGGTGACTGGTAATGCCTGAGGCTCATCACCTGTGAGTCTTGAGGCCCAGGTGGTGAGATAAGGGTTACCTTTGGGGCTAACCTTCCTCACTCACGCGGAGTCATGAGGCACGTGTTGGGGTGACACAGAAGGCCCCCCTACCCCAAAAGGGGGAGGCCTGGGGGTGGCGTATTGGACACGCCATATCCGGGCCTGAATGGACTCGCCCTACCTGTTATGATGGCATTGGCCATCCATGTCAGAAGATGCCTGCGTAGATTTCCCCTCTGCTGATCCCTCAATAAATGTGGCCCAAGTTTAACCCAAAAACCTGTGTCATCTCGTTATTTACCGTGCTCTGATTCCGCAATGGAGGCGTCAGGGCTGCAGCACTTCTCTTCTGAAACCTTAATTCCACACAGAAAAATAAATGGCTGAAGAAGGTTTATGAGATAGTGGTTAGAAGAAGGTTTATGTTGTATTGGTTACGTTGTAGTGGTTGTAGTTGTCGGACTAGGCCTGGGGAGACAGGTTCAAATCCCTAGTCAGCCATGAAGTTGCCTACGTGACTTGTACCAGTCACTCTGTCTTAGCATAACCTACCACAGAGGGTTGTGTGAGTATAAAATGGTGGGGCAGAACCATATGAGCTCCTTGGAGGAAAAGTGAGATATAAATGTAACAGTGAGCAAACAATATCTTTATGTCTACAATTGGCTTCTTATGCAGCAGTCTATTCCCCCAAATCCCTGCCCTTCGTTATTTCCAGCAGTATCGTTTCTGCACTCTAGGTGAAGAAGATGACTCTGACTTTATCCAGCAAAGAGAGCAGCTTCTTCCCAGAGTCTACTCATTGGGAGATTATAGCAGTTTTCTTTTTTCCTAGTCTCAGTTCAGCTGGCTTACATAATTTGTCTTTTGAAACTAGGATGCATCAGCAAAAAAGAAGATATACAGGTCCAAAGAGAGGGCAGTGATTTGCAGAAACTGTGCACATACTGTTTCATAGGTATAGATGCACATTTAGAAAGGATTACTAAAATTTAAATAGAAAGATGATACATCTCACTGGAGGTGGGGAGTGGGGGACTGACCAGGTGACCTCAGTCTGTTGTCTAGGTACTGCTGATAGGTAACATCAAGGCCTCTGCTTTCCCTTCTTATGATTTCTTTAATTATTATTTTAATCCAGCCTTAATGGATGACACGTCATATAGAAGACTGTTCTCAATACACTCTATTCTAAATAGTGATGCTCTCTGACAATGAGGATAGTAATAACATTTAGACTTCAAAGATTCCTTCCATAGTTTGAAAATATTTAAGTCTTTAGAACAGTAAAATGTCCTTATCATGTTTTCCTGGCATATTGCTGCTTTTCAAATATTAATGGAAGAAACCAAACATGAAGAAAGCAAGCCTTGCAATTCTTTGTCTTCTGTAACTAGTGTGGCATCAATTAATTTTTGGAGACTGACAAAGTGGCTAATAAAACAGAGAATCTAGCTGAGGTCTGATCTATTGCAGGACTACATGGAGAAGAGTGCAATGGAAGCCTTCAAAGAGCCAACAACTTCTAAGGAAAGTCAAACACTGCAAGCATTATTCATGGTCCAGAAGGATATAAAATTGACTCTGGCAGCTCAGTAAAATAACTGGAGATTAGGTAATGCCAATTCCCATACCCTTGGGGAGATATAAAATACAGACACTGAACAGATACTTCCTGTGCTTTGATCTTGCCAAATTACCTTAACAAAGTTTTTGTCAGTGACTTCAGATATCTTTCTTGGAAGAGATTGAGGTAAATGATACATCAAGTAAGGGAATGGGTATTGCCGTGATTGTGAAAAATTGCTCTTCATAGCAGAGGAGTTGATAAACCCAACCTCAGGAGGAGAAATCCTAGGTATTCGTTATGTTCTCACATTAAGGCATTTGCATAAGCAAATTTTGTGATCTGAAGCAATGGAAGGCACTTAAATTTTAGGCTCCATAATGCTGCAACAGCCATGTTGGTGATCCAGAACCTTGTAAAGGCATATTCTGTGTCTGTGGAGAATCAATCCCATTTACATTATTACTGCTTTTTCATAAAGCATGGATGCCTAGTGCAAGATCCCATCTTCCAATGGTTGTTTTAACATTTACAACAAGCTGTTCACAGCCAATGGGCAGTATCCAACTGTGGCATTCTGTTAGCACTAGTGGAAACTCAATTCTGAACTACACGCAAGAGGAGAATCCAACTAAAGTTACATTTGTACAAGTGTGATTGAGGAGCGTTTGTGTATTGTGCTGGTGCAACCGGTTTATGCAATGGTTTACACCATGGGTTCCATAACCCCATTGTGCAATGAATTGTGCAACTGCTTGCATAACTGGTTGCACAAGCATAATGGGCAGCTGGATATTGCCCAGTGTCAGATAATTTTCATTTGCATCATGTCACCTTTTTCCTCTCTCTCCCTGGCTTTATCCATTTTATAATACAGAGACAGTCCAAACGAGCAGCAATTCTGAAAAGAGCATGTGCAAGATCACAGAAACTATAATGGTCTTTATTGGGCTTCTTTTGAGAATTATTGTGACTAATTTTGAGAGTTAGTTCATGGTAAATACAGACCAAGCTCACCAGCATGTCTGTCAGGGAATGCATAAAATATTTTATACCTAAACCCACCCACACAGAACAGATGAATGTCTATTGCCCAGACAATCAAAAAAATTAATAGTCTGCTTCAAGCACTTCAAAGTCTTCATTCAGATGAAGACTTAGAAGTGCTTCAAAATACAACCCTTAATGTCATTAAACGTAAGGCTGTTGAGTACCACAAATGTGTGTCTTCATTTCATCTTACGGAAGAGCCTCAAGGCACTTGAAATGCACCAAAAATGTATCATTTCTTTCAGCAATAAATATATATCCATCTATTGATCTTCTATTTCAGCTTAGACTTTGGTTTGGTGTAACGCTTTCCATTGGGGGTGGGGGAAGTTACAAAGCAGTGATCTGAAGGGGGGGGGAGGAGACAGGGGATGACCCTGAACAACAGCTAGAAGCCTTAAATTTTAATACAGATTGACTCAACTAACAACAGCTTGACCTTGTTTGAAAACTGTCCAGTGAATGGTATTGTGAAATAGCCCTGGTTTAGGAAATCTAGCATAACGTTGCTATTTTAGAAATGCTCTTTGTCCCCCAACTAAAGCCACCAAATTGCTGTAAAAAATAATAATCAAGGAAACATATCTCCATGGTAATACCTGCAATGACACCCAGTATGTATGTATCATCTATTTCAGTGAAAGACACTGTAGTAAGAAGAATGCATACTGGCAGTATTTGTGTTCATTTTGGCTTCATCTAGTTTAATTTCCTATGCATTTTTATGAGATGGCATCTTGTTCTTTTTTCATTAAATGACCCTTTTTCCAATATTTATTTGACAGCTCTGAATTTTGCAAAATTCCCTTTATATACATCTATGGCTACTTTCACTTATCACAAAAATCAATTGCATACAGTGCTAGGGTTACCAGGTCTCCTGAGGTGCAGACCCTGAAATTCAGGGGGGAAAGCAAGGACAAAGCACTTGGTATGTTTTTAAAGAGCTGTCAAGCCACTCCTAAATCACCTCCAAAGGAGGATTATTGCCCATAAACTTTCAAACTATACTATATACCTGTGCTAGAAAGAGACAAGAGCATTTCCCAAGCAAACTAAAGAGTACATTCTGATTGGAAGGTGGCTATCATATGTTCAGGCCACATGGACGACACCTGAAAGTGTCTACCTGGCCTACCATGTGAAGACAGGATACTATCTTTGGTTCTGTCATTTGGGTAGGGCTAGCTCAAGACTTTTTGCTGCCTGAGACAAAAGACAAGCTGTGGTGGGATAATGTCCTCCACTATACCTGAGGCAATAGGCTGGTTTAGTGGGGCCAGGATAGATGATGTGGCATACACAGCTCTGTCCTCTAGAGGCTGCCACTGCTGTCCCCCAGCATTTGTCATCTGATGCAATGACCTCACTCTGTGTAATGGTAAGGCCAGCCCTGCACTTGGGCCATCCATGTAGGGATAACCTTGTCAAAATATGGCCTACATACATAAAACACTATACCTATAGGCCTCAATTACATGAATAATTCCTAGATTTTTATCTGTAAATCAACTGTGCAATTGAAGCTTACACTTGTATGTAAGTCATAGAACCCACTCTTCTCCCATAGATAACTAAAGATGGCGGAGGTATGGTGGCTGTAAATGATGGCCCCAATTAGCCACACAACTGTACACTATTGTACATGATGGTCCCAATTCCAAGTATCATCCAAAGCGGCCCGATACCTTGACAAAATTTGCCCAGAAACTGCCTAAAAGAGCCAAACTCAATGTTGTTGTTGACAAGATAACAACAAAGATGAATAAAAGCCTTATAGATCTGGTCTAGTGGGTAATACTTGTGATTAAGGTGGCACAATGTCTATGATCCTATCTTCATGTTATCGGAGGTCCCACATTCTTCAGTCCATCAAATTAGTCTCACACATTCAAGATTAGCCTGGATGTTCCATTACTATTTTTTACTATATCAAAGAGATAATCATGGATTGAGAAATGAGTAGGTGCCAAAAGAATGGCTGAATTTGCTCCGGAAAAATCGGGAGCAACCACTGCCACCCATTAGCTCTTACTTGATGTGGTATATTGAGCAATTTCATCAATGATATCAAGACCAGTCACTCTGGTTGCCAGATTTAAACTTAGACAGGAAAATGAACATCTTTCAAAAACATACTATGTATATATCTCTACCTATAAAGTGGGAAAGTATGTGTGCATCACATATGTCCAGAAATGTTTACCCACTTCCAGATGAGTTATAAACTTGACACGGTGACACAGTGATAGGTCTGGCTGTACAATGTACCAGAAAAATCTAAAAATATGAATTTTGGGGTTTTAAGTATTTTTAAAGAATTTAATAATAACCAAGTTTATGCCTACAACTCCCAACATGCCTTGGATGGAACTCCCAGCATGTATTGGGCAGGAGGCCAGACTTACTGGCCTTTGGCAGCCATTGTGAGTGGCTGCTGCATGTCTTTTACAACCCCGACTCCTAAGGTTGGTCTCAAGCAGTCAACCCAATTCCACATAAAATGAAACAACCCACATAAATGGGCTGCATCCATTTGCGATGCCTCCTCCCACCCTCTGTGTGGTTTAAAAATGTAACTAGATACAACAGCATGACTTTGAGAAGCCAACCATGCTCAAAGACACTACGTCCTCATATCGCTGCTTTCTCAGAATCTGGGGGAAGCAAGTGTGTAGCCTTTGCCCTTAAGAGGGAGGGAGGAAGGGGAGGCACTCTGTGCTTGCCCAGAAACAGACCCAAGAAAGGGGGGAAGTGCCCGGCCCAGCCCCGGCCCTTCAGTACAGGCTCCTGATGTAGCACATGGTGAGTGAGAAGCACAGGCCAAGGCAATCCCAGCAGGATTGGCCAGAGCTTGGTGTGTCCACTGATAGCTGCTTACCTCCCCTCCTTGGCTATGCTACTCCTCAACGCTCTATTGAGGAGCAGCATCAGCAACAAGAGTATGTCTCAGAGGATGCAAGCACCTGCGGGCTGCCAAAGGCATGTTGGGAGGTGTAGTACTGGCATGTAGAGTGGTTGATTTAAAATAACATATGGGTGAGCAAACCCTGACCTCTCACTAACTGTCTTTGTTCTCCTACCTTACTTTCTCTAACTGCCACTAACCCTGCCCGCCATTCCATTCTAGCCTCTGCTATTATCAGTCAATCCTCCATTCACTCTTCTGTCTCAATTGTATAGTCAGGCTGTTACTTAAAAAGCATAAACTTTATTCAGTAATCCACAAGCAGGGTGCCTCAACTAAGATGGCCTGCTCTCCAGTTGTCTTCCATCACATCTCAGATGTTGTTCAAAGATTATATGTTATTCAGGGACCTAGGCTTATGCCTACAACTCCCAGCAAGCCTTGGGTAGGAGGGAAGACTTATCAGGCTTTGGCAGCCATTATCTGGTAATATTCTGTGTTCTGGCTGCTTTCCTTTTTTTCATAATAATACCTTCAGAGCACATGCATACTAGGGTGACCATATGAAAAGGAGGACAGGGCTCCTGTATCTTTAACAGTTGCAAAGGACAGGGAATTTCAGCAGGTGTTGTTTGTATGCATACATAACCTGGTGAAATTCCCTCTTCATCACAACAGTTAAAGCTGCAGAAGCCCTTTCTCTTGACCATGTACAAAAGAGGGCTTCTGCAGCTTTAACTTTGTGATGAAGAGGGAATTTCACCAGGTTCTGCATATATACAAATGACACCTGCTGAAATTCCCTTTTCTATGAAACTGTTAAAGATACAGGAGCCCTGTCCTCCTTTTCATATGGTCAGCCTATGCATACAACAGTTCCTCACGTCCACTATATGTTATTCAAACATCTGGGCAATGCCGGGTCTATTTTGAAAACATATTTTTAGGTTTGGATCTTTTTTAGCTGGTAGAAAGGATGTTGTCTGTCCTGATTTTTTTGAAGTTTAGACGGCTGCTCCGGCCAAAGAATGATGGGAGGTGTAGGCATTTCAGGTAAAACAAAAAATGTGGTTTATCACAAAGCTCTAATTTAAATTACAGTTCTTATTAACACAATTTTCTATTTATTCTAACAAAACAATTTATGAACTCAACCAAATTAAAAACAAACAAACAAACAACCTAAAGATGAATAAGTTGCAGAGAAATTTATCATTTATCAAATAAATCATTAAACATTATTCATGGACCTGAGCAATGCCAAACATATCAGCTAGTCATATATAAGAATATAAAAAACAAGGTTCTTTCATACCGAATAAATAGTTGGCAGAGTTTCATAACTTTGTGTTGTAAGGTGGTTTTATGTTTGATACAATACATGCCTGTACAGTCTACCAACCACACATATTCATTTGTCTGTTTAAAAAACAATGGGTCCTTAGTTATTTTATGAAGATCAAGAATGATGATCCCACAGCATTTGAAGTAGCTTAACTTCGACAATCATGATTCACTCTAGATGTTAATACATAATCTCTCTTTTATCCTCCCCTTTCCAGTCCCCATCACTCATAGTTTATATCTGAAGCTGGTTTGTCTATTATTCAATAATGCTATTTCTCTCCCTGTTTGACCTCCCCCTCCCTATAAATAACACCTGAGGCAAGGGCATGATTTGGCAATTCACCTTCTTCTGTTTCTTTCCAAGATTTGCTTCAAAAAGTCAGGAAACAAACACTGGAATATTGTATATAATTCCAATAATGTTGGCCATGTGACTGCACAGAGTGAACTTAGCAAACATTATTGTCCTTGGAAATCAAAAGAATGATGCCAGGATTAAATTCTTTGCTGTTTTTCTTTATGGCTTTTCTTCCCAGGACACCTTCCTTGTTTAGTACAATACATTTGTTATTTACTCATTTAATTTACATGGGTTTGAGAGGGTTTGGAATGACTTTCAGTACTGCACAATTTTAGTTATCAGAAAAGAAAAAAACATAAACCCACAGAAAGAGATGTATACCTTGGGTTGAGATGTAATCCACTATGTAAGCCATTCAAGGAAGAAGTAGTTATGAGCCATGTGTGCATAAAAGTGAACACTGTGATCAAGGAGCAGAGAAGAAGTTACCTCTACCTCTGAGTGACAAAGCGGACAGAGAGGAGGTCCAGATTACATAGTGCAGATGCTGTACCTGCAGAAAGCAGTTTAGAAACCTGCACAAGGTCCTAGGCCCATCTGTACATAACTGCAGCATTGTCCTACCTGCCCACAAAAAAACCTGACTCTCAACTTTTCTCAGTTAGTACTCAGCTGTGGCAGTTATAAAAGAACATGCTTCTGCCAATTAATGCTGGTACTCAGCAAAAGTTGCATGCAACACACACACACATAGGCTGTGATTGGTAATTGCACCAACCCAGAAAGGCTATATAAGTTATCTCTAACATCATGATATGTCTTTCATGCTTTGCAGAACGATGTCATGTAGAGCTATAATAACATAATCAAGGAGAAAGTATATTATGTGGATGCATCATGACTTCATAAGTGATGTGAGGCTGTCCTGGAAGTATCTGCCGATTAGCACTCAGGCTTACAGATTACCATGCCCTCCCCCACTCAAAAAAATTGTATAGTGACTACTATTACATCAGAAATATAAAAAACAAGTTAATCAAAAAACTACCATCAACAATCCATTATCATGGTTCCAACAGAACGTCTGGTGGACATGCAGTTGCTCTCCAGTACATGTTCAGCTGATGCTCATCTGGTTTCTATGCATGCAGGATTTCTCAGTCATGAAAAATGGGAGTAATGCTAGCAATCAATCCATTAATGTAGCTGTACGTAAAATAAGCTAGTCCTATAAATTCTGTAATTTCCAGGTTTGATCTACCACCTGATTGCTGGAATCTTTGTGTGACAGAAATTGGTTTTTCTATTAATGTTCAGAATCACTTATTTATGTCACATTTATGTCAATAAATGATTGTGTGCTTGTTTGTAGTGATACATGTATGGGCAAAAATTACATTAATTGGAAAGTTATTCTGCTTAATAATGTAGAGTCATGCTGGTCTTCTAACAATATCTAACTGATGTTGTCCAAGTATGAGCATAAATTAATAAGTATTGATAAATGGGCATTTATATGTGCCATCAATGCCTCTCAAAACCATAACCCCTTTCAGAAAGATACTACACCAGGCCAAGAATCATGGCATTTAAAAAATAAATTTAAAAGTGTAAACTCATCCCTTTTGCTATTTGCCATAAATATTCCTTTTTCCAATTAGAACAAGGTGTTCTGGATCACATAAATCTCTTTTATGGTTGTATTTGGTTTGATACTTAATCAGGCACTGTTTAACACTGAACTTTTTAACTTTTCTTTTCAGATAAGTGCCATCAATTTGCAAGGTGATTTAGAATGCAAATCATGAATAGTGCTCAATAATGTGAGCTCTATCCTTTATGAATCAGGACCCCATAAACCTTTGTCAATAGCTGTATTAAACACTTATTGACTAAAGTTTTATAGACGCCTTAGTCACAATGGAATGGTGCCCATGACATGATTCTAGAGCAATGAGAGAATATGGGAATAAGAGAGGTTAGAATTTGGAATGACTTATGCTTCTATGCTAAGTGAGTATCACTATTGCCAGAAAAAGCATGCATAAATAAATAAACATACAACAGCTAAGTCATAAATATAAAAGGCCTAAAAAGGGCATGATGTCCATAATTCTAAACATTTGTAAATATGAGCCAATTTTTAAGCTTGATAGCAAAGGAGGTTTTTTTGTTTTTGTTTTTTAAGTATAGCTTTTTTTTCCAGTCTAGTGCATTTACGGCAGTAAGCTTAAACATGCTTATGAAGGACAAATGAGCTGTATGAAACTGTTGGGACTATTTAGTAATGATGCCTCCTGTTAAAAAGGCAATTAGCAGAGAAAAACAAAAGGCAAAACACAGTATGAGCATTAACCATTCTCACATGTACCCAGGCTATCTTAGAATACTAAAAGGAGACCACACCGTTCTTCAGTGAACAAAAAAAACACAGTTTAACTCACAAATATTCTTGCCTATAAAGTGCAGGTTCAGTCCCTTCTGTGTTCCATCACACCATCCAAAGTGAGAGAACAAACTCTTGTACTCCTAGCAATGGTGAAAATCAGAGGGGGGGGGAGGAATCCACACTTTAGAATAAAGAGATCCTAAGGATAGTTGTGGTCAAAGTTCTCATGAATGAACTAACTGCAACACTTCCCCCTTCTAGTAACTTGCAGATGAGGCTCCTCCCCCTGAAAGACTGTGTTCACAGCTTGGGGGTGCTCCTGGATCCGTCGCTCCAAATGACAGCCCAGTTAGACGCGACGGCCAGGAGTGCCTACTATCAGCTTCGGCTGATACGCCAGCTGCACCCTTTCCTAGAGTTGGAAGATCTAAAGATGGTAGTGCACGCGCTGGTAACTTCAAGGCTCGACTTCTACAAGGCGCTGTACATAGGGCTACCTCTGTGCCTAGTCCGGAAACTTCAACTAGTTCAAAATATGGCAGCCAGGTTGGTCACCGGTACATCTAGGAGTGACCATATTACGCCAGCTTTAAAATCGCTCCACTGGCTGCCAATTAGTTTCTGGGCGAAGTATAAAGTGTTGGTTATTACCTTTAAAGCCCTACATGGTTTGAGTCCAGGTTACCTGCGGGATCGCCTTCTCCCATACAATCCGCCCCGCACGCTCAGGTCCTCTGGGAAGAACTTACTACAGTTGGCCAAGACTAGGCTGACAACTGTTACCCAGAGGACCTTCTCTTCTGCCACTCCTAGACTGTGGAATGACCTGCCGGAGGAGGCTCGTCAACTTAACAGTCTTTTAGAATTTAAGAAAGCCATAAACACTGTTGTTTTCCGGCGGGCATATCCAGTGGAATTTTAGAACGTTTTTAGGATGTTTTAGGACGTATTAACGCAGTTTTAATAATGTATGTCATGTTTTAATCAGTTTTATGTATTTTATTATATTGTTGTTCCCCGCCTCGATCCAAACGGAGAGGCGGGTAAGAAATAAATTATTATTATTATTATTATTATTATTATTATTATTAGGGATGTGCACTGGATCGGACCCGATCCACGATCTGAGTCCGGTCCAGTGGGAAATCGGATAAATTATCCGATTTCCGATCCAACAGCTGGATCCGCCGATCCAGTCCGAACCGATCCGAAAAGGGTCCGAACCAATCCGAAAAGGGTCCGAACCGGTTCGGCGGATTGGCGGATCGGCGGGCGCCCGCTGGCGCCCACCGCCGCTTCCATTGGCGGGCGCCAGCGGGCGCCCGCCGATGAAAGTAGACAGCGGGGGGGGAGGAGGGGGGCCCTTACCTTCCCGGCCCGTCCGCTCCCGTCCGGCGCCGGCGGCTACTACCAGCGGGCTCCGCGGCCTGCTCCAGGGTGGCGCGCCGGGTGATGTCATCACCCGGCGCGCTACTCGAAAGCAGGCCGCGGAGCCCGCTGGTAGTAGCCGCCGGCGCCGGACGGGAGCGGACGGGCCGGGAAGGTAAGCAGGGTGTGCGTGGAGGGGAGGAGGGGGCGCGCGGAGGGGGGGAGGGGGGCCCTTACCTTTCCGGCCCGTCCGCTTCCGTCCGGCGCCGGCGGCTACTACCAGCGGGCTCCGCGGCCTGCTCCAGGGTGGCGCGCCGGGTGATGTCATCACCCGGCGCGCTACTCGAGAGCAGGCCGCAGAGCCCGCTGGTAGTAGCCGCCGGCGCCGGACGGGAGCGGACGGGCCGGGAAGGTAAGCAGGGGGCGCGCGAAGGGGGGGAGGGGGGCCCTTACCTTTCCGGCCCGTCCGCTCCCGTCCGGCGCCGGCGGCTACTACCAGCAGGCTCCGCGGCCTGCTCCAGGGTGGCGCGCCGGGTGATGTCATCACCCGGCGCGCTACTCGAGAGCAGGCCGCGGAGCCCGCTGGTAGTAGCCGCCGGCGCCGGACGGGAGCGGACGGGCCGGGAAGGTAAGCAGGGGGTGCGTGGAGGGGAGGAGGGGGCGCGCGGAGGGGGGGAGGGGGGCCCTTACCTTTCCGGCCCGTCCGCTCCCGTCTGGCGCCGGCGGCTACTACCAGCGGGCTCCGCGGCCTGCTCCTGGGTGGCGCGCTGGGTGATCACCCAGCGCGCTTCTCGAGAGCAAGCCGCAAAGCCGGCTGGTGGTAGCCGCCGGCGCCGGATGGGAGCGAATGGCCCTAAAAGGTAAGCAGTGGCGGGGAAGGGGGCTTACCCCCCCCGGAGCCATCCGCTTCTATCCGCTGGCGCCCGCGGGCGACAGCGGATGGAAGCGGACGGCCCCAGGGGGGGTAGGGAGCGCGGGGGAGGGGGCTTACCTGCCGGGGCTGTCCACAGCGGACGGCCCCAGGGGGGAAGGAGTTAGGCCCCCCCTCACCCACCCACCGCCATTTTTTCCTCATAGACTTGCATTGCAATGCAAGTCTATGGGGAAAAAAATGGCGGCCGATCCAAAAATTTCTGATTTTTGGATCGGGATCGTACTTGATCCGGTCCGGGGGGGCTCCGATTTTGTCCGAACTGATCCGTGACAAAATTGGAGGTCCCGATCCGGGTCCCAATCTGATCCGGGGGGTCCGTGCACACCCCTAATTATTATTATTATTCCTTTGATAGATTGGATAGATTGGATATAAGGTGTTTTCAGAGAGAATAATTCCAGATGACTCATTTAAGCATGCCAAGCAAACAAGCTGCAAAAATAGAAGGACCTTCCAAGCTCGGGGGAAATTGTCTTCTGAACCCAAATTGGGCCATCAGTAAGAACCGAGTGATAAACTGAGCGGTTCAATCTGTAATAGCTGCGACAGAGTTTGGGTTTGCAGACCACTTCTCTCTTGAAACCTGCCTAACAACCAACTTTGGCAGAGGTGTGAGACTTTGCCATGAGCCAAAGGGCTCTTGACCATTAGGCTCTTTATTGGGGCTTGCCCTCATTAAGAGCAAATGAGTAGATCACATCAGGTGGAGCAACAGGGCCATAGGGACAGGCTGGCTTTATACAGTATATCAGAAAAAAAAGTTTGGCTTTATATAGTATATCAGATTTTTTTTTACTGCTGCTTTGTTTTTAAAGGATGTCAGATCCTGAACATGAGCAAAAGCCAGTCACTAAGTAGCCCCAGAAACTTTATTGCTGGATATCTGCACCATAAACACTCACCTGCCAGTTTTTGCAATCCCTTTCATTTCAGCACAATAAAAGAGAGAAGACACTCAATGTCATGTTTATAGAGGAAAACATATGTATTTTCTGACCACAATAGACCAGAACTAATGCTAGGAACAGTTGGTTTCCTCCTCCCCAAAATTCTTTTTAGATTTTAAATATCTTAACCTAGAACTCCCAGGCTGAAACAGTTTCGAAACTGAACACAAGAAACAGCCTCTGAACATCACTGTAAAAATGCTGGTGGTAACTGGTGAAGCATGTGCCATATTTGAACAACACCTTTTTCCATATCTGATTGCCTCAGTCAACAGCAGTTGTCAGACAACAGAAAAGAGATAAGGAGAGATTGGACCAATGAACCAGTGGATCTCCAGGGCAAACTGATGACAGATTAGTACTGTGGCATAAACAATTACATAGGCAAAGAACTGGCTGGGGAGGTGGGGCAGCAATTAATTTCAGAACAAGACAGTAGCCAGGCACTGTTTCATCATCCCCATAAGTGACCACTAGCTTTTTTGCTCTCAGATTGTGAAATATGAAAGAAGGTCTCAGACTCTTTCATATTCATTTGCGACTCTCATTACTTGCCCCTGGTCAACACGATGGGGAAGATTGTGACCATACGATAGTACCATGTTGAAGCAGATTTGTTGCTTATAGTCCTGTGGCCTATGATCAACCAAAGGAGAAGAAAGCTAATGGAGCATTGGGGGAAAGAAATAATAAAGCAAAAAATGAATCAGGGCAATGGGGGAAGGAAAATGTTAGAATTAAAATGTGTCTGCTACCTTAGTGTCAAGCTCAGGTTTTCCAGTGCTAAATTCATTCTTTCCTAATTCCACAACATATTGTAATTTCTTTTTCTTTTTTGTACTTTTGCAGATGTACCTTTTTTGGGCATGGGTTTTTGTAAACTCAATTGCAAATTTCGGAAATGCACAGATTTCGATGGAAAACTGCATTCTGATTAATGTTTAGATTCAGGAAGTGAGAATTAGGTAAGGTTCCCATTGAAACATGAAACAAACAAATTTCACACCCATCTTTAGTTTTTATCAGGGCAAAAGACTGAAGCTGGGGGTGGGAGTCCAACCATACATCAGTAGTAACTCCACTTCGGCAAGAAGTATCAGTTCCTTTTAAGGTGATGTTTAAAAGATTTGGAGCAGTTTCTGGTGGGAGCAATCTTGGGACAATGTACAATCCAACATGACTTAGCTAGGACAGTTAAAACTGGCCATGTCTCAAGTAAAACCATACAGTAGATAAATGTGAAAGAATGCCCTCCTCCTCACCCCTAAATCCTCCTTTGTTGAATCCAAGAGTTGCATTAGCTTTCATTTGTAATGACTCCAATGGGACACTGTCATGGACTTCTTTAAAAAGGGGTCCTTTGGAGTTGATGTGATGCTAATGGAAGTGTGATATAAAAGCTCTTTAGGAAATCATGTAGGTACATGCTAGCATCTGAATTGCTCTTTGGGGGGAAAGAGACTCTTCCAATGACATTGTCATAATGACTGTTGCATTCACCACATAATGTCATTGCATGTAAAAGACTCTTGAATTACAATTAAAGCTTTTTAGGACAGAGCACTGTACCATAAACTATATATCCAAAAAGGGCAGAGTATGCTAGTGTGCTGAATTAAATGTTCTACATTATGTTATCATTCAATCCGTCAAAAGGTAAGTCTGCCTGATTCCCTGTGGTACATGGCATAGGGAATCTTTAAACACACTGCCTTCCTATGCAGCTCTGCTAGATAGCATAAGAAGTAACAGAACCACTGAAATATGGTTTTGTTTTTTCTGCCACTGAACATGACAATTAATCAAACTGGCCTGATATTATGATATAAGGGCATGATAGTAATTAGGATATAATTCATGAAAAGTAGAACTTCCTTAGTCATAGTTCAATTGCCCAAACTTCACACTTATTCATAAAAAAGGGAGCATATCTTACATGCTAGCCCATCTCAACATAGACTTAGGTAAACAGCACTTCTCATCATATGATGAAACAATTGTTCAGAGTTTGATAGTTCTGAATACTTGTGTTGTACATTATCATACAGGACAACACACGACCAGGGATAGACAAATCGGCTACTGCACTTTCTACAATGTTTGCATTTTTTCAAGCACAAGTTTGTTTCATCCCATTTCTTTATCGGTTTACAAATGTTTTGTTTTAATCTACACAAAAATGTACATGCATGTGTATGCATTTTTGTATGCATTTGATACGCATGAAAGTCAGTATGCATTTTTTACATAAATTCTCAAATATACATATTTTTGCAAACAATTTCCCATAATGCATGTCTTTCTGAATGCTGTTTCCCTAATGTACATATTTTTAGATTAATTCTTTGATTGGAGAATGGCATTATAAAATTTGAGAAGTAAGAAACTGAAGGATAATTGTGTTCCGCTTTGCTTATTAGTTCGGGAAGAGTGAATTAGGTGACTTTTTATTGAAATGCATAACTATCTAGTTTCTCTTCATTGCCTCTGAATGACACAAATTTTGGCTTTGTTCCTGAGAACCATGAGAAAAGCAAAGTTTGTGAGGGGGGACTTCCCATCCGCACCTTTCCACCTGCAGCGCCTTGCACTTCCTGAAAACCAGGGTGGATAAAAGATTTTTTAAAATCAGACTTTTCAGACCAGTTATCACATTTATCTCTGAACTGAACCAACACTATTGAATCAATGACTGGGTTACATCCTGAGTATTGAAGCTGTAGCTTGTCATGTCATCCAGACCCAGAAATCATGGGTTCTGTGAGGGTTAACCAACTCTTGCAGAACCCATAGCCTGTTTAAGGATTTAACATTTGCATAACACCCAGTCCCCAGATTCAGATGATATAACAAGTCATAGCCGCAGCTTGAATATTCAAAATGGATGTTGGCATATGTGTCAACCAATCATGGCTTATTTAAATAAAATTAAAATTAAAAATTAAAACATGGAAACTATATAAAGTGTGACAAAGAGATACAAGGCTTGGTTGTAAGAATGTAAAAGCACTATAAATAATACTCCATTTAGTTGTAATTTAACATGGTTCAGGCTGCAGTCCTATACCCACTTATCTAGAAGTAAACCCTATTGAACACAATGGCACTTACTTCTGAGTAGATATGCATAGGATTGCACTGTTAGTGGTCAGGTTTGCACCATTGTTTCGGAAAGATATGAAATATCAAAAGGAGACTTGATTTAAGCCAATGATTTAAATGGGACATTTCTCTTGCTGATTTAAATCATTCCCTTAAAGTTAGGCTGACCAGATAAAATCCAGGTTAGGGCTCATGTAACTTTAACAGTTGTAGAGAAAAGGGAATTTCAGCCAGTGTCATTTGTATGCAATTAGTTCCTGGTGAAATTCCCTCTTCATCACAACAGTTAAAGTTGCAGGCACTATACTAGAGTGACCATATACAAAAGAAGGCAGGGCCCCTGCAACTTTAACTGTTGTGATGAAGAGGGAATTTCACCAGGAACTAATTGCATACAAATGACACTGGCTGAAATTCCCTTTGCTCTACAACTGTTAAAGTTACATGAACCCTGACCTGGATTTTATCTGGTCACCCTACTTAAAGTACCTCAATTTAAATTAATTCACCTGCTAAAAAGCATCACCTGAGGATTGGGTGATCCTCCTGTAGAGCATGGGATGTGGCACCAGGGTTGCAGTGTGAAGGGGAAACCCCACAAAATCTGGCAGTAACTTTGTACAGATGGACCTCTGTTTGGTGCTTCCACCAAAGTTTGGGCAATTTCCCCCACCCTAGCAGCTCTCTTTGTTCCAATGCTATATAGGATGGGCCTCTGAGCCCCAGGAGATGCTTAGGGGAGAGTTCAGGAGGCTATAAGAGTGAAGGGGAGAGAGGAAAGTACACTTCTGCAAGCTTCCTTCTGCTCAAAGTTCTCAGGATCCAAGCCATTGTGTTGTGACAAACAAAGATAATTAATTCATGGCAGCTACATTGCCAGTGGGCTTTTTCCCTCCTCCTCCTCCTCCTCCTCCTCCTCCTCCTCCTTCTTCTTCTTCTTTTTACATTATCTCTATTCATTAAAATTAGACAGCTCTACCTATAAAGCAGAAAGTATGTGTGTGCAATGTATGTCCGGAAATGTTTATCCACTTCCAGATGAGTTAGAAACTTGAAATTTGGCATGCTGATAGATCTGGTTGCACAATGTACCAGAAAAATCTAAAAACACAAAATTTGGGTGTTTAAGTATTTTTAAAGAATTTAATAAAAAAACCTAGGCTTATGTCTTCAACTCCCAGAATGCCTTGGGAAGAACTCCCAGCATGCCTTGGGTGGGAGGCCAGACATACTGGCCTTTGGCAGCAATAGTGAGTGCAAGGACAGGTGGCTGCTGCATGCCTTTCACAACCCAGTCTCCTAAGATCAGTCTTGAATAGTCAACCCAATTCTACATAAAAGGAAAAAACGCACATAAATGGGCTGCGTCCATTTGTGGTGCCTCCTCCCACCCAGAATGCATGCTTTTAAAATCATAACTAGATACAACAGCGTGACTTTGAGAGGTCGAACTCTGAACGTGTTCAAAGGCATCTCGTCCTGATATTGCTGTTTTCTGAGAATCTGGGGGAAGACATGCGTGGCCTTCACCCTTAAGAGGGAGGGAAGGAGGAAGGGGAAGCACTCTGTGCATGCCCAGAAACAGGTCCAGTGAAGGAGGCAAGGGCCTGGCTCTTCAGTACAGCCTCCTGATGGAGCACCTGGTGGACGAGAAGTGCAGGCCATGACAGTCCCAGCAGGACTTGGCTAGAGCTGGGTGTGTCAACTAACAGATGCTTACCTCCCCACCTCGGTGATGCTACTCCTCAACGCTCTATCGATAAGCAGCATCGGCAACGAGAGGAGGGAAGTGCCTTTCAGAGGATGTGGGCACCTGTTGGCCACCAAAGGCATGCTGGGAGGTGAAGTACTGGCATGAAAAGTGGCCAATTTTAAATAAAGCATGGGTTAGTAAGCCAGGTCACTGTGCAAACCAGGTCACTATCTCTCAATCCTAACTCACTGTCTTTGTTCTCCTTCTACCTGACTTTCTTCAACTGCCACTAACCCAGCCCACCATTCCATTCTAGCCACAGCTATCAGTCATTCATCCATTCTCTCTTCTGTTTCAATGGTATAGTCAGGCTTTTACATAAAAATCATGAACTTTATTCAGTCATTCTGTTACCTGTCTTGGAATGCTGTGATTTAGTTATGACAAAAAACAAACAAAAAACGCAGCATAAAAATCTTATTGAGTTAAAATTCACTTGGCACTGGAAAGCCATTAATGCAGTCACTAGGCCAGCCTGCCTGGGGAAAAGAAATCCATAAGCATGGTGCCACAACTAAGAAGGGCCGCTCTTCAGTTGTCTCCTACTAAACCTCAGTTAGCGTTCAAAGGCTAACACATTATTTAGGGACTTAGGCTTATGCCTACAACTCCTAGCATGCTTTGGGAGGGAGGGAAGACTTATCGGGCTTTGGTGGCCATCATCTGGTAGTGGCTCGCCTTCCCAGGCCTGAAGGGAGAGCGCCTGGGGCCAGCGGCCTCAGTCGATAGGCACCATTGAGAGCAGGAGGGAAGGAGGGTGCAGCTCTGGGCCCACTGCCAATGGCAACCAAGCTAACCATCAGTCAGTACGTAGGCTGGCTCCCTCATGGCCTACCTATGGGCACTAATTGAACAGTGCAGTGTGGACTGGCTCAGACAGACTTCACTTCCTGTGAGTCTCAGTAGAAGGACTGCCATTGGGCAAGTCAGGCAGCACGGTGAAAGACATGCCAGTAGTTGTAGTTTTTGTTTTCTGTGGGGACAAGGAAAATCATGGCGGCAGCTTTAAGACAGCCCTGGCCATGCATCAGGGGTGAGAGAGAGAAAGACAGACAGAAAGGAAACAACCTTAATTCGTTTAAAAGTTACCTCACAGGCCTAGCATCAGTCTACCCTGCAGGGTTGTCGTGAAGGTGAGAGAGGGGAAAAAAAGAAACAAATGTAATTTGATTAAAAGTTAACTTACTGGCCTAGCACTGGCCTACTACTTTAAGATGATTACCTCACAGACATATCTTAAATGAGCTGAGCAACGCTGGGTATATCAGCTAGTATTATATATATCGCTCTAGTTTAGCAATGGCTGCATTTCGTTCCCTTGTCATGATCCAGTATTTTCAGCAGTAAGCACAAACTTAGACCCTCAACAGTCCTTGTAGCTCTAAAAATATTGACATTATATCATTCCTGCACAAAATATGTTGCTCATTAAAGACTATTTTTCCTCGGATTAAAAAAAAGACTGCTAGTTAAAAGATTTAAACAGCTTTAGGCCTGGCACTGTGTTTCATTTGCGTAAATCCTCATCAAGTATTAAATAATAGTCAAATGTGTCACACAGTATATGATTTACATGACAAAATCAGTAGGGGCCATGCTCGTCAAAGGCACTCTACAAGTCTCAATCATTTCATTAAAAAGTAAAAATATTGAAGCAAAGTGGGTGCTTCTTTTGCTCTATTTTGCAAAGCCACGGGTATGGGAGGGATTCAGCATGCAGATGTTCCATTCCTCTCCTTTGCTGGCTAACCAGTGTGTGCAACATAGGGATGTCCATTGTCAGAAATGCGTCCTTTTGGGGGCTTGCCAGACTTCTGCAATGTACCCAATTCAGCTTGCTTTTACATGCAGTTTCTCTGAATTCCGGGGACTTTTTATGCATTTTTTTAATCTCAGCTGTAATTTGCGCAAATAAATATTTTCACAAATAACATCCAGAAATTGCATAATTTGTGCAAATTGGAATCAGAATTTGCATAAATTATGAAATTTACAGCCATAATTTGCACAGTTTATGCAATTTTTGGCCGTAATGTGCACAAATGTCTTTTTTATGAAACAAGTAATAACTTAGGGAAATTCTGCTAGCTGGCCTGACTTGATGCGCCTGCTAGTAGACGACAGAATGGAGACCAGGGGAGTGAGCTGACTGATATTTTCCTAAACATTTCTTCAAGTATATACCACTGTGAAGCTATGTACAATTGCAAAATTTAACTCACATGGCATTTGGAAAACTCATACGTATATAATTTCCTGTCACCTCAGAATTGTTCTGCTGGGACATTGCAAGCCACGGTATTTATATAAATCCCTATAGTTTTGTTAAAAAAAATATGTGTGTGTATAAAATTGAGTAATTTCTCTTTCCCCTTTGTCTTCACTGCAAAAATTATATATGTTACAAAACCAGCAATTATTGTTTGTCATCTGTGCTCAAGGCAATATATAACATTACATTTTTTTTAAAAAAAACACAACCATCCAACCCAAAATGCAACATGTTGCTTTTAATCAAAAAAGTAGAACAGCCAATTTGTGCATGTGGACACAGTGAACACAAATGAAATATAGGAAAAGGAAAATCCAAAAGTTTCCCGAGCTGACAGCTTTCCGTAAGTCCACAGTTAAACTATCCTTCTAACAGCAGGCAGGCTTAGAGTTTGCAGACTTCTAAACTTAATTTAAAAAATATTATGTGGTTAGTGTAGTTAGCTTCTATTAATATGGCCAGATGAGTGTGTGCCACATTTGTCTTTGCTATTACCACACTTCAGACTGAAATCCTATACATACTTACCTGAAAATAAATCGTATTGAATGCAATTGGAGTTCTGAATAGGGATGGATAGGATTGCATTGTAAGTGGATGTAATACAAGCTTGAAGGCATGCAATATAAAATCACGATCCCATTTTTTAAAAAAACAACGGTGAGATCTTTGGCATTAAATGCAGCTAGGTCGTGGTTTTGCCATATCCAGCACTTAAGATTCTAAAATTAGAGAGCTTGTGGCTCACTTTTACCTGCAAATCATACACAGTGACTTGGCCAGAGCTACACCTTGTGTCTAATCATTACGAATGTGGAATAAAAAGCAGGAAATAACACTATGAAAATGGTATATGGAATGTGTCCTATGCTCCAACAGTTATCAATGCACTTCAATACCACTATGAAGCAATAGTGTAGATCTAGCCTTAGAAGCAATTTCCCACCCCACCACCCACTATATGAATTAAATGGGAGAACTGGTCTTGGTTACCCAGAGATGAAGTAAAAGAGCTCTGAGTAGATTTAGAAGCACATTTGGCTTAAATACTACGTCATATATTTCAGAGCTACAGAAAATAGGCTTTGGTGATAAGGACACTGATGATCTCTGGTTCTAATTAAGGTCTGGCTACACCAGAAATGGATGCATAGGAACCCAAACTGAGCAGTAACATGCCATAAAATATGAGAATGGGTGGGCCAATGTCTAATTTAGAAAATTTGTACTCAGATTGAAATATTAAAAATGTCCTGATAACCTGTAAATTCAGTTTTTCACCTGTTCAGAAATATGCCACTATTTCACAAGTTCAATGGGATGATAATGAATGACACTTCTCCAGCAATGTTCTTTTTATTATATTATTTATTTAAAATTACTTCTAGGCATACTACTCTTGATGGACTTCTTCATGAGTTCATAAATAAACCTGCCCTCTGCCTTTGTAAATAGCATGGAAATGGTTGTTACAACCTTCTTTAAATTATTATTATTATTATTATTATTATTATTATTATTATTATTATTTACACTTATATACCGCCCCATAGCCAAAGCTCTCTGGGCGGTTTACAAAAATTAAAAGATTTAACACTAAAAAGTCAATATACAAAATTTAAAAACATAAACATAAAACAACTGACATTTAAACACTTTAAAACTGTCAATAAAAACCTCAACTTGAGCTGTTAAAATGCCTGGGAGAAAAGAAAAGTTTTGACCTGGTGCCGAAAAGATAACAGTGTTGGCTCCAGGTGGACCTCATCGGGGAAATCATTCCATAATTGAGGGGCCACCACAGAGAAGGCCCTCTCCCTTGTTGCCGTCCTCCGAGCTTCCCTTGGAGTAGGCACCAGGAGGAGGACCTTTGATGTTGAGCGTAGTGTACGGGTAGGTTCATGTCGGGAAAGGCGTTCCATCAGGTATTGTGGTCCCAAACCGTGTAAGGCTTTATAGGTTAAAACCAGCACCTTGAATCGGGCTCGGAAATATACAGGCAGCCAATGCAAGTGGGCCAGAATCGGTCTTATATGTTCGAACCTTCTGGTCCCTGTTACCAATCTGGCCGCTGCATTCTGCACAAGCTGCAGCTTCTGAAGCATCTTCAAAGGCAGCCCCACGTAGAGTGCATTGCAGTAATCTAACTTGGAGGTTACCAGAGCATAGACAACTGAAGCCAGGTTATCCCTGTCCAGATAGGGGCGTAGCTGGGCCACCAGCCAAAGTTGGTAGAAGGCACTCCGTGCCACCGAGGCCACCTGAGCCTCAAGTGACAGAGATGGTTCTAGGAGAACCCCCAAGCTATGAACCTGCTCCTTCAAGGGGAGTGCAACCCCATCCAGAACAGGTTGAACACCCTCCATCCGGTCAGAGGAACCCCCCACTAACAGCATCTCAGTCTTGTCTCAACTGAGTTTCAGTTTATTAGCTCTCATCCAGTCCATTGTCGCAGCCAAGCACTGGTTCAACACATCCACAGCCTCACCTGATGAAGATGAAAAGGAGAAGTAGAGTTGCGTATCATCAGCGTACTGATGACAACGCACTCCAAAACTCTGGATGACTGCACCCAACAGTTTCATGTAGATATTGAACAGCATGGGGGAAAAGACTGAACCCTGTGGAACCCCATACTGGAGGATCCAC
This sequence comes from Anniella stebbinsi, assembly GCA_029215795.1. Lineage (NCBI taxonomy): Eukaryota > Metazoa > Chordata > Lepidosauria > Squamata > Anniellidae > Anniella > Anniella stebbinsi. The sequence continues at coordinate 44,158,850 of JARDYH010000006.1, forward strand.
AGGGCCAAGCAATGTCCCCCAAGCACCACCTTCTGGAGCTGACCTGTCAAGTAGGAGCGGAACCACTGCAATGCAGTGCCTCCCACTCCCAACTCAGCCAGTCGTGCCAGAAGGATACCATGGTCGATGGTATCAAAAGCCGCTGAGAGATCAAGGAGAATCAACAGAGTCACTCTCCCCCTGTCCTTCTCCCGACCAAGGCTGTTTCCGTGCCAAAACCAGGCCTGAAACCCGACTGAAATCCTGTTCAGGGTGGAAAAATTTCTTCTTCATTTCCTAAAGCATTATTAACATTAATTTAAAGTTATTGCTAACTTGGAAAGCAGTAATATTAAAATGGCATGAGGACAAGCAAATACTCAACAACAGAGTTTGCTACTGTTTTTTTCTGTTCAGTTCAACTTAGCAGTTGTTTCAAACAAAGAAGATGGGAATCAATAAGAAAGATGAACTTTAATGTCCCTAAAAGAGCAATCCTATATTTCCTAGACAACATCCCAAGGACCATAGGATTGTTTGGGAAACCCCCTCTGAGGTCATAGTCAAAGAACTGAGGCTTTTCCCAACATTGGAGCCTTCTCCTGGCTCCTCCCAGCCAACATGAAGTTTTCCATTGCGGTTCCCTCTACTAAGTCAGACCTAGGCAATGAAGAACTCATGCAGCGCCCATCCCATGAGTTCGCAGACCGCTGGCCAGGAGTCCAGTTCCAGGAAGCTAGCCTGGCCGAGCGCTTGGCAATATATAGTGCTACGTTTGGCGTATGGGAAAGGGAGGCAAAGCATGCTTTCTGGGCCTCCAGAAAGTATGCAGGTTCCCCCAGCCATGCTAATGGTGTGGCAGGAAGAATCTGCACCTTCTAGGGCCTCAGAAAAAGCGCTTTCCCTCCTCTGCCCCATGCCAAGTAGGGATGTGCATGGACCCCCCCGGATCGGATAGGGACCCGGATCAGGACCTCTTATTTTGTCCCGGATTGGGCAAAATCAGAGGCCCCCCAGATCGGATCGGTTCCGATCCCGATCCCAAAATCGGACATCCGATTTTTGGATCGGCCGCCATTTTTGTTTTCCTCATAGACTTGCATTGGGGGAAAGCTTTCCCCCAATGCAAGACTATGAGGAAAAAATGGTGGTGGGGGGGCTAACTCCCTCCTCCCCCCCGGGGCTGTCCGCTGTGGACGGCCCCGGCAGGTAAGCCCCCTCCCCCGCGCTCCTTACCCCCCCGGGGCCGTCCACTTCCATCCGCTGGCGCCCACAGATGGAAGCGGATGGCCCCAGCGGGGTAAGCCCCCCTCCCCCTGCTTACCTTCCGTGGCCGTCCGCTCCCGTCCGCCACTGGCCGCTACTGCAGGCTTCACGGCCTGCCCCTAGGTAGCGGCCACGGAAGGTAAGCAGGCCGTGGACCCCCCTCCCCCCCGCTTACCTTCGGGGGACATCCGCTCCCCTCTGCCGCTACTGCGAGCAGGCTTCACGGCCTGCTCCTGAGTAGCGCACCAGGTGATGACATCACCTGGTGCGCTACCTAGGGGCAGGCCGTGAAGCCTGCTCGCAGTAGCAGCCAGCGGCGGAGGGGAGCAGACGTCCCCGGAAGGTAACCCCCCTGCCCCGTTGTCCACTTCCATCAGTGGGTGCCCGCTCGCGCCCGCCAATGGAAGTGGCAGCGGGCGCCAGCGGGCGCCCACCGATCCTCCAATCCATCTGATCTGGATGGGGTCCTTTCCAGATCAGATCGGATTGGATTGAACGATCCAGCGGGGTGATCGGAAATCGGATAATTGTATCCAATTTCCCCTAGATCGGATCTGAATCATGGATCGGACCCGATCCAGTGCACACCCCTAATGCCAAGTGTTAAGAGGCTCTGTTAGACCATGATTGGCATGGGGGGAGTAAGCAAAGGATTTTTCGCTTCTAATTTAATGGTGTCTGCCATTAGGCTAGAAGGGAAAAACACTTCTCCTCTCCCCTGCCACCTAATGGGACCAGGCAGATTTTTGCCCCATCACTAGTGAGAGCTCCAACCTTGTGGGGAAAGGGAAATGGGGGTGTGGTGGTGGGAAGGAAAGGGTAGCCATAGGTATGAAGGATCCAAAGCCATTTCAGCCCCCAACTTAAGGTGACCAGATAAAATCCAGGTCAGGGCTCATGTAACTTTAACAGTTGTAGAGAAAAGGGAATGTTAGCCAGTGTCATTTGTATGCAATTAGTTCCTGGTGAAATTCCCTCTTCATCACAACAGTTAAAGTTGCAGTGGCCCTGCCTTCTTTTGTATATGATCACTCTAGTATAGTGCCTGCACCTTTAAGGCCATTGATCCAGCCCCCTGCTCATTGCAGGAATCCACCTTAAATCATACCTGACTGATGGCTGTCCAGCTGCCTCTTGAATGCCTCTGGTGTGGGAGATCCCACAACCTCCCTAGGTAATTGGCTCCATTGTCATACTGCTCTAACAGTCAGGAAGTTTTTCCTGATGTCCAGCCAGAATCTGGCTTCCTGTAACTTGAGCCCATTATTCCGTGTCCTGCATTCTGGAATGATCAAGAAGATATGCCGTCCCTCCTTTGTGTGACAACCTTTCAAGTATTTGAAGAGTGCTATAATGTCTCCTCTCAGTTCTTTAAGTTCTTTAAGTCTCTCCTCATAGGGCTTTGTTTCCAGACCCCTGATCATCCTCATTGCCCTCCTCTGAACCCCCTCTAGCTTGTCTGCATCCTTCTTGAGGTGTGGTGCCCAGAACTGGACACAATACTCAAGATGAGGCCTAACCAGTTCCAAATAGAGGGGAACTAGTAACTCACATGATTTGGAAGCTATACTTCTATTAATACATCCCCAAAAAGCATTTGCTTTTTTTGCAGCCACATCACAATGTTGGCTTATCTTCAGCTTGTGATCTACAACAATTCCAAGATCCTTCTTGCTTGTAGGATTGCTGAGCCAAGTATCCCCATACTTGTAATTGTGCATTTGATTTCTTTCTCCTAGGTGTAGTACTTGGCATTTATCTATTAAATTTCATTCTGTTGTTTTCAGCCCAGTGCTCCAGGCTATCAAGATCACTGAAGGTTTTTTTTCTGCCTTCCAGGGTATTAGCTTAGTTATGCCACCCAATTTTATGTCATCTGCAAATTTCATAATCATTCCCTGCACTTCCTCATCCAAGTCATTAATAAAAATGTTGAAGAGCACTGGGCCCTGGAGTGAGCTCTGTGGTACCCCACTCATTACCTCTCCAGAGTTTAAAATGGTTTATACCAGTAGTGACAACTGTTGGGGCCCAAGACACACTAGATATATAGTTTTCAAACTGTTTTCAAAGTGTCATATCTTGCTTGCTGTAGATCTGGCCTCAGTTTGCTCTTACTTTCCTTACACTAAGAGTCTACCTTTGTGGTTCTGCCTGCACTGGTTCAAAAGTAACAGTTTTCTAAAGAAAGTGTTCTGTCTAATCTCTATGTCAAGGAAAGCTTGTGTAGTGACTCTACCCTGTTTGAAACCCCTTTTCCTTTCTGTAATTTAAATTTGGCTAATACAAATGCCTAAATTAATCAATATATGACTTATTTCAGAATAGATGGTTAGGATGGCAGTTTTAGTGTGAGATATACCATTATTATTTTTTCAGAGATCTTAGCATGTGGGACACAGCCTGCCAATCTAGAAATATACTTTGCCCGTTTTGTGCCCTCCCCCCAGATTTTTTTTTCTGGTACCGCCACTGTTCCTTCCACCCCACTAGAAAAAGCCCAGCAGGGCTTTGGACACAATGGAATCTCTGATATCAGAGTGCTCTGTCCTCCAGTCCTCCTACCCTTTAGGACTGTACTCTAAATGTGAGAATCCAGTTTTAATTATTTCTATGCACCGACTGAAGGTTACATAAATAGTGTAGAATGTAGAGCTCAAACTTTTCTTCTTCTTTGTTCTCATTTTTCAAGGCTTCCCTCAGATGTTTCATTTTACTCTCCCACATTGGAATTTTGTTTTACATGGGCATAGTCAGAACTCTCAGATACTTATTAGAACAAAGTGAAGTCAGAGCTCTGGCAGGGTTTTGGAATTAAAGGGGAACTTTTGCACCAACTCTTATATTGTCCAAAGTTTTCATTTACACCCAGAATTATGTGTGCTTGATATGGTCAGGTGTCTCAACATTGTCCACACATGACCTGACAGACAACAAAATAAGACATAGAGATCCATGATATTCCCCGAACAGATAAATCACTGTAATATCAATTTTGTATGCTGAGAAATTGCCAAAGCTACCCATAAAAGCACAATGGTTAGAGAAAGCACAGGAAAATTAGACACTGTCCTGAACAAGCTAACCTATATCACTTTCTGTCAGCCCTTGGCAAGAGTCAGGTTCTGGATAGTCAAGTACCAGGCTCCAGGATGTGAAGTGGGGAGTGGGGAGCTGGCTATTAGTCCAATGGATCAGAAGCACCCAAGGCAGCCACAAAGGGTGAAGAGGGCTGGGAGTAGGGACATATGGGTTTTGTAAAATTCATTCCATCTGCGTTACATGGTTTGTCAGGTGCCTTTCGTTCTGTCGTCCACTTATTGGTGGACTCAGATTTTTTCCAATTTTCTGAATTTGTGAAAATTCGCATTTATGCAAATTCGCACTTGTGAAAATGCACAAATTCTCCCCATAATGTGCAAATTTCCACCCCCCAAACACTCATTTTCAGTGCATTAGCCAATGGGGAAGATGCACATTTCCAGCCGGTGCTTTTTATTTTACGTATTTTTGTACAGCTAACGTACATAGTCAAAGCCAGGTATGCATCAAGATCCATGGCAGCAGTCAGGGAATGGGAGCAAGATCTTAGGCTGGGGATTCCCAATCTCTTTGCACCAGTGGGCTCATTTGGTATTTTGAGACAATGTTGTGGATGCTCCCACAAAATGCCCCCCATGGTAGGTGTCACTGGTCACAAAATACCCATTTCCCACAAGGCAAACTGGTCATGCTCCAAGAACACACACGCATACACCACAGGCAAAATACTTACTCCTACCTTCCTTCCAACCCATCCCCCTTGGATGTCCCCTACTATCCTCCAACATACCTTTTACTTCTAGGTGGTTAGGCACACTGCAATACAAAACATTGGGCTGCAACCACTCAACATTTTTTCCCACCAGGGCCCAGAGGCATTTTTGCAAATAAAGATGGTGCTGGAGCGCAGCACTTTACTGTGCAGCATGCCAGACTTCCAGGTATGAAATACATCCAATGTCTCACGAGCAGACATCGGTACAGGCGACAGAGATTTCCCTTTCCTCTTCTACCCCCATACTCCCCCACATCTACTCTGGAGGTTTTTCTAACCCTCCATAACTGATGGGGAGGGCATGGGGAACTGCAGGGGGAGAGTGAATCTGTTTCACTAGTGGATGGCACCATTGGGTCCAACTATATGTGGGTCAAAGATTCTCAGCTCCTCTGCATGTTAGTCCAGGGATCCTCTCAGCCTGCACATCAAGCAGGGGTGCAGCACAATGAAGAGGCTGAAAAGGCATGGTACCACAGGAATCTTTGAATCCAAGCTTTATTTTTCAAAGTTGAAAACAGAAAAGTAAAGGCATATGCTGTGCCTTAGTAAAATTTCCTATGCATATCTACATGTTCAATAAGAACCAAGTTTCGCAGAAATACTTTGGTCAACAACAAACCTGTACTGAAATAAACCTTATGAGTTGACATTAACTTAATTAAAAAGTGATAAATCTCTTTCTCTAGTCTATCACCTATTGGGAGAGGGAGCCCTCAGGTTCACAATATGAAATCACCTCAGCAATCACTTAAAAACACAATTTTACACTTATAAGTCTGAATAAGATTCTGTGAAGGTAAGAGGTTTCCCTCCTGCCATCGCCACACACATTTCATACAAAATAAAGGACCAGTTCATCGGACAGTTAAATACTTATGAGATATATACAGTTCTGATGTTTGAATTGGTGTATAGAAATCTTCTCATGATGTTTGTGCATGTTTTAATATCAAATTATCAAGTACAAAATAATATTGTTTACAGCCTTTAGCACATTTTTCTGTTACTACATGTAAAATCTTCCCCTCTCTGCTACCTGTGTGTGTGTGTGTGTGTTGTGTGTTTGTGCACACGCACAAACCATTTAATATTCTTTCTTTTTACTATTTAAAGCTCCATGTTATATTTTAGCCAGATTATATCACATGATGATGCCTTAATGACTGCTTCACTAATAAGCATAAATGGCCTAAACACACTAATTACTGAAGCAAGCATGCTAGTCACCTGATATGCAAAAGTCCTACCAAAAGACATTCCAAACAAGCTTCCTTTTCCGATCTGCAAAACAGTCTCACTGTAATCTTGTAACAGGACTATATTAGGGTGACCATATGAAAAGGAGGACAGGGCTCCTGTATCTTTAACAGTTGCAAAAGACAGGGAATTTCAGCAGGTGTTGTTTATGCATACATAACCTGGTGAAATTCCCTCTTCATCACAACAGTTAAAGCTGCAGGAGCTCTGTCTCTTGACCATGTACAAAAGAGGGCAGGGCTTCTGCAGCTTTAACTTTGTGATGAAGAGGGAATTTCACCAGGTTCTGCATATATACAAATGACACCTCCTGAAATTCCCTTTTCTATGAAACTGTTAAAGATACAGAAGCCCTGTCCTCCTTTTCATATGGTCAGCCTAATACAGCTAGAGCTGGTTCAACAATACTTTAAGAAGGCTACTCCACAGGTTCATCCCTCAGTGCATTAGTGAACTCCTTCCCATGCAACATGAACAGGGATATCATAGAAGTCAGAGCAGGAGGTGGAGTCTGGCACCTCCTCATGCTTGGACTGCCCAATCCCGTTTGCTGAGCTGCTGACGCTTACTGGACCCCTTTCGCTACACATTGTGCACTCCGCAAGCCACCAGTGGCTGTTCATCCCCTTAGCAAGCTGTTATTTTGTGTAGCAATGGAGCCTTGGGGTTTGCCAGGAATATAATGTTGAATAAAATGGCAGCTGTAAAGGGGACATTTACACCTGTAATGTTGTGTAAATGGGTCATTTACGCCTGTAATGTTGTGTAAATGGGTCATTTACGCCTGTAATGTTGTAGAAATGGACCATTTATGTCGGTATTGTTGCGTAAATGGACCCTTTATTGCTGCCATTTACACAACATTACATTCCCAGAAAAACCCGAGCTGCCATTTTTATGCAAAATGGCGGCTTACTAAGGGGATGGGCGCCCCTGTGGCTCATGCAATGCAGGGCCAAATGCAGGGCCAATGTAAGACTATGCCCCTTTGGTGGCATAGTCTTACATTGGTTTTAAGCTCCAAAGACCGTTTCATATGTCTCCCTTTAACATTGTATTTTAGGGAATGTTGCCAGATAACTGGAGGGCCTTGAATGAAGCACTGACACATATGTCAATGGAGGCCATTTCCCCCCCCCTTCCACCCCAGTTCCATCATCAGAACATAGATGTTCTCTCAAAGGGGTTCTGCTGCCAGTCTATGGGAAATCTGGATGTGTCAGGATTGAACATAGGTACGACAGACCTGAATTACCCTTGTTCCCCCCCCCCCACCAATAAAAGGGAATGGCATATTGTCGGCCCTCAGGCAATGGGAGGGGAAAAGGAAAAAGCTGCTCCCCCCACAGCCCACTCTGGCTGCAGTGAAACAGCAGGACACAGGATGTGATGGTGAAACGCAGGGAGAAACAGGTTCTCAAGATGCTGTTTTTTCATTCATTTTTTTAAAGTTGAAGAGCCTGACGCGTTTCGGCCTATGTCTTTATACGGTCTTCTTCAGGGGGCTGTAAGCATTTAAAATACATATTGTAAAAATTATGGGAGAATATATTTTAGCACATGTTGCCCCCACCATGTCTTTTACAATATGTATTTTAAATGTTTACAGCCCCCTGAAGGCCGTATAAAGATATAGGCCGAAACGCGTCAGGCTCTTCAACTTTGAAAAAATGAATAAAAGCCCAGCATCTTGAGAACCTGTTTCTCCCTTCGTTTCGTTTCATCTGATTTGGATGCTTCTCTCCCCGTTTTTCACACAGGATGTGATGGCCGCTCTGCCTTGAAATTCTTCCCCGCACCACCCCATTATGGTAGAATTACTCAACAAGGCTGCAAACCTATACACACTAAGCTATGGGGATGTCTCAATTGAGCTCACTGGGACTTCATTTAGACCAGACATGTATATGTGTGGGTGTGTTTGTGTGTCTGCTCTGTTTATATGTTTATAGCTAAACTGTTTTATATTATTCATAATACTGCATTTTTAAAGTTTTTATTCTTTGTAAACTGCCCAGAGAGCTTCGGCTAATGAGTGGTATAGAAATGCAATAAATGAAATTAAATGAAAATGTATAGGATTGCACAGTTAGTGACCCGTTTCTTGTTAATTGCAAGTGTTAATTGCTGTGAAACATCAGGGCTAGGTCTTACTAAAATGCAAATAAATATATAAAATCAAATAAAGCTTTAAGAAACACACACACTGCGGAAGGAGGAACAGATGGATCTGTTTAAAATAAAGCATTTATCATAAGCTCTTTCCTGTGCTGCTAGTGCTGAAGTCAGCTGTTATAAAAATAACTGGATTCAAAATTTTCAGAATCCTTGTCTTCTACAGGCATGGTTACAGGTAAAACCTGAATTCTCTTTAACTCAGGCTCAAACTACATGTTTTATGCTAAGTCTAGAGATTCGTTCCACCATTTATTCAACCCAAAGCAGTCAGGGAAAGCTACATCTAAATAGAAGGAAGGAAGACAAGGAGAAGCTGCTTAACTCTTTTCCTCCTGTTGATTTTCCTGCTCAGTTCCTGTCTCTGAACTAGTTTTGGGCTGTTTTTATTGTTGGAGGAGGGAGCTACAGGGACTCCTATCTTTCTCTATGCCAGTGAAACAGAAGAGTGTGGAGAGAATTTCTGTTGAACCCCCTGCCCCCACAAAAGCAGACACTCTCCATAGACCCTTCCTTCATTATGAATCACAGCCTTTAGGTGAAGTTTGGGTGAGAAGAAAATATGGAGGAAAGAATTATTGGACTCTTTGGCTTCTGTGGCCAACTGTTACGGATTTTAACCTGGACACCATTTCTTTGTCCCTTTGGCAAAGGAAACCTTGTTTAAAACATGTGACCTGTAGCGCAAAACTTCAAACATAGATTCTCAGTTATCCAGAAACTCAGTTCTTTTTATTCATGTCAGAATACTGCAGCATTTCATTAAACAAAATGGGACTACTCAGGAGTAAAGTAAATGGTTGTATGTGATTGCAGAGGTTAAACTGTAAGTATTAGTGTGCTGAGGAAGGTAATTTTTTTAAAAAAAATAAAGCTTTTTTTTACTTTCACTTCGGAGGCTCTTTCAGAACCTCTGAAACCCGCCCAATTTGACTCAGGTGTTTCGGTGCTTGGCAACCTCACTTTGGCACCAAAGCCAAAGTGAGATTCATCCCCCACCTCCAAAGCGGGTCAGACTTGCGGGTTCCTGGGTCCCGACCATGTGGTTGGCATCCAGGAAAGCCAAGCACAAGGCCAATCAGGAGTCTATTGGACTCCTGACCCCTGACTCATTCCTGTTCATTAAATGGAAATGGCCCTTTATATTTGCCAAAGTTTGTGACCACAGATCTATTTAAAAAAGAGAGTGCCCGTGATCTTACCTTTACATTGCGGCTCAGCTCTCAGGGAGAAGGACTCATGGCAAGGTAAGTCCCACTGGCGGCAGTGGGGGTGGCAGTAAAAGGTGACTGGGCTGGGAGAGTAGGGTGGGGAGAGATAGGGAAGTGGGTCTGGTGAGTCCAATGGAATCACATGGAATCACAACCAGCCTAGCCCTGGCTTTCCCGCACGGGCAGGTGGGGGGAGTGGCCCACCACCACCCCGATTCAGCCCAAGGCAATCTACTTTGGCCTCGGATTGCCTTAGCTGACCCAGTACTGGCTTAGAATCGGGCCAAAGCAGGTCGAATCATCTTGTGTCAGCTTGGATTTGAGGATTCAGCCTGAGGCAGTGCACAGCCCTATTATTATTATTTTTTACTTCAATGGAATGTACATCATCTTCCTAAACTGAGTAGTAACTGGTACCACAGAGTAGAGATGTTGGTGAAAACTGAAATGAATTTAAATAACTTCAGATTTCTATGAATCTAACCCAAAGTTTCCACAGTGAACCGGCATTTTCGAAGTCGCATGGACTTGCGGAATAGTTTCTTACCTTCCGGAATTGTACACAAATTTAGTTGTATGAAAATGCAAAAGTTGCTGCAATGTAGGCTAATATATAATGCACACAGACACAGGTTTTCAGACATTTTGTATTTCCGTTCAGCTTCTGCTGTGTACCAATCTTTTGTGTGTGTTGTGCTTGCACTCCGCTCAAGAAAAACATGGGAAATGTTATGTGCCAGTGAAAGTTCTGAAAATTGTAGCAGATTTTTAGGTATACTTTTCTGAAGGCGAAAAAATATCTGAATCTGTCAATAAGGAGATGATGGAATGAAACATGCCTGTCAACTCACAAAACACAGATGGAGTGGATTTAACAAAATCCCTTCATCCTACTGCAGAAGCCTCAGAACACATGCCTTGGTGCTGGAGTCCCATTACCAGTGCAAAGGGACTCTTCTTCCTTTGTTATTCTAGAACAACTCAGCTTCAGCAGTACTCATATGCCACTGGCACTGTATGACCGCTACATATAACTGTATCAAAATAAGGGGTGTTATAGGTTGAGTCACTGAGGCAGTCTTGAATAGCATTCTGTAGGGTCATTGAGCAGCCTCATTTTCCTAAGTCAATGGTGGGTAACTTCTGGAGGCCTAGGAGCCATTTTCACACATACATCAAACCTACCCCATGTGATGCATTCCCCAATGGGTGCTAAAAAATGAGTTTAATTTTTTTTAAAAAAAAACAAAACCAAATGGCATTTGCAAGCTAATTTTGTTCATTTGGGGACTCCACAGCAGCTATGGACAACATTTTGTTTGCAACCCCCCCCCCCCGCTTGTTTAGATTTTTGGGGGGTACCCCCACATTTTGAGAGGTGGCAGGGGCCACACTGGTGGTTGCAGAGCAAGCAGCCCATTGGCCACATGTTGCCTACCTGTGTTCTAAGTGATGCTCCAATTCTTTATTAACTGAACCTCTCCCAACAATGTACAATTCTGGTTACTGCATGTCAAGAAGTACATTGCAGAGCTGAAAAGGGTTCAGAAAAGGGCAACCAAAATTATCAAAGGGTGATTACAACATGTGAAGATACTTAGTTTAGAAAAAAAAGGCATGTAAGCGAGAACATGATAGAGGTATATAAAATTATGCATGGTGTGGAGAAAGTGGATAGGCCTTTTTTCCCTCTCCCTCTCTCATAATACTAGAACCTGGGAACATCCAATGAAGCTGAGTGTTGGGAAATTCAGGACAGAGGAAAGGAAGTATTCCTTCATACAGCACATAGTTAAACAATGGAATTCACTTCCCCAAGTTGTAGTGATGGCCACCAATTTAGAGGGCTTTAAAAGGAGATTGGACAAATTCATGGAGAATAATGCAAGTAGTCATTGGGGCTATTTGCTACCTCTAGGATCCCAGGCAGCATTCCTCTGAATACCAGTTGCAGGGCAACAACAGTGGGAGAGGGCTACTGTCCTCATGTCCTGCTTGTGGGTTTTCCATAGACATATCAGCCATTGTGGGAAACAGCAGGCTGGCCTAGATAGGCCATTGGACTGGTTCAGCAGGACTTTCCTTATTTTTCAATCCTTGCTTCCACTAGGCTGTCCGTACTGCACCGCAAGTCAATTGTGGATTGTGCCAATAGCATACAGTCTCAGTTCAGGTTGAAGGTACATTGTCATGTCTGTAGGCAGCTGATTCTGGACCTCACAGGGAGATACATACAGCAGGTCTGATTTGCCATTCAGTTCTTCTTTCAAATAAAGGGGCAAAAGAAGGGAAATGACAGCCATGTCTAGAAAGGGGTCTCAACTACTGTGGATAAATCAATCCATCACACATACACACACACACACACACACAAACCTGCCATGAAACTTAATCACTAAAGGTCATGTCGGGGAGCGAGGAACAGATTAAATTAGCATAGTATTAGATATGGAAAATGATTTCTGTCAAAATCATCTTTACCACAATTATAATATGTTAATTACGTATTTCATTAAGGAAGTTGATTATGGTTCACAGATGAAATCATGCAGACGAAGACACCTGGAAGGAAGCACTAGAGCCTGAAGTTGGAGAGAGAGAAAGAGAGAGAGAGAGAGAGGGGAGGGAGAGAGAGAGAGAGAGAGAGAGAGAGAGAGAGAGAGAGAGAGAGAGAGTCTTGTGTGTGACTGCACACATGCACACACAGGTGCTTGAGCAATTTCAGGACACTAGAAGAAAGTTTCTACCAGCTTCTTTAAAGATGCACAAAAGGAATAACCCAATATCTGAGTGGTGCTAGATGTGATGGTGGCAGACCTGAATGCAGAGCTGTCTGCCACAGAAAACTGATAAAACAGCATGGTGGGTCTATATAAATGGATCATGGATGGACTAGGAAACTGAACTGCTCTCCACCCCCACCCCAAACACACACATTTCCCCCTCTTGAAACTCCTTATTGGCTGCAATTCTATACACACTGTTCCATTGGAATGTAAAATGGGTTTTCTGCCACTGAGGCTTCATGACTGAAAGTAGACACAACAACAACAACAGCAACAGCAGAAACAACAAGCAGTTTCAAATAGAAAAGGGAAGGTAGGGAAGGGAAGGGCTTAAATGTCCCTTTCAGCATGTCATGCTATATTTTTAATCATTCTCACCATTTGCTTTACATGGAACTGGCAAGTCCGGAGTTGGATTCTGCTCTTATCACCATATCCCTAAGTGAATAGAGCTAAGTTCTGAGTCTCTGACCCTATTCAGATGACACGCTAAGCCATGGTGGTTAAGCTAGGGTGACCAGATAAAATCCAGGTTTTTGATTTGCAGGCTGCTTGACCCACCCACTTCTGTCTCTGTAATACACAGGGAAGTACTGACTGTAGTATATTCTAGGGTGACCAGATAAAATCCAGGTCAAGGCTCATGTAACTTTAACAGTTGTAGAGAAAAGGGAATTTCAGCCAAAGTCATTTGTATGCAATTAGTTCCTGGGGAAATTCTCTCTTCATCACAACAGTTAAAGGTGCAGGCACTATACTAGAGTGACCAGATACAAAAGAAGACAGGGCCCCTGCAACTTTAACTGTTGTGATGAAGAGGGAATTTCACCAGGAACTAATTGCATACAAATGACACTGGTTGAAATTCCCTTTTCTCTACAACTGTTAAAGTTACAGGAGCCCTGACCTGGATTTTATCTGGTCACCCTAGGTTAAGCATTCTGAGCTAAACATTATGGCTTAGTGTGTCATGTAAACTATTCCTAACCATTGTGGCTACATAAACATGGTTTAAACATGCTCACTGAACATATATTGCAAAAGGGATATCGGCCTAACCATGGCTTAGCATGTTGTCTGAACAGGCCCTCTATCTCTCACTTTGAGGCCAAAATATTTTTTTTGCATAAAAGTTGCAACATTCTCCTTTTTCTATACATATCCATACTTTCTCATCTTTGGATTCAACAGGCTTTTGGAACTTCCAGACCAAAAATACCCCATAGTTGGGTGGAGCCCTCAACAATGAAAAGAAATCAGCCTGCAAATGAGTTGTTCATCTCTGTTGTTACTTTAACAACTGTGGGTTGTTGCTCCGTTGTGTGGCTGAATTCGGACGACACATTTAACAACTCAACGGGTTGTTGCTTCAACAACCCACAGTTGTTAAACGTGTTGTCCGAATTGAGCCTCTGTCTCACCTTGGCTCGTAATCCATAGACAGAGACCAGGTTCACACATGCGCGGGTCATGGTAGCTTTTTAACCCCCTGGGCCTCCCGGGTGCATGCTGCCCGTTTTCCCTTATTACCCTCGCGGAGCAAAACATTTTAATACATGCAAACCCAGCAAGGCTGGCTGGCTGAAGTGATTAACAAATCACCCATAACCCACACTCTGATGTAGGTTTGTTGGGTGGTTTGTTAAACATCCCAGAACCCACCTTAACCAGGTTTGCAGCTAATGACAGTCTCAGGATGTTTAATTAGAGAAATGATGCAGCGCATGACCGGCACCCATGGGGGTGGTTAACAAGCCATCCTGGCTTATGAACAGTCTTCGTATTGTGTGAACCAGGCTGGACTTTCTCTCTTTCACACCCACACACCCACCCTTGTTGGTAACCAAGAAAGGTGTCTGGGGGTAGACTGACTTGCAGAAGCTCTCTAAGATTTCATACCAGAGTCTTTTCCATCCCTGCCTAGAAATCCTGGATATTGAGTCAGGGACCATCTGCCAAAGAAAGAAACGGCACTGAAATGATGTAGTGTGTGGTGTCAGTTTATCTGTGCAAAAATTTGGTGGTACAGGAGAAATATCATACATGTTGAACCATTTAAACCTTTATTATACTAGTGGTTCTTTTCCATCAGAAGATATTGTAGTTGAGATATCCATGGCTCATGTACATCCTGATGACAACAACTCCCTGTCTATGATTTCTGTACCATGTGTTAAGTATGGTTTACATTTAGAAGATTTCATTTGAAAGAGTTAGTTGTGTTGATTTTGCCACAACATCTCTGGTGGCCCCAGACTAATGCTTCAGGGATCTGTTGTTGCAATATGAGTAAAATGCATTTTATATAGTTCCCATATATTGTGTGCTGCTTTTCAATACATACTAAAAACTACAGCTGTATAAATGGTGCTAAAGAATTAAAGCCTTCCAGATTAAGGCAATATTGTTGAGATTATTTAAGCTAACTAACTTTCATTCTGTTCACAAGGCATGTTGGAATGAGACTATTTTAGAAATCTACAAGAGGGCTAAAGTTTGACATTTGATTTGCCCTGTTCTAGGATTTTAAACTGTGATGTAAATTAGTCGGAAACAGGTCTTTCTTCCATTTTCTCTTTTCAAAATGTAATACAGTTAAATGACAGAGATTAATTACTGAAGTAATTACTGCTGGAAAGCAAAAGGACAGTTGGATGAGACATGATGATCTCTCTCATGATGACCAAGTCCTTCTTGACGATTGTGCTTTAATTCCCACAATGATTATTCTTTGTGGCAAAATCTATCAGAAGAAGGGCACACTTGCATTGACACATTCATGCTCAATAAGAAATACTAGAATAAGATAATTATATTTGACTAAGGCCAGATCTACACCAAACAGGATATGACACTTTGAAAATGGTTTGAAAACTGTATATGGTGTATGCCCTGGGCCCCAACAGATGTTAAAACTGTAATAAACCGTTTTAAAGCGGTAGCATAGATCCTGCCAAAGATATGCATTTTTCCTTCTGGGTCTATCACTAACTTATTTTTGTAGGGACATTAATATCTCTTAAAGTTGGCACACTATTTTGAATCCACTTTAGTTTGTTTTTAGGCTTTTATGGTTTTAAATGTTGTATATTGGTTTTTAAATGTTCAATGTTTTTAATATTTGTAAACCACCCACAGAGCTTCGGGTATGGGGAGGTATATAAACCCGTTGAGTTGTTAAACATGTCGTCCGAATTCAGCCACACAACGGAACAACAACCCACAGTTGTTAAAGTAACAACCGAGATGAACAACTCATTTGCGAGTTGTTGGGGGATTTGTCAATTGACAAACGTGTCATCCAAATTGGTGCATTGTTGAAGCAACGATCGTGAGTTGTTGAGAATGGAAGCTCAGAGAGCGGAGCGGCAAGAGAGGCAGAAAGCGGGCGGCTGCTCAAGCACGCTCGCAACAGAGCCTCGGCATTGCCGCCATAACAACCAGGATGCCCTCCTCCCCCACCAGGCAGCCGGCACGGAGCTCAACAAGGGGCCAGCTCCTGCAAGCACTCACGCAGGGTGCCCAGTGAGCTACCCAAACGGACAGGGAAGCACACCAGAAGGGCACTGCGGCAAAGGGGGGGAGGGGTAGACGGAATAAGCGACAACCCCAGGCGCCCTGGAGCAAGAGGCAGCCCCCCCACACCAAGAGGGAGAACAACACCCCATCCAAAGCAGACCCCCCACTGCACCGCCACCTCCACCCTCGCATCACCCAGAAGGACGAGGGCAGGGGAAGCGGCGACCAGAGAGCCCCCCCTCATCTGCTCAACACGGCTGGACAGCGAGCCATTGCCGGGCCCCGAGAATCCCGTTGGGGAGCGTCGCGCCCGTGTGGAGGCGTCCCAGGTGCGTGAAAGCATCAGTGCCTGGATCTCGCTGCGCTACCCCCACCCCCTGTGAGCGTCGGCTGTGGAGTTCCATCTCTGGACTGGCATCCCTCCCTGGCATGCCGCCCCTCTCCACCTCCTCCCCTTGGCACGTTCCATGCTTGGCTCCCTGGGGGTGTGGCCTCTGCCGTCCCCTCTTTAACCCCTGTGCCTTCCAGCCGCCTCCTCCCTTCCTGGGGGCAACTGTCCTTTCCGTAGGTTCTGCCCTGGCATAGTGGTGCCCATGTGCCTTATTGCCCATGTCTGGTCTCCCTGCTGAATAAAGTTTTCTATGCCACCCCACTCTCGCCTTCTTTCCTGTGTGTGTGGAAGATGCTCTAGGAGGGAGGTGGGGGGGTTGGGGGCTGGAGTGTGGGTGCCAATGTTGGAATTGCAGCGTGGGGTGCGACTGTTATATTGGTGCTGCCGTCCCTCCTGGCTGCCTCTTTGCCCGAGGCTGCTGAGTTCCGCCCACTGGCTGCTGAGTTCCGCCCACAGGCTGCTGAGTTCCGCCCACTGACTGAAGCAGCCAATGGGGTTTGGGAGGCGTGTCCTGCATCGGCTTCAATGGCGGCGCCCATGGTTTTCGGCCGCAGTGCCTTCTGGGATACCTGCTGGAGGAAATGTGAGTGGGGAAAATGGCGGCCGAGCTGTCAGTCAGAGCTGAGTAGGCAATTTGCAACTGGGATGGTAGCCAATTCCTTGCAGCACCTGCTGCAGTGTGTTATCTGTAGATCACCACCTTTTTCAACAACCGTCAGTAGGTAACTCAACAACCAAGGCTCAGCGTGTTGTCTGAATTGAGCCAGAGTGTATGGATGGCGATCCAGAGTGTGAGAGTAAAAGAGATGGGGGGAGGGAATGTGTTTACTGGTAGTGGGATGGGGAGAGTTTGTCATCTTTGAAATAGGTTTCAGTTAGTGCTGAAAACTGTGGGTTCAACGTTGTTTAGTAGGTTGGTGGTTCCATCCCCATTTCAGTCTTTGGAACAGGTTGCTTGTCTTTTGAGACTAGCCTTGCCTCCTGTGGCAGCTATGTTGTGGTGGTGCCCAGGATAGTTTCTCAAATTGCTGAATGTTTCCATGGGCTCAAAAAAAGCTACCTACCCCTGCTGTAGACAATATGGAGCTAGAAGGTCCAATGGTCTGACTTGGTATAAGGCAGCTTCCTATGCTGGGCAATTGTTTCTTTACTTTGGTAAGTGTTCTCTGCACAGAAGAGAAGGAATATCAATAATTACTTCTTTGCTTACATAAGAGGACTAAATCCTTTGTCCATAACTTAGTTCTAACAACAAGCATGCTAACTCGTGGTTTTAAACTCTATTGGCCAAGAGGTAACAGTGAAGCTTGAAGTAGAATTGAGAATGAGAGTTTAAGGCTCAACCTAGGATTGGACAAATCACTCTGCTTCCAGTCAGTGAGAGTTTTGTATATATTCATGAATTTGTGTCCCATTTCTGCATCAAACTGAATTTTAAAAATGCATGAAAATCCACATTGTTTTTAATGTGTGTTTTTTACAAAATACAAATTTTGTATGCTTTACCCTAAATATGCATTTTTTATGCACATTTAATCTACAATATTCATTTCTATACACATTTTGATAATCTTTTGTGATGTGAACTAAAAGTTGAAGAAGTGAAAAAACAAAGTTAACTGCATTCTGATCATTGACTTAGTCCAGAAAGTGTGAATCAGCTCAGTCAACTTAAAAATGTGGACCGAAAAATCCCCCTCAATGGTCCCTAGTATAGTTGTACTTCTAGTATGTTCATGGCATGCTTTATGGAATCAACTTGGTTTTTTTACCTTCTGAAAGTGCAACATTTCCTCCTGCCCTCCCAAAATCTAGGGGCCATCAAGTAGCCGCTGTAACCTACCTTACAATCAGTCGGTTTGACAACGGCGACAAACTAAGGAAAATATGAATAGACAGAAAAGGCCATTTGCTCCAACAGCTAGACTTCCTTTTCCTGTTTTTACATTGCCAGCGGCACCCTTATATATAAACTTAATAAAATAAATATATAAAATAATCTGAAACCACTATGACATGCCACTGAAATTTCCCATGTGAACATACTATGGCTCAATTAGGACAACACAATAAACAATTGGTGTGGGGGAAACAATCGTCAGTTGTTTTGACTATTGTGTCATCCGAATGCTTCCATAGTCAACTCAGCACTGATCCTAATCCACACCACAGTTGATTATTTATTACCATGTTATGTGGAGAGTACCCCCTAGTTGAACGACTGTAAAGTTGATTATTACCCCACCATTGACTATCATGTCGTCCGAATTGAGCCTATATGTACACTTCTCAAGACTTCAAGCAATAGAGCAGTTGGCACGTATTTGGGATACCAAATAATAGAATTAGATGGGAACATGGCATATTCCTAAATTGTTAGATATAAAAAGAATTAGAGAAACCAGCTGTGACAATGTATAGGGTGCACAGCATCAGGTGAATGTAAAAAAGGTGAGGACAACCAAAGGTTATTAGAGAATGGCTGTTTTTCTTTGTCCCTTTCTCAGCTATCACTACTAAGATGCCCTTTTTTCATTCAACTCTGATACCATAAGGCATAACTGTCCTGTGCTAATTGACTATATCAATTATATTATACTGAATTTGATTAGTGGTGAGATTTTGGATAGCTAGGCGCATAGACAAACAAACACAGACAGGAGAACCCTAAAATGAAACATTTCAAAAAACATGCAACATAAATGCTGGTGAGCAGTATATATAATTACCGCTTCCCTTAAATTTTAAGTTTTTTTTGTTTGGGAAACTAATTAGAGGATATGCAGGGAAACTGGGCTCTTACAGCAACTGAGGTTTCTGTTTTCAGTACAGTGCAGTTTCTGTGGTCTACATGAGCATATAGAGTTTCCATGTTAATTCTGGGAAGGCCATGAAAAGGACTGGGTCAAGGTGATTGAGCGATAGTGGAGACGGTTCTACAGTCCCTGCTTTCTGATGAGAGCAGGCTTATGCTCTGCATACGTACATGGAAAAGTCTCCTAGCAATTGGCTGACTAAGTGAATGTATATTAGAGAGCAGTACATAAAAAGGCGATGAGATTTTCATTAACCAGAACTGACTGATACTTAAAAGCCTGGTTCCTCCCGCTGTCGCTCCGCCCTTCCTCTCTCCCCCATTGCCAGTCCCACCATGGCTTCTTCTTCCTCCTCCTCCTCCTTCCAGTGCTAGCTTGTTATCTTTTCACACTGGACTTCTCACACTGGGGTCTGTCTCGCCCCCTCTTCTCCCCAAATCAAAGATCAAAGGCTGCATTTGTAAAGCAAATAGTTGGAGAGCTACAGCGGGTTTGATGAAAACCCACTCCAGGCCTCTTGGGAGATATTACCTTCCTCATTATTCCACTGATTGGCCTTATTTCATCCAAGGATTACTGCACATTCTCCTGACGGCTGATGAGCAGCTTCATGAATATACAAAATAATCCGGCGGCACTGGGCCAGCACTGATTATTATTGTGGAACTCGGAGGAGCTGCTTCAAATGAGCTGCTGGAGACTGTGGAACTCTTCCTCCCCATTTTCCATCTGATTTTTTACCACAAGGATCCTTATTAGGCTATTTTTCACGTATCTGTAAGAGAAGCACAAAGAGAGAGCGACGGAGAGAGATTGCATCTAGTTAAAAATGATCAGGGAATTCTGGGTACCAGATGTTTTTTGCTTAATATTGCAAAATGGCTTTTATTAGATTACACTAAGCACTTACTAACTACAGTTAAACTGCTTTGCAGAGAAACCTGATGGGAATGCTGCCCTAAATAGCTTTTTTTTTTCCTTTCTCCCTTTTCGGTCCACATTTGTGCTTCTTCGTGCATGTCTGTTGCATGAGTGTAAGTGTTTGTGATTGCAAGATTCGAAGAATGGGAGAGGGGCAAGATCGTGTTAATGCTAATGAACTGGTATAATCTACAGACAAACTGCATTCTCTGCATCGAAAGAAGCAGGCCAAGACGTTAATGAAACAGTAACGGCAGGGAGCAAAAGTGTCCATTTTCAGTCTCGTTCTAGCAAAAACAATTTTGACACAAAATATTTGTGTTAGATTCAGAGCCAGAGTTACGAAACACCTAAGATTAGATTCAGAGCCAGAGTTGCCAAACACATAGGGTGACCATGTGTCTTCTTTTACAGAGGAGATCCCTCTATTTGAGGGGCTGCCAGAGGACTGTCCTTTGGTTTAAAAGCGCCCTTTATTTGATGGCCATTTTTTGGTAGAAAAGCGGGGTGCAAATCAACTAAATCAATAACTCTGGTTTAAAGATAAAGAACCAATAGAAGGATGAGTTGGGCTTTGAATAGGCCTGTCAACAGCATCTACAGACAGAAGTCTGAGCAAAACACACAACACGTCACTTGACCACAGTCTTCCACACAGTGGAATTTAAAAGGAATTTAAAAGATCTATAAAGACTGATCTCTTCCGGCAGGCCTACCTAGATGAATTTTAAAGTGTTTTATTGGTGTTTTATTGGTGTTTTAATGATGTACTTGTTTTATCTGCTTTTAATCAGTTTTTGTATTTTGTGTTTGGTGTTGTTCCCCGCCTCGATCCGTTGGGAGAGGCGGGTGATAAATAAATATATTATTATTATTATTATTATTATTATTATTATTATTATTACTGTATTTCTATTTAAATTATTATAATAATAATGTCTAAATTTGCATTTATACATATATATTAGGATATAACTTTTTTATGCAAGTCAGTATGCTCTTTTGTCCTCTTTTTTGGTGATTCATAAGTAGCTACCCTACTATATTCATACCTATGACTGCCCCCTTTCATTTATTAATACATTAAAGAACTTCCCTAACCTCTGGTTGTATACTCAGGCCCCATTTACATCAAGCAAGTTATTGCACTACAAAAGCGGTATGAAAGCAGTATAGAAAAGGCCGGAGCCACACCTCTGCTGTATGGCAGTCTTAAAGTGCACTGAAAACTGTTGGGACCCATTGACACATACCAAATACCGCTTTCGTACCACTCTATCCTGCTTGGTATGGCTCCTGCCTTTTATATACCGCTTTCATAGTGCTATATCCTGCTTGGTGTAGATTTGGCCTCACAGTCACTAATGCAGATCAAAATATCCATGCTCTACCCATAAGCACTGAAACAGTGGCTGAATTCGGATGACACGTTGAACTGTGGGTTGTTGAAGCAACAACCCACTGCGTTGTTAACCGTGTCGTCCAAATTCAGCCACACAACCCACAGTTGTTAAAGTAACAACCCACAGTTGTTAGAGGAACAACTGAGATGAACAACTCCTTTGCGAGTTGTTGAGGGATTTTACAACTGACAAACGCGTTGTCCAAATTGGGGTGTTGTTGAAGCAACAACCGTGAGTTGTTGAGCAAGGAAAATCAGAGAGCAGAGCAGCAAGAGAGGCAGAAAGCGGGCGGCCACTCAAGCACACTCGCAACAGAGCCTCGGCTTTGCCGCCATAGCAACCAGGATGCCCGCCTCCCCCACCAGGCAGCCGGCACGGAGCTCAACAAGGGGCCTGCTCCTGCCAGCACTTACGCAGGGTGCCCAGCCAGCCACCCAAACGGACAGGGAAGCGCACCAGAAGGGCACGACGGCAAAGGGGGGAGGGGGAGACGGAAGAAGCAACACCTCCAGGTGCCCTGGAGCAAGGGGCAGCCCCTCCCACACCAAGAGGGAGAACAACACCCCATCCAAAGCAGACCCCCACCGCACCTCCACCTCCACCCTCGCATCACCCAGAAGGACGAGGGCAGGGGAAGCGGCGACCAGAGACCCCCCCCTCATCCGCCCAACACGGCTGGACAGTGAGCCTTTGCCAGGCCCCGAGAATCCCATTGGGGAGCGTTGCGCCTGTGCGGAGGCGTCCCGGGGGCGTGAAAGCATCAGTGCCTGGATCTGGCTGCGTTACCCCCACCCCCTGTGAGCGTCGGCTGTGGAGTTCCATCTCTGGACTGGCATCCCTCCCTGGCATGCTGCCCTTCTCCACCTC
Organism: Anniella stebbinsi; assembly: GCA_029215795.1. NCBI lineage: Eukaryota > Metazoa > Chordata > Lepidosauria > Squamata > Anniellidae > Anniella > Anniella stebbinsi. The sequence goes on from JARDYH010000006.1 coordinate 44,181,261, forward strand.
ATCCCCTTGGCACGTTCTGTGCTTTGCTCCCTGGGGGTGTGGCCTCGGTCGTCCCCTCTTCACCGCTGTGCCTTCCAGCCGCCTCCTCCCTTCCTGGGGGCTACTGTCCTTTCCGTAGGTTCTGCCCTGGCATAGTGGTGCCCATGTGCCTTATTGCCCATGTCTGGTCTCCCTGCTGAATAAAGTTTTCTATGCCACCCCACTCTCGCCTTCTTTCCTGTGTGTGCGGAAGATGCTCTAGGAGGGAGGTGGGGGGGCTGGGGCGTGGGTGCCAATGTTGGAATTGCAGCGCTGGGCATGGGGTGCGACTGTTGTATTGGTGCTGCCATCCCTCCTGGCTGCCTCTTTGCCTGAGGCTGCTGAGTTCCGCCCACTGACTGAGGCGGCCAATGGGGTTTGGGAGGCATGTCCTGCATCGGCTTCAATGGCGGCACCCATGGTTTTCGGCTGCAGTGCCTCCTGGGATACCTGCTGGAGGACTTAACAGGGTTCGGTAGGCGGGGAAAATGGCGGCCAAGCTGTCAGAGCCGAGTAGGCAATCTGCAACCTGGGTGGTAGCTGATTCCTTGCAGCCCCTGCTGCAGCGTGTTGTCTGTAGATCGCCACCTTTTTCAACAACCGTCAGTAGGCTAACTCAACAACTGAGGCTCTGTGTGTTGTCCGAATTGAGCCAGTGTGTATGGTGGGGTATGGGGGGGGGGGGGAGAGAAAACCTAAGCCAGAAATAGAGGCCTAGAAACCAACCCACACCTAGACACACACTGTCAGAAATATTTTGAAAGGCATTTTTTTTTAATGTTATGCACAAGGCAGAACATGCTTTAGGGTGTTCGAAGTCCTCCATATTTCATCTGAAGGGCTGGTGCTGGGCAACAGTAGCTTACCGAAGGCCACTTAGGAGCTTGTGACTGCAGCAAAACGCAGTGCACACTCTCAGTCGCTCCACTACACCAGTTCTTGTCCTGCACTTTGTAATATGCCACATTAAATAAATACCTAGAAATGAAGGATCCCTGCTGTCTTGAACCACTTCAGCATTGGCACTGTTCAGCCAGCTCAGTGGTATTTTCTAATCAGAGAGAAGATCAGAAAATGTGCTTCACTACTTTTGACAGGGACATGCAATCATTTACTTCAAGTAGGAATAGGTCACTATCTCAATGGACATCCCAGTTGCTAACACTTCCTAGGCACGGTCTTTGAATCAACAAGTCAAGCCCCCAGCCAGCGTGTAGTACGTACAACACATCTGGAGGACGCTAGGCTGGAGAAGGCTGGAATATCCTTTTGCTATTATGCCCATCTCCCCCCCCCCACCCCATTTTTATAAGAAGAGCTGTGTTGGATCAGACAAAGATCCCTCTAGTCCAGCATTTTGTCCACACAGTGGCCAACCAGCTGCCCACAGGAAACCCACAAGCAGGACATGAGTGTAACAGCAGCACCCCCATCCATGTTCCCCAGTAACTGGTGTACATAGGCCTACCGCCTCTAATATTGGAATTGGCATAAAGCCATCAGGACTAGTAGCCATTGATACTAGGCATCCCTGAATTTGTCCAATCCCCTTTTAAAACCATCCAAAATGGTGGCCATCTCTACATCTTGTAGTTGTTTAACTATGTGCTATGTGAAGAAGTACTTCCTTTTATCTGTCTCGAATTTCCCATCTATCTCAAATTTCCCAGCAATCAGTTTCATGAGATGACCCCAGGTTCTAGTACTATGAGAGAAGGGAAAATGTCTCCCAATCCACTTTCTCCACACCATGCAAAAATCTGAACACCTTTATCATGCCTCCTCTTACTCACATTTTTTCTAAGCTAAACCATCCCAGATTTTGTCACCTTTCATCTTAGGAGACTTGCAGCACCCCCTTGATCATTTTAGTTTGTCTTTTCTGCACTTTTTCCAACTCTACAATATCCCTTTTACACTTACCCATCCCTGTTTGACATGCTGGGTGTTTACCGATATCCGACAGCCCATGGGCACCCACCAAGCAGCATCCCCCCCACATTCTGCAAGCTGCCATTTTGCGCATAAATGGCAGTTCAGCTATTTATGAAATGGTCTAAGCCTGTAATTTTGCATAAACTGCTACCATTTTACATAATATTAATTTACATAAATAGCCGAGCCACCATTATTATACAAAATGGTGGTTCGCAGACAAGCAGGGATCCCCACACTTGCCTGATTTGGTGTATGCCAAGTCAGGCAAGCACGGGGATCCATGGACTGGCATCCAGGGAGCCGAGTAGTGAGAAACCATTGAGCCTCGAGCCCCTGCTGGACTCCCACAACATCTCTAAGTATTTCAAGTGAGGTCACAACCATAGATTTGTATAAGAGGAATATGGCATTGGCAGTTAAGCTGGGATTTTTTGCCCCAATGTGCATCACTTTATTTTTGCTTACATTGAACTGCATTTGCTATTTTGGTGACCTTTCTCCCAGAGATCCTTCTGGAGCGCCTCACAATTCCTTTTTGTTTTAACCACCCTAAATAATTTGGTGTCATCAATAAACTTGTACACTTCCCTGCTGCCTCCTAATTCTGCATCATTTATGAATAACTTGAAAAGCATTGGTCTGAATACATATCCCTGTAGGACCCCTCTAATAGGAGAATCCTTCTATTAGGAGAATTTACCATTTATTCCTACTTTCTGCTTTCTGATTTTTAACCAGCTACTGATCTATAAGATGACCTCTCTTTTATTTCATGACTGCTAAGTTTGTTCAGAAGTCTCTCATGAGAGACTCTTTTGGAAGTCTGAGTAAACAATGTGTTTGGATCACCCCGTCTACATGTTTACTGACACTCTAAAAGAACTCTAACAGGTGAGACATGATTTACTTTTACAGAATCCATGCTGTTTCATTTTCAACAGGGCTTGTCCTTCTATATGCTTACTAATTTTATCTTTAATAATATTTTCAAACAATTTACCCAGAATAGATATTAAGATGACCAGACTGTAATTTCCCAGATCCCTTCTGAATCCCTTTTTAAAAACTGGTGCTACATTGGCCATCTTCCTGTCCTCTGGTACAAAGGCTGACTGTGATGATACCCCACATTTCTATCCCCTTAGGTATGTCTGGTTTAGTATGTCTGGAGAGTGTGGAATGTTGGACTGAGTAGGTGTGGCTGATGATGCTGGGAAAGGGAGGGGGAGGAGTATATATATATATAGTGTGAGGGAGTGTTTCAGTTTATCATTGTCTTGGTTGGGTGTAGGGTAGCTGTGTGGAAGATAGCTGTGTGTGATCTAGTCAGGAGTGTGTGTGAGGAGATTATTAGGATTTAGGATTATTAGTAAATTATTAGAAGTGTTAAGAATAGGCAGGTGTTAAATTGATTTGAAAGAACTGTTAACAATAAACGTTTTCTTTTATTTTTTGCTACCACAAACCACGTGTCAGCTCTATAAGTATAATAAAGAAACACAAATCATTACCCTTTCAGCCAACACACTCACAGGAGAACCTTATTCAAAACCTTTAACACCCTTTTCCCCTCTGCTATAAGGGAAAAGTGGTGCGTCTTTTACCCTTCCCTCAGGCTTATTCAAGTGGTGGTGCTTGTCCTGAGAGGGGTGTGCTCGTCTAAGCCTGGTGTTTGAGGCTGTGGCGGCACACTGACCTTAGGGAGATGTTGCATATTTTGGTTAGAAGATCAGCAAGTTCATATTTGAGTTCTGGGATGGATACCATCTGGGTCTGATGATTTATTTACTTTCGATTTGTCAATAAGGTTGAGAACTTCAACCTTTGTCAGAACTATTTGCTTCAGTTCCTCAGCCTCCCTTTCTGAAAATGTCAGTTCAGGCACAGGTATTTGTCCTATATCTTCTGCAAGGAAGAATTCATCCAGCTTCTCTGAAGTCTTCTTGCCCTCCTTTATTACTCCTTTCACCACATTGTCATTCAGTGGTCCAACGGTCTCCCTTGCTGGTTTTCTGCTGCTGATATATTTAAAGAATTCTTTATTGGTGGCCATGATGATGTTTAGTGATATGCTCCTCAAAATGCTTTTTGCCTCCCTTATTGTCTGCTTGCATCGCCTTTGTGCAAGCTTGTGCTCCATTTTGTTTTCCTCATTTGGGCATTTTTCAGCAGGAAGCCTTTTTCTTCCTCTCTAATAGCTTCCTTGACAATGTTCATTAACCATGCCAGTGACCTGTTGGACTTTCCTAACCTATGGTATACCTTCTAGCTGAACTTCTAATATTGTGGTTTTGAGTAACCCCCAACCATTTTGAAAGGATTTAATCCTCTTGACTCACCCTTTCAGCTTCCTTTTTACTAGTTCCCTCATTTTAGAAAAGTTTCTGTATATAAGATCAAATGTGATTGTGTTGGATTTCCTTGGCAATTTTCCATATAAGAATGGAAGAGCATAAGAAGAGTCATGCTGGATGAGACCAAGGATCCATCTAGTCCACATTCTGTTCACAAAGTGTCCAGCCAGCTGTCCATGGGAAACCCACAAGCAGGCCATGAATGCAACAGCATCCTCTTGCCAATGTTCCCCAGCAACTGATGTACATAAACTTACTCCCTCTGATACTGGAGGTAGTATAGAGGCATCAGGAGAAGTAGTCATTGATAGACCTCCTCCAGGATCTCTCTCTCTCTCTCTCTCTCTCTCTCTCTCTCTCTCTGAGAGCCAGTGTGGAGTTCTGGTTTTAGTCCCCACACCACCATGGAAGCCAGTCACTGACTCTCAGCCCAATCTACCTCACTGGCAGGGCAAGGTAGAGGGGGGGCCAGTGGGGCCAGTTGGCCCAGAGCCCACGATTTTGAGGGGGCATGCCAACGAGGATTTCTCCCCAGCTTACGCTACTGCTTCCGTTGCGTAGGCAGCTTATTGAAAAGCGAGGGACCCGTCTTGTGGAAACAGCGCAGAATCCGTCCGTCGTGAATACCACGGTCAGACTAATAGCTCCAGAGGGCAATGCCGCATGCGTGGTGGGGATACATGTGCCTAAATTGCGATGGTTGTCCTTACTGCGTCTCTTTCCTCAATCTTCTCCATGGCATATAATCTCTGGAGCGGAGGGTGAGGTAATGATGATGATAGTTATTAATGATAATAATGATGATGATACCATGAGGATGATGATGATGATAATGTTTGATAATGATGAAGGACTGTTCTACTGTTGTTGGTTCTATTTGTACAGCAACTAAAAATAAATGTTAATTTCTGATTCAACATTGAGGTGTTGTAGAACAGGTTTAATATGAAGGCGTTATGTAGAACAGACATGTTGGTGGGCATTTAAAAAAGCATTAAAATACTTAATGAGCAGTTGGAAATGGGGGTGGGCACACACTTCCCATCTGGCCTGGGCATATTACCAGCTCTGCATGGCCCTGCTCACAGGGTTGTTGTTGTGAGAATAAAATGGAGAGGAGGATTATGTATGCTGCCATGGGTTCCTCAGAGGATAAAAGGCAGGGTATAAATGCAATACATCAACAAATAGTGAAGGAGCAGTGTTTTTAATTGTGTTGTTAGTATTGTTTTAATCAAGTTTGATTTGTGACTGTAAGCTGCCTTGAGTGCCATTTCTTGGTAAAAAGGCAGGTACAATTCAAATCAAATAACAATACACACACACGTATGTGTGTGTGCTTGCAATCATATGACATGACTAAAAAACAAAATCCATACCAAAATCATTAGGATTATTATTTCACTGGGACCATCAATGACCATTGTATTTAGAGCATATCAATAAGAAGATGGAGGAGGCAATAGCAGGATTATATAAAGCTGTACGTGGATGTATTCATTTTTATTTGTTTTAATATTTCATCTATTTTGTGGTCCTTGTGTTTTATATTTGTTGCTGTTCCCTGCTTCGATCCGGAGATTACAGGAAAATGAGATGTCAGCCTTCCCAAGCATGGTGCCCAGATGTAGCAATGGGGTGAAAATCCACCTGGGCCTGCCAGGGCAGTGGATGCCCCCAGTGGATTTTCACCCCATCGCTGCCTGCAGGACAAAGGGGGCACAGGTCCAGGTGGCTGCCATGAAACTGGAGGTGAAAAATACACAATTTCTCCAGCCTTGGGGAAATCATGTCCCCCTGCACCGATCGTGACCTTAAAGGCCCTCTTGGATTAAGAGGGCCTTTAAGGCCATGATTGGCATGGGGGAGAAGGCAAAACACACTTCCCAGGTCTTCTGGAAAGTGCACAATTCCACCAGCATGCTAATGGTGTGCCAGGGGAACTGTGCATTTTCTGGAGGCCCTGGAAAATGCATATCGCTGAGCACTTGCCCGAGCCGGATCCTGGAACAGGGTTGGCTGGGCAGCGCTCAGCGAACTCACAAGGTGGGCGCCCCAGAAGTTTTAATTCCCTATCGAGATGTGCTGGCCTTCAGGCTTGCTGGGGATGCTAGGAGTTGTAGTCCACACATCTGGAGGCTGGGCTAGGGATTCTATTCAGTTGCAGTATAGGAAGATAAGTAAAACTTCTGAAATATGTTTGGCGTTATTATCTGGAAAATGCATATTGCTGGGCACTTTATATATCTTTAGTAACAGGTTTCTGTGTGTGTTTCTGTGTGTGGTTTGAGAGCAACTGTCCAGATTAAATGGAAAGGCCGAATCTTCAAGGACTGCCTTTTTTTAAAACAAAACAAAACCCATTGTCGTCATGAATGAATCAGTGCTCCCCTTCAAATGAGGCTTTTGCATTGAGCTTAGCCCAGCACGGTAATTTAATGAATCTACATTTCATGACTGAAGTGATAAGGATGAAACATTTTAAAATAACCAAAAGGTAGATACACCAGAAAAAGTCTGATGAAACATTAAATGAATGTAGTGTAACACATTATCTTTGCTTCTGCACATCCAAAAAGCGCAATGAAGTAAAACATTGCATTAAGCCAAGAATAAAGCTAAAAATTAAATTGGCTCAGAAAGATCCAATGTAGTGGTTTCTGCAGTAAGAACACAGTAAATTTGGTCATTTAATATCATTCTCTTTACCTCCAATGTGCACACTTAGGAGGGGAACCCTTCAAAGCTCATGGAAGAAAGTGAATAAGAAAAGACAGAACTGGACATCAAGGAAATCTACTCCTTTAATATGTTTTTAAAATCGGCACCAGTTTATGTGATTTTATGTAGAGTATAATTATTCTTACTGACCATCATTTAGGTGCTGCAAATTCCCTAACACATGAAATATAATCAGGCCTGTTGGAGATAGAAACAGGACCTAATAAAGAAGACATATTCAAAAATATAACCCTGTGCCTCCAAATCAATAAATAAAGACAAGTATTTCATACACTAATGCATATATCTATGGCTATTATAAATTAGTTGCTTGCCAGAAAATACACTTCTTAGCACAAGTGCCATTATTTCAAGTTGTCTGTTTAATGCACACTTAGTATATTTTCCTCATGCAAAGCTGCACTGCATAATTAGACAACATCCATTCTTAAAAAGTAAAGTAGATGTCAAAAATGAAATACATAAAGCACGACATTTTACAAATTTGCATCTCCAAAAGTTATGTGCGGTTTCTGATAGGGAAAAAAATTGCAACAAGATCACTATATTATAATGGTCCCAGTTTCATCTTAGCTTGCTTCATCTGCTAGGCTGGCAGTAATGTAAGTTATAATGCACTCATTCTCATTCAACTTCAGTGGATGGGTATTTTCTAGAGTAGTTCTATTAAGTGGACGACTGGATAGGTGTCTTAATAAGTTTGCTGAATTATGGCCTTTAAAGCTCGCTTAGATAAATTGTTTGATGGCTAGTTGTTTTCATCGTAGGCATTTACTGTCTCCTAGGGACAGCTTGAATGTTTCTGTTTATGTCCAGAGCATTGGCCAGACTTCGATGAAACCTATTGGTCATACACTGCAGGGATTTGTAGCCGTTCCTGTCCTGGGGCTCCCCTGTCTAGCTCGCTTCTATCAAACTGTCTGCCCACCATTATAGAAAAGCAAAAAGGTGCATTGCAGTCATAACCCAAACATTAAAAAGTGTGTGTGAAATCTAGGTTTCAAAAACATACCTCATCATTTCAAACCCAGACACATATTGCAAACCTTAGATGCCCGGATCCCATATGCCAATAAACACCCTATCAGAGCTTTGGAAGTGGGGCGGGAGTGAGTTAATTTTCAGGTTTATTTGCCAAGAGTTCCACCTATGAGGCTTGTCTGTTTTCAGACTATGCCTTTCCTTTTTCAAGAGCCAGAGAAAGATAAGGGGCAAGGCCCATCGGTATAGAAACAATAGGTCACATCTTTTTGGAGATCACTATGTAAAAGGGAGAGGGAGAAATGACTAAGAGGGAGAAAGAGTGAGGGGTCTAGGCCCTGAGTGAGTAGCTTCTCCTCCAAGGCCCAGCACCTTCCTCCTGGGACATGACCCTCATGGATGCCTTCCTCGGAAGGCTTCACATTTTGGACACCATCTCCATGCTGTTCTGCCTAGGAGCTCACTTGTACTTATCAATAGCTTTTGTGGAAGGCTTGTAGGCTGTACAAGCTTGGACAGCATGCCAGAAGCCGTTGTGCTTGTGCCCGTTAATCACAAGGTGCCACTGAGGTATATAAACTGGCCAGCCCGCCAGCAGCCAACACATCAGCCAGACAAAGAGAAATGAGTTAGCAGCAGGCAGAAGCAGATTGCAGCGCTGCGTCCCAATGGTGTCAGGGGCAAGTCCTGAGCCACCCTCATCAATTAATTCAAATCAAATCAGACACAGTGCCATTCAGCTTAGCTGAGGCTTGCAACATTAACTTTCTGGTCTTTGCCATTGTGCATGCTCGCTCTCACTCTCTGATACATACTCATGTCAAAGCATTGTATAATTTCCTTTTCTGGCACTGCAATCCTCAACTAATTACAGGGACGCAAGCTCCATTGAAATCAGTGAGATTTACTTCCACGTTAACACTAAAACCTTCAAAGTATGTTCACAACTCCCAGAGCTGGCTATATGGAAAGAAAAGCTCTGCAAGCACAAGCCGCTCCACAATTGAAAATGGTCACATCCACGCAACACTTTAAGCCAGGAATTCTGGCTTAATAAACCATGATGTGAACAAGCAGTATGCCAGTGTATGCAGCCCATTCATTCCCACATTGCTCGTCCCTTTATGCAAGCAGGTAAACAACCAGGAATTTATAGCATTGTGTCATGTCTGAACCTAAGATTGTGGTTAAATTCACAATCCACCCACCCATCCCTGTAAAGTCTGTTTTAAAGCTAGCTTATGATCTTGACTTGTTTGGGTGTACTTGACGATAACACTGGGTTGAGATGTCATTCAAAGCTTCCTAGCTTGCTTAGTCACTAATGTAAAGCAGGAGCAGCCCATGTGCATCAGCACATTACTCTTTCACATCGTGGTTTATTAATCCAGAATTCCTGGCTTAAAGTGACATGCAAATGCAGCTATTATAGGCGCATCAACACTATAGTCATTCCCTCTTCCCAGTTCTGTGAGGTGGATAGAAATCTCCAACTGAATTCTCAGTGCCTTCAAAAAACTACAATTCCCAGAAGTCTTTAGGGTGAGCCATTATATTTAAGATGATGATGATGATTATGATGATGACGACGACGACAACAACAACAACAACAACAGGCTGGATCCAGACATAGTCATATTTACAGCAGACTCTTTGAAATCATAATCAAATCATGTCCCATTGATTTCAATGGCTCTACTGTAGGCATGACTAAGTCTAGATCCAACCCAATATACAGTTGTAGTGTGGATAAGCCCTAAGATGCAGCTGTGTTTTTCACAAGATCATGTCCTGTGTATAGGATCAGTCGATAAGCTATATTTTACCTTATTGACTGATCCTAAATACAGGACATGATCTAGGTTACTCCTTCCAATCCAAGTGCATAGCCTTCTTTCTTATAATAGGAGGCAGACATCATTCTACACTACCCCAGTTAACTTTACAAACCACGAATTATGATTATACAAAATTAAAGTAGCTCAATAGAGGAAATGTCTTGAGCAAATAGTAATTATAACATGCAAGAATTCCAGACCAGGAGCAGACACCCAGACGTATCTAAGACAGTATTCCTAACCTGTTGTTCTCCAGTTGTTCTAGACCACAACTTCCATCACCCCAGCCAGATGGCTAATTGTCACAGCTGATGGGAGCTGTGATCCAAAACATCTGGAGGGCACCAAGTAGAGACGGCTAGGATAAAGTTGGAGCCCAACAGCTATACATGGTTTTGAGGCTACTAGACAAGATCCTCTAGGAGTCAGGAAAACAAAATATAGGTGCATGACAAGCATACCTTGCAAGGACTTCAACTGCAATATCTTTTTAAAATATATGCAGCTCACAGATTTCTGGAAATAGGATACAGCTATTTCATAGATTCATCACACATGATAACTGCTATTATCATTTGGCTGCTTCAACATGTAAAACTGACATCATAGATCAGTTATCAGGGATCATCCTCTCATCATATCAACTAATTACTTAATAACATGAGACAAGCTTGGAAACAGAAAAGCTATAAGACATTTTCTATCATATCCATTTACGGGTGATGTGTATTTATACTTGATGGTAGGTGTGATATATACTTCCTCTAAGGAGCAACTCGGAAGTTACTTTTTAATCAGGTAGAGCAGATGTCAGCATCACTTGCACTTCTGAATATGCATTAATGTTATATCCAAACAACTGGCACACAATTATCATATAAGACCAGGTCCACGTTTCCCAGAGTTCAGTTCAAGACACAGGTCTGATAAAAGCCCAGGCATTCACTTCAATGTGAGAGGGCTTAAAGTACGTACTGGTTATGTACACTGGCACTGCCCCCTATGTCTCCAGGCACACCAGGAGTTCAGACCTTGCTATATTGAACTGGGAAGGTCTGAAAGGGAGTTCTACTCATATTCGCCTGAATGCAAGTAGAACTCTCAATGCAATCAGCAGCATTCACAATCACAGGGGTCAGTTCAGCTCAATGCATGAAGGTCAACCGGACACATTGGAACATTGGGGGCAGGGCTTATGTGCCTGCCCACATCCCCCCTCCCCACTTTTGCCCTACATATGAGCAGGAAAATGCCTGCAAAGAGCTACAGTGATTCTTGTATTTTCTCTGTCCAATGAAAGGTAACATTATAGCTGGACCAAAAAGACAAATTAGGAACAAGGTGAGAGAAATCACAGATGCAGAAGGTAGACTCTGGATTTGTTATCATAAGCATCTGGGGTTAGAAAACCAAAGTAATAATTCCCAAAGGTGATATGTCACCGAAAGCTTTTATTCCATTTTTCTTCAACCCTCACACAATTGCAAATATCCTGTTATAGCTTGTGCAAAATGCAGCGGCCAGATTGATAACTAGGACCAGAAGGTTCGAGCATATAAGACCTACTCTGGCCCGCTTGCATTGGCTGCCTGTATATTTCTGAGCCCGATTCAAGGTGCTGGTTTTAATCTATAAAGCCTTACACGGCTTGGGACCACAATACCTGATGGAATGCCTTTCCCGACATGAACCTACCCGAACACTACATTCAACATCTAAGGCCCTCCTCCGAGTGCCTCCTCCGAGGGAAGCTCGGAGGTCGGCAACAAGAGAGAGAGCCTTCTCTGTGGTGGCCCCCCAATTGTGGAACGATCTCCCCAATGAGGTCTGCCTGGCGCCAACATTGTTATCTTTTTGGCGCCAGGTCAAGACTTTCCTCTTCTCCCAGGCATTAACAATATCTGAGGAGCCTGGGTTTGTTTTGTTTTAGGCTTATTGCTTTTTAAAATTATTATAGTGGTTTTAAATGTGTGTGCATATTGTATGGTTTTGCTGTTTTAATTTTTGTATAGTGTTTTTAATTGTTTTAATCTTATGTGAACCGCCCAGAGAGCTTTGGGTATGGGGCGGTATACAAATGTAATAAAATAAATAAATAAATAAATAAGTATTAATAGTTCATATATATTGATGCAGTCATCTGGCTGCTGTTGAGGCCTACAAAAGCGAAATACCACAGGTGTGGACTCCCCTTTATGGTAGTAGTTCTCTCCACGGAGTCAAAATCGCAGGCACATTGTCCTTACAATATGTGTAGGTACAATTCTGAGGCAAGTGACATGCCCCAACATGACTACAACAGCATCCTGTGCGAAGCAAGTTGTTCCTCTTGTGCCACGTACCAGTTTTGCTCCATTTAATCAAAAACCAAATATTTGGCATGTCGATCCACACTGTTCCTGTAAAGTGCTGCACGGTGAATTGTCTATTCCCAGTTTTGCACACACCAGCCTAACTTAGTAGAAATGGCAGAGCTTGGGGAAGATTTCCTGGTGGTATTTGCCTGATTGGAAACTGACTTAAGGATGAGTTAAACCAAGCTGTGAGCTACCGAGGATGATGTTTAGGCAATACTTTTAAAGGCCATAGGTGTAGGCCCCAGGTATGACATAATTTTTGGAAGAACTATTCCTTGTCTACTGACTTTTCCTATGTTTCCCTTATAGCTTGTTACTTATGTGTGGATGTTGATGAGATCAATAGGATCCTATAAACTACTCACGTTTTGCCAGAAGAAAGCCTAATTCAAGAGGTGTAGCTAACCTTCTGTAAGCAATGGGGAGAATAAGCCTTCACAATATGTTGAACACAATATACTGTCCCAGGGTTGGCCATTTTAAAATAGCATAGAGTGTAATTGTTTGTGATGGCATGCTTAGGCTGACCATATGAAAAGGAGGACAGGGCTCATGTAACTTTAACAGTTGTAGAGAATAGGAAATTTCAGCAGGTGTCATTTGTATGCAATTAGTTCCTGGTGAGATTCCCTCTTCATCACAACAGTTAAAGTTGCAGGCACTATACTAGAGTGACCATATACAAAAGAAGGCAGGGCCCCTGCAACTTTAACTCTGGTGATGAAGAGGGAATTTCACCAGGAACTAATTGCATACAAATGACACTGGCTGAAATTCCCTTTTCTCTACAACTGTTAAAGTTACATGAGCCCTGCCCTCCTTTTCATATGGTCAGCCTAGGCATGCTGCACTTTAGCTTCCAGCAACCTAGGCAAAGCTGGTTTGGCCACCTGCTAGGCCCTCTCTTGCTCCTGTCTATCCACACACTGAGGATGCTGGGGGTGTTGGAGGTACATATCTTTGTTTTATGTTTTTCCTATCAAGTTGACACAACTTAACACTGTTTGTCTTGTCACTAGATTATTACTCTAAATTAAAAGGTTATTCATCATGAGTCATTGAATATTTTACATCATGCTTATAGTAGCTGCTGGAGCAAAGACACCTGCGTAGAGATGAGACTATATACATAATGTCACTGCACTGTCAAAATACAAGATACCTGCTGTACCTGTCTTTAACACACCCCACTTGCTGCTCCTCTCCCTCGGCTCCCTTTAATCCTCTACCTTCCCTTTGGCAGAGTTACAGAGGTCAGTGCCTTGGGATGGAATGGGCCCATATATGATTGAAAATATGCTGCCTGTGGACAGTGGGAGAAGGATGGATTCCTAAATATACTGTTTTAAGTCATTGGCAGCCTGGCCTGGGGGCTTCACCCAACCTTTGATCTTACCTCTGTATACAAATTCCATCCAGCAGCTGGATGTTCTCATCAAGATAAACCTAGAGAATTGGCTTGTAACTTTGCAGATACAGAGCTCCTATAGGAATGTATATGGATGTTTAGGTTGCTATCAAACGAGTCTAGGAAGGTGCTAGAGCAAAGGAAAGGGAACTGGTCTCTAAATGAACAGGAGCTGCCAGAAAGTGATCACAGCCAGAGTGCACAACTTGCCCTTGAGAATTTGCTATGTATTTAGGAAGGAAACATAATAGGAGATTTAACCACTCGAGCATTAAAAGCACACATGAGATGGTTTCAGGACCTCACAAGCTAAGCCTCATCCTTCCCATAGCTGTGCTCACCAATCATACCCCCCCCCCAGCAGACATGCATTGGGCGACTATACCTCTTCTTCACATGGTCAGGATCCTTCCTTACATGGAGGACTCTACACATGTGTATGGGTGTAGGACCATTCTCATTGCAGTCAAACATATGCCCAGTTGAGAGGTAGGAGGCTGGTGAGTCCAGTGGCAGTGGGGGGGGGTGCTTGTGCAGCCCCATCACATCTTGGTGAACACACGTGACACGGGTTGCATGTACCGTCCCCCTGACTTTAACACCTTCCTCTTTAGCTGAGGGCATTCATCAACAATGGATGTTGGACGGTCTGCTTAGGACAAGCAGAGAAGTTATGAGCCAAAGTTGTTCTCCATTTACCCATACTTACTTGAAGTACACTCCATGTGTGCATCATTAGCAGCCATGAAGAAAAGCCATAGAATGGAATGCTGCCTGTCATGGAGTGGGATATTGTTGCCCCGTTCATGCATTATCTACATGGAGAGTTAACGAGTGGGATTGAGACCATTCTGCTGACCCAACCCCAACCCCATACGTGCACCAGGCTCTGGCCCTCTGACCTCAACGTGTTTGGCAAAGGTTTGGAAAGAGAGCCAGCTGAACTCACGAAAGTTCCTCCATTTGACTGGAGCACTGTGTGAATGGGGGAGCTTCTGTGAGTAGAGCTGGCTTCCCCTTCAGATATTTGCCAAACATACAGAGGGATCCAGCCAACCAGGCAAGGGATGGAACAGGCAGGATTGGCAACAAAAGAATATTGGGTGTGAGGAAGGGTGTGTGGTCCTTTTCCCTTTACGCATGTTAACCCTCTATGCTGAATGTTTATGAGCGAATAGGGTTAGAGTACACAGTCATGTAGTACAGATCATGTTTTTCTTGCCTTAGGGATGGGAGAACAACTGATTTTCAAGCTCACCTAAATTCTCCAAAAGCTAGCTTTGGCTCTCTCCTGTTTTTGTCTTCAATTTGTTTTTCGTCTCATTTGAATTGGAAAAGTACACATTTGAATGGGAAAAGTGTGTATTTTTGTATGTATTTTTCAAAATTATGCTCATTCCTCCATTGACCTTAGTGTGAAAATGCATATTTGGCAGGAATACACATTTTTCAAAGGTGGTTGTAAATTCCAGAATTTGCAAACCCTCCCCCCAAAAGTGCTCCTGTTCATGTTTGGGACTCCAAATGGGACATTTGAATGATTTGTGAACAGAAATGAATTCCTCATACATCTGTACTTTATAATAGCTACAGAAATAATATCTATTTTAGACCCACCTTCTGTGAGCGTTAATTCATTCTGTGTCAGTGATCAATTCCTTACAAATATAAACTACCATTGTTTTCTTTCCTTTCCTTTCTTTGCCTTTTCAACTTTTTTGAAGTAAAACCCAAAAGGTTTCCCTGGAGGCATAGAGCCAATATTCATTTGATATGGACACCAAAATCCAGGAGTTGCCTGTGGCTGCTCCCAGGGGAAAGCATATGCCTGGCAAGATTCAACTGTTGTCAAACAAGTACTATATTAGAAAACGAACAAGGGGGACCTGTAACAAAATGATGTACAGTGAAGTCTCCCTATTTAGGGCTCCAACATTTGGCTTTACACTCGGAGAATGAGTTTGCTAGGAGTGTATGGAACTTTGACTGCACATGTGAAATTCTAAGATCAACCTACAGAAAGATAGCCATATTAGTCTGTTCCAGCAAAAATAATAAAGTGGATTGTGGTATTTTAAAGACTAATAGATTTATTGTGGCATACGCTTCAATGAACTATGGCCCACAATAACATGCTTCTGAAAAAGATTTCCATGTCTACAATGAATGGAATTTTCATCATTTGATCAGAGAAGCCAGCTACTACATTTTATGTCATGTTATTTGTGAAATATTTCTTCATTCTGTAGTGGGAGTGGATGGTTCATGTCTTAAAATCTAACTATGTGATTTATGAAACTTATTTATGTCCATCTAGTCTAATATTGTTTATGCTGAGTGGCAGCAGCTCTGTGGGATCTCCGGTAAAGTCCTTCCCATCACTTGATAACTAGCCATTTAACTTGAGATGCTGGGGATTGAATAGGGACTTCCTGCATGCAAAGCATGTGCTCTACTCACTGAGCGATGGTCCAGAAAACTGGACTGCAAGTCTTATCAGTCTGTGAGCTGCTGCGCATGCAGGCCATATAACTTGAGTCTAGCCTAGACTAATTCACATTACTATATTTGCACTTTAATTTTCCATTTGCATTGACTCTTTATATCACCTTGACTGAATGTTCATGTCATCCGCAGAACCTTTCACCATGAGCCCAGATCTTGTTTTGTGTGTCTCCACAAACAACTCTTTGGAAGTTCCAAGGTGATAAGCTAAATTGATATGTAGGCATAGGATGAAGCACTTAAATGACCACTTTTACAGTCTCAGTATTCAAGGTGGGTTGACAAGGTTGAAAGTAAACCAGAAGTGTAACCATATGAACTTGTGAAGTGGACTGAAAGCACCAAATGAGGTCATGTTAATCAGCCCAAAGTGCAGATAAATTTCACTGATTCCAGGGAAATGTACATATCACGAGTGTGCTCCGGATTGCAGCCTAAATTGCTTTTTACCCATATCAATTCATGTTCAAGTTTGTTTAGAGGTTTACTGGCAGTTTTCTGACTAGGGACTGATAGAGATACCCAGAAATGTATCCAGATCTTCTGAGCCTCCATCTACCATCCAAAGACCCATCTTCCTCCCCGTTTTCATGTTTAGGTGAGATTAAGTGACAAGAGAATTTCTAGTCTTAGTTACCACTACTGCCAGAAGCAATAAGAGTCAGGCTGCTTTCAGGCCAATGTTTCTAATCCGTCATTATCCTGAGAAGAACATGTAGTGCAATTCCCCAGAAATTGTGAAAGTTGACTCATGAACTACTTCCTTTATTCCTTAGCTATATTAGTAAATACTCTAGAATGCACCAACATATAAAGACGTAATATTTCATGAAATGGGATCCTGTATGCTTCCGTAGGCCTTGGTTGGCTGATGCCAATACAGATAGCCTAAGGTTACCCTTCATTTATTGGTAGCCTTGTGTTCTTTGTTCATCAGAATATGAAAAACAGTGAAAATACTATATCAGCCTCTGCAATTGCTTTGGATGCTTTGACTGTCAGCCAAATCAGATTTCCTACTCCATCTCTTCCCTTCCACTTGCAGAGTGGCTCTTCACAGGGCCAAACTACAGACAAATTATATGCAGAGATAGTGCAGCCTCAAGAGTATTGTGAAGAATATAAGCTACCAGACAAGGATGCTGACAAACCGTTTTGAAGCCTATCCATTCCCAAATGAAATTTTAAAGACCTCCTTCAATACAACATGGTTCTATCTATCTATCTATCATCTATCTATCACAGGAAGTTTTGTAGCTGAATCTATTTTGTTGCCAAAATTATTTAAGACTAAGAAAAAAATGATTATTCTGTCATCCCTTTTATAAATGAAAATGTACTAGAGAAATATATAAACTTCATTCTTCTGCGTTCCTTCATTTGATCACAGACCTCTCTTTTATTTAGGCTTGGACAGAATTCACCACTAAGAACTAACAGTGCAATCCTATATATTTCTTCTCTGGAACTTACTCCCAAGTAAGTAAATATAGGCTTGCAGCTTAATACACACTAATCTGGGAATAAATACCAGTGAACTACTCAATGGGACTTATGAGTACAAAACACATAGGACTGCACTGCTAGACTGCTCTTCTAAGTATAGTTCACTTAGAAGTAGACTTCATTGAAATCACTGGGATTTCTTTCCATTAAAATCACTAGGACTTCTTTCTAAGTAACTATACCACCTATGATCTGCACACTCCACCATGGAACTTGTACACCACCATTGAGAAACGTGTTGTCTGGCGGGGAAATGCCACACAACGGTGGAATTTTTTGGGAAAACACTCCACGCAGAATATCAACGCTGTGCAGAGGAGAGGTCTTGCACAACCGTTGTGTTGTGTGTTGTGTGGCAGACTCCTTGGAGTTTTCCCCATGTCTACAGAGTCGCCAGGCAAGAGCGGCAGAAACCCTGGCCGTTCTTGCCCAGCAAGGCTCTATAGGCATAGGAAAGAATTCCATGCCGGGATGTGCTTGAGGAGCCCCAATCGTGCCATCTCTGGACGGGGTGCCATGATTGCAGCACCCCACGTTCCCACAGATATGCACGTCCCTTTGCCCACCCACCCTGCCCCACAATCCATGTGGATATCGGTTCGAGGGGATGGAAAGAGCTTACCTGATGCTCTCAGGGAGAGCCCAAGCTCATTCCAGCCACTTGCACCGATCTCCAAATGCTTACCAGGGCGGGGGCAAAGAATGTCTCCTGCAGCATGATGTGTATTGTCAAACTGTGAGAGATATCCTTCCTCCTCTCAGTGCAGCTACAGCAACCTGCAGCGGGATGTCCTTACTGAGTCCACCCCACTGCAGATTGTTCTAGCTGCGTTGAAAGGAGGAAGCGGTAGATAGATTCCTTTTCCTCCGAGGACTGGTCCACCAGTCGCCCCTTTCTTGCTATGGCAACAGCTGCATCGGTGACAGGCGTGATGTGCCTGTTGCTCTAGCAACAAGCAGCGGCACCTCACTGCAAAATGGATCCATCCACCGAGGCCATTACCTTCTACCTTCAGAGGATGGCTCGATTTTCCATGGAGACACACTGCCGCCACTTGTTGCTAGGGCAACAGGCACATCGTGTTGCATCTTTCAGCTCTCTCCTCCCATCGAATGGCAGCACCCCATTACAGTAAACGGGAACCAGCACTCTTGACTTTATCATGTAGAAAATATACTTCATTTTAAAACAGCCATCCCCAACCCAGTGCCGTTCAGATGCTTTGGACTACAACTCTCAGCATTCCTGACCAGTTTCCATGCTGGCTGAGGCTGATGGGAGTTGATGTTCAAAATATCTGGAGGGCACCAGGTCTGGAAAGGCTGTTTTTAAAACACTGCTCCTACAACACCTCAACTGAGCCCTCTCACGTTGTCTGGGCCTTGTCCTCACTTCCATTTCAATCATAGAGCATGGGGGGATTGCCACCCTCACCCTCCGAATATTTAGTCTCAGATGAGAATAAGGCTGCAAGAGTGGTCATGGCTGGCTATGAAGCACTCAGTTCCCAGAAGGCAAACTTAATGAAAAATAACTAGCTAGTAACTGCTAATACAAGGTAGATATGGCATCTGAACTCCAAAACATAAAACCTCTGTTTGAAGTCAAATAAAGGTGGCGCTAGATTGCAGCACTTTGCTTCACACTTTGTTTTTTAAATCATGAAAGTTTAAAAAATCTTAAAAAATAAAAATCAGGAGGGGCAGGGAGCTGACAGGTGCCATATTCGGGGACCCCCCACCCCCCAGTCTTATAGGACACTTCAGTCCTTTAAGAACAATAAAGTTATTGTCTCTCTTGTAAACAAGGAGAGAAAAGAGACACAAGAAACTCCTTAGTCCACCCAGATACAACTGTTCAGTGCCACCTAGGGCAGGATCTTCACTACTGCTTTATAACAGTTTATAACAGTTTTGACAACTGTTCGGCCCAGGATACATTGAATATACTGTTTTCAAAGTGTTATATCCTGCTTGGTGTAATGACACTCTCCACCCAAGCCTACCCTCAGAATGTTCTTTCTAATTGCCAAGTGACTTTGCAAGCTGTTCTGTATATATTATTATTACTCTGTTGTCAGTGAGTTCTAAAACGAGGAAGAATATTGGTCCTGTTCTCAGCTTCTTTTCATATGCTGAGTGAATAAATGCACCTCCACGTACAGTTCTCTTTGTGCTTAAAGGGCCATTATGAATGAGCAAGCCGTCCCCATGGCAGCCATTTTAGGAGAACACTCTCTCGGCATTCTCTCAAAATTCCAAAAGTGCTCACTGACCTAAAAAAAAAAGGTTGAGGACCCTGCTCTAAGCCTTCCAAGATGGTAGGCTTAGAGATGAGCAATTGATCAATAAAAAAATCCAGGAGACAGAGCCAGGATACTAGCAGAGAGAAAATCATAATGTAAACTGATGGAGTAGAATTCAGGGAATGCCCTTCTCCTGGAACTACCTTCAGTTGAGGAAGAGAGGACTTCTCGTACTCTCAGGAAGCACTATCTATTCATCAAATTACAACTGTATTTTCTAGAATTAGTTTAAGACACTTATAATAATAATAATAATAATAATAATAATAATAATAATAACGATTTATTTCTTACCCGCCTCTCCATCTAGATCGAGGCGGGGAACTTGGGCTTCATTCATACTTCCACAACAGACAGAAAGCCAACACACATAGTCTGAGGCACCCTAATTGTCAGAAATCTCAGGACATAAATCCTTTTAGCAGAGAGCAAGCCACATTACAAACAGGACAAAATAAATGTGGGTACAGGGAATTCCCATTCACATACTTGAACCACACTTGAATTGGAAAAAGGTGATTTCCAGTGGCACGCCCGAAATTACGCTTGCAGAATTTCCTAGTAGAGAGTCAGAGAGAGAATCAGGATATGGAGGCAGTGGTCACCTAGAAAAAAATATATACAAGTAGACAATAAATAATGATTGTGTATGCTGCAATGGCCCCATTTTTTTTGAAGCCGTAAGGAGTGTATGTTATACTTTTTTCTTCTTCTTTCCAGTGATAGCCAACCTACTTCAGTGATGGAAAGCATCATAAAATCCCAGAAGACTCTAAAAGCAGGGACGAAGAGCCAGTACAAAATGAGTGAGTAGACAGGAGACTTTGGTGTTAAATATAATCAAACTCAAATAAACAGAAATGCATCCATTTCTCCCTGTCAACAGCAATCTTGCAGCTTCAGAAGCCATTTTTTTTGTATGGCTTCAAGTTTCCAAACACTTGAGGCATAGCACAGAAGTCTCACCAGCAGGCACTTACCCTGCAGGAATGCTGGCCTGCCACTGACCATATATATTATATATACACAAAGGAAGAAGAATAGCCAGCTCTGTATATCAGAGTGACACATGATTTGAAAAAAATCAAGCAAGCATTTCTCATTACATTTATTAAATTACATTACGGCTGGTATTCATTTATCTACTTAAAGGGGAGGGGGAGGGAGAGAGAGAGAGAGAGAGAGAGAGAGAGCTCTGTAACTGTAAAGCATTATTTAAGCTAAAATGCTGATGGCTTAAAATGTCGTGTTGCACCGCATAATACATGTTCGAATGACCTCTGAAAAAGAAAGTTTGAAATGCAGGGAATGATCCTACAAAACAAAAACATGAAAGTAATTCTTCCATATAAAAGGCCAAAAAAATGACATACAGGTACAGTTTAGGGTCAGGGGTAGTGCAGAATGGTATGATAATAAAACCAAATGTGATAACCTTTGATGGACAGGGTTGGTATGCTCAGTACCCCTAACCATTTCAGTCTTTAACTTTAGTATTATTAACAAGACAAGCCTCTAGTCCTTAAGTTTGTAGAAGAAACCTTGGAAACGTGTAGTGTTGTTTTCAGGAACTCCCAGTCTGCATCTGCAAAGGCTTGGATAGCTCCTCATTCACCTCCTTTTACTACTATAATTTGCCATATTGGCCCTAATTCATCATTAACTTGCTCTGTTTAGACTATTGCCCATTGCTTTAATGCCTTGATGGTCTGTCCTGGAACAAAGCCAGAAGGTGCTTAAAGATGCAGGGGTCTATAAGGCAACCTAACAACACTGGACTTCACTATGAAAAAAGCCTTAAACTGCTTTTCAGTCATCATAACTACCTAGCCCCTGCACCTATCTGATGAAATTTTGCAATTTTCTTAGTTAGGGCAATCTCTATATGGTGTCTTTTTCAGACATAGGACCATAAGAGTTTAAGCACATCCTTTTGGATACCCTCAAAGTGTGAAGGTGCTCTTGTGAAAAGGTCCCTGTACTTATTTTTCTGAAACATGGCATTCTTAATCGCCTAGGAAAAGGAAACAATAAAAATGTGATCCAAGTCTGCCAAGAAATAAAAAAAGCTATCAGTACTTCTCTTAAAAAAAACCAGAATACAAAGGTGCGTAGGACAAAAATGACTGCACCCATTTTTTTCCTGAAAGTTGGCAAGCATAATTCGGTCCTAAGGGGCTACTATACTACAAATTTGATTGACTTTAGGAATTTTTTTATTTTATTTATTGTAGCACTTTCATCCCACCTTTTAGCCAGAAAAGGCTCTCAAGGCAGATTACAAAAATAATTCTTAAGATAGTCCCTGCCCACAGGCTTACAATCTAAAAAACATGACACAAAAGGAAAGAAGATGGGGAGGGAGGAGGAAAAAGAGCAAATTTAGGCACTAGATTCTTAGTTGTAAACTTCAGGAGATCATGGGCACAGTGGAAGGGCTGCCGCTTCCTTTCTTATCCCTCTAATAGCCTCATACAGATCCAGGCATGATAGAGGGATGCCTGACTGCCTTTCACTCTGATGGCCTCATCAGTGACAGTTGGTAGCAGGAGGGAGGGGGGTTCTCAGCTGGATCTGGATCCAGGCACGATGGCTGCTGCTTCCTTTCCCATGAAATGGTATAACCATTTTCCGATTCCCCATGATAGTCAATGAGAGACAGAAGGCTTCATATTTCTGAATCTCAACTCAGGTTCAATACTTAAATCAAAGTAAAAGCAGATGGCCTCCAAACTGGCACAAGCAAAATTGGGCCATTTTTTGACATGTCAAATCTGGAATCTGAGTCAAATTTTGTGGTTGGTACAGAATAATAATCCTGAAGTAACAATAGAGCACCTAGCCTCTGAAGCCAGTCTTCATTTTTAAAAGGTGTCAATCTAACATCCTTATCTGTTTACTTAGGCATTATTGATCCTCCTGTGCAAATATTCACATACAATGACTTTTGTGCAAAGAAAGTTCTTGTTCTTTAATGTTTACTTCCTCATGACCCAGTATAATTCTTTCACAATAGCAGCCTTAATAATATTAACAACTCCACAAAAATTAGATTACCAATACATCCACCAGCACGTACCTAGGAATCACACATCAAACTGTGGTGAGTCGAACGTGCTATTTATCTGGAAGGAATTGTTACTTGCCCTGGGCAAGTGGGCAAGTGCAAGCCAGAACTAAATGTTCTTAGCGGCTCAAATCAATAAATATCTTGATGTGTATATTTACCCTAGAAAAGGAACAAGAGACATGGCAAGAAGAAAAAGGAAAGGTCTGCTGTATACGGCACAGTTTAGCAAAGCCCAAAGAAAGCAACCAGTTCACTCACTATAATTTTTTTTCCTACGGTGGAAGATCATATAGAATCAACTCAGTAAAAAGAATTGTCATAAAATCTCACACCATTGACTTGTAAATGGAATTGAATCTGTAGAGTCTACATAATGATACTATCAAAAAGGGAAGTAGCTATCACATTCATATAACAGATGAGATATGAAATGACGACTATGGCAGATGAACACCCCAGAGGTATTTTGCTTTATTCTACTCACTGCGTTTATATCTCCAGTCTCTCTAATTTTAGTTATTTTTTTCCTCAGGTCTTAAAAGAAGGGGAGGGGGGGAAAGGTCTAACAAATAACCTCATACAGAAGTCAATAGTATAAATACTTTTGTTTCTGAGGTTAGTGCTGAGGCTTTATTAAAACTGATTTTTCACAAGCCATTCCTGTGGTGTGTTTGCTGCTGCTCCCAGTGTCCTCCCACCTCCCTGTTAAGAATTAAAAGAGAAGAGGCAAGGACTTGATCTGCTCTCTAGTCAGATTTAGGAATGCTGGATGTTAGCTCTGCCTCACAAAATCCATAGCTATGCATTTCTTTCTCATCCCCTTATTCTGGCTCTGCTAAAGCTGTTAATTAGCCAGTACATCAAAAAAGCACAAGTTCCACTGAACAGAGGTTCTAACGCTCCTACCTGCAGCTAAGACGCAAGTGCCACAACTGTGTAAGCCAAAGTCCTCAAGATTGCAAAGGCAGCTCTTTGTATACAGCTGCCAAAAGAATATAGTCACATGGCACTGATGGTGGTAGAGGATTAGTAAACACAGCCTTCTGTCATAGGCCCCCAGGGATTCACACCCTGGGTTTAATTAGGGTTTCAGCCTGCCGAGCCTGCTTCGAAGAGACAGCAAGATAACTGAATCCAGTCTACTGACCTTGGTGTATGTATGGAGCACACAGACCCAGGGCCGCAAAACTATAGCTGCAGAGATATTCCCTTCTCTTCCCTGCCCGTCCTCACCTCCTGGCCACCACTGTTCTTCCGTAAATTATTAGCGATGATACAATTTACAAGCTGGAGGGTACTGGTTAAACTGTGTGCTTTGGACTTATTATTAAACATTATTGGCCCCAAGGAATGAAATGATCCAGAGCTCATTCGTAAGGAGTGTTGTTGGCGCTCTAATTCTATGGAAGAATATAATGCAATGTGATGTAATGAAGATCTATGAAGGTGGAGGTGGGGGGGGGGGGTAGTGATGAAGCAGCCTTTTCTCCTTTTATGTGGTTTAATTTTCACTTTATCCAGTGACACGTTAAAAAAAGTGCACATTTTGTGCTGTTCTTCAATATTTATGCTGTGTATAAATATTTACCTGCAGAAGTATCAAGTATGACTACCTAAGTATCAATAAATTGAGCTTTGTGAGGGCAAATAAACAAGGTGAGAAATTCAAAACTTCCCACATCATCTTGACCTTTAGGAATGGTGTTGTTGTTGTTTACACAACTGAATTTGAGAAATGAATACATTTTACTCCTTTTTAGGGATGGAGGAGAAATTAGTTCAGTTTGCACTTAAATGTGATCTTGCCTAATGTCACACTTTGGAACCACTGTGCAAACCCAAATTCAGCTATCCTTCTAAATTCGCATTTCTCCAGATTTTCCAATGGAGTTCTCCAATAAAAAAAAATGTGTACACAAAAGTTGGGGGTAATATTTATAAATATATTTTAAGGAAAACCACATTAAAAAGCATTTTATTGCTTGCAAAACAAATTGCTTGCAAAACAAATTGCTTGCAAAACAATGTGCATCTTAGGCAAAATGCATACAAAAATACATTTTCTTCCAGGTAGCATCGGACTGTACTGACACACTACCAGCTGACTACACAGTCACTTTTGTATTTGACTGGCAGCCCTTCTTGGCCTGTAACACTCAAAGAGTAACCTGGGCAGACAACTTACACAGACTGTGTGAAATGGGAATTCAGAAAGTGCATGCTCACCTACAGATTCCTCTTTGAACATTAAAAGAAGTACTGCTAGCAGAAGTTGGCTATAAATTTGGCTGGTGGAGCTTCTTCACAATTTCTGAAGCTGTTTTAGGTCTCGGGTCAGGAACAACTCAATCTCTTCTATTACTAAAAATATTGACTTGCTTAACTGGTAACAGAATAAAAATCACATTTACTGTAGAGCTAATACTGTGGCTTGGAATAAACACACCAATCAGGAAATTGGGGGTAGGACAATTCAGTAGACTGAGACCATTGTGCTGGGTTTCAAGAGAAGCGATGCTAACCATATTCAGGGAGACAGTGATCCTCGGATCCATTCTGATCTTTGATTGGCAGCTGATTACATGAGATTCCAAAGATCAGCATGAAGGTGAGATATCCTGAACATTTTGTAGGACTTAGGAAAGATGAAAGACACCATTTTTATTCTATGTTTTGATTCTCCGATGCGTCTTCCAATGTCTGTGCTTTTTGTAGTAAGACTATTGGGGTGTAGAGCAGACTGTACTAACTTGGCCTGATGAGTAGGGAGAAAAATCTGCATATCTCTGAGTGTGTATGTGGGATGAGCACTACTTTCCTCCATTAAAGTTCCATCCATCTGAGGCATTTCACACTTGCCATTTACAAGTGTTTTCTAATGCAGACACTGCATTGGAGAATAACAGTTATTGTTTTCGAAGACTTCTTTACTTACATGGGTAGCACTAATCTTTCCATCCCACATGGGCTTCCCTACCTAGCTTTTGGAATGTTTTAGAAACATGTCTTGATAGAAAGCCTTTAATGACTCAATACAATATGTGAGTGACACTGCAGTCACGAAGACCTGTACGTGTTGGCTTTCCTATTTAGCAGCCTAATTCAACTTTCATTTTTGAGCATCAGTATTTCTTTTAAGAAAAAGAAAGTGTGTGTGTGTGTGTGTGTGTGTGAGAGAGAGAGAGAGAGAGAGAGAGAGAGAGAGAACACAAAATAATGTGTCAGAAGAATTCAGAGACGATTTGGAGATCGCTAAAAATAAGTAATATGCTGCCTTGATAAAGCTTCACAGGCCCACATACGTTGTTACGATATATTAAGATAGGAACCAAGAGACTTTTAAAACTTTTATTATCATGTATATAATATCTTGGGGATTGTTAGAAGTACGCTATTTAATTTCCCCACACACCTGGTCATTTATCATTATTAAAATCTATAACTAAGCAGTTCCTTTGAAATACCCAATGGACAATAATATGTTAAAAAGGCCTGTTAAGGTTTGTCACCTCACTATGTCACTGTGTGCTAGCCTAAGGACTTGCTTATGTAGTGTATTCAGCGTGGCTAGGCCAAGCTTCTATGGCAATTAGGCCCTTAATTTCATTGGGTCTCAAGGCTAATTTGGACACTACATTATTATTACCATGAACGGTGGATGCGAAAACCACTCACTCTTCTTCCCTAGTAATAATGTAACATATGAAATCAATGACACAAAGATCTCATAGTCAGATAGGTTATATTATTTGTCCAGAGGTGATAGGCCTGATTCATTATGGCTTCACTTCTTCTGAAATCATCTGTTCTATGAGTTAAGGGACTCTTATTCAAACAAGGCTCTGACTTCTGGAGCAAGATGCAAAGCAAGACTATTAAAAGACAAAGTAGGCCACACATGGAGTAGGAAAATAGACTATTGCAGTATTATGACAAACAAAGGGACAATTTGTTCATGACAGGATGAACAGAGATATTTCTGGGATACCAAAGTGCTGTTTGAGAACGAATCAGGTTATTCTGATTCATGTGCTCATGCAATGGGGCTTTTGCACTTCTAAAAATAACTCCAGAAATGAGTGGAAATCGTCATTTTTGGATTAGGCCAGCGAAACTCCCTTCTGCAAGCTCCAATGACCTGACCCATACCATTTGTTTTGGATTATTTTTAGAACTACAAAAGCCACATTGTGCAAGCAGTGGGTCCTGCGAGTGCATTGGCACAATAGGATACTATCCAAAACAGGCAATGGGGAAGACAACAGAAGATAGTGAGAGGATGACAACCAGAACAAGGAAGTATGTGAGCGCATGTACTTAGTCACACGCAAGCACATGATGGACTTGAGGCGTCATAGCCTAGATTTGAGGATTGGTTTGCCAGTGTTTTCTTTCAAATGCTTCACTTCAGATTTTACCTCTGGGTTCCACTTCAGCTATTTCAAATATTAGATGCCCCCACTCTTTCGGATTGTGTGACAGAAGAAACACACTCCTCCAAGCCCGGAAAAACATCAGAAAAATTCGGAGGGGGGGGTAGTTTCTTTGTTTTTCCCCATTTTTTCTGAAGCTCTTTTTTGTTTGTTTTTTGTTATGGATTATGGAATATTTTATTTCAGCATGATGAATAAAATGTTTAAGACATAAATAATTTTCTTTGGTACTAATGTTGATGGTGTTTTCCGTTTTAAAAATAAAAATAAAAATTGCCTGCTCCTCATAAACTGGCAAAACCAAAGAAGTTCCTTGCAGTTCAGGGGTTCCTTACCATTCAGGAACTTGTAGCTCCATTTGTTATTTTTAAAAAAGTAACAATTTTAAAATGTAAATTCAATTTGTAAAATTTGTAATAATTGTTTCAATACACTGTACTTTTAATATACCATAAGTGATAATTTTATGTCAAACCAACTTGTACATAAGTGACTTTCAATCTGTAAAAATTGCTAACATTTAATTTTTTTTCAATTTTTCTGAAATTTTCATTTTTTTCTCAACAAATGAGGGAACCCCCCCCCATTTCCCCCCCATAGCTTCAACATTTCTGGAACTTTTACACCTCTATTCATAATCCAAAGTATGATGATCTCAACTGCCAATTATTCATATTCACGGTTCTGCCCTAACCCCGCACCGTTCCACACCACCTCTTGGAGCTTAATATTGTTATCACTATGACATCATTTTTTCTAGCTTGTTCTAGATTTTCTAATGTGGAAGTTTCCCAGAACTATGTGTAAAAGCAGATCACTGCAGCATTGCCTTTTAGAAGGTGACATATTTTCTCCTAATTCCAATTTATACGGAAGAAGCAAATTAGCTGTTAGTGGGAGCAATCTATCTGCCATTGCTGTCAATGACAGAACTCCAGTTGGTTTTAATGGAACTAGATTGTAATACATATAATGTCAAGGGGGGGGGGGAATCCACAGTGATTTTGAATCACCATGCATTTGCGTAAATATGGCAGCCAGGTTGGTCACTGGTACACCTAGGGGTGACCACATTACACCAGTTTTAAAATCACTCCACTGGCTGCCAATTTGTTTCTGGGTGGAGTATTAAATGTTGGTTATTACCTTTAAAGCCCTACATGGTTTGGGTCCAGGTTACCTGCAGGATCGCCTTCTCCCATATAATCCTCCCTGCACACTCAGGTCCTCTGGGAAGAATTTACTTCAATCAGCCAGAACTACGCTGACGAGTCTTATCCAGAGGACCTTCTCTTCTGCCGCTCGACAACTTAGCAGTCTTCTTGACTTTAAGAGAGCCGTGAAAACTGATCTTTTCTGGCAGGCTTACCTAGTTGAATTTTAAGATGTTTTTAATAATGTATTAGTTTTATTTGTTTTTAATGTTCTATCTATTTTATAGTCTTCGTATTTATATTTATTGTTGTTCTCCACCTCGATCCAGAGGGAGAGGTGGGTAATAAATAAATAAATAAATATATTATTATTATTATTTAAAATTATTTTACACATACTGTTACAGGGAAAAAAGTCCTGTTCTGAGACCACTGTTATCCCTTTTCACTAAATATCAATAGACTCATGTTGTTGGTGTGTGTGTGTGTGTGTGTGTGTGTGTGTGTGTGTGTTTTACCAGCTGAATTTGGAACCCAGGAAAAATAGTGCTAATAATGGGAAATACCAACAGACTGTTAAGTACCACAACATGAATGGCACCAACTATAATAAGTATAAGGAGTGATTCTGAAACAGAAGACTAGCGAGTAGTTACCCAGCTGCTATAGAAATAGCAAGATAGATATTATGTTAAAAAGGAGGGGGAGGGGAGGAAAGAAAAGAAATTAAATGAAATGGATATTAGCTGGAAACATCTGTGTTCAACCACAGAGCAGAATACATATTCAGCAGCCAGTTTATTGGCTCTTTAGAGGATGTGAATGGTGCATTGTAAATAATGACACGCCTGTAATAAATTCCCAGTAAAAAAGAGAAGGGCGCTCCAATTGTTCCTCCCACAATTCACATTTCTGGGTCCCTGCTGTGAGTGATGATTCACAGCAGTCACAAATTCCTGTTTTCAGAAATGCTATTGTATACTCCAGGGCTTTCATTAAGTTTTACACTAGCAGGGGAAATTTAAAACTTGAGAAAGGGTGGGAGAAAAGAAGGGCCATCAGACTCGGCGGTGGTGACATTCATTTAATACTCAGTATACTGCACTGATAGATGTGATCGGAGAGGGCATGTCAGAAGTCAGTCTGGAGTTGCTTTCTTTAACTAGAAAGAATGACACATGAAATCCAGGCAGTCTATAAAGAAACAACAAACCCAAAATAAGGGGAAAAAAGAAACGAAGGAAGGAAGGAACAAACTCTCCCAAGCTGCTTTGATAGCATTTGTATTTTGTAAGGGCATGATCTCGTGTCTGCCCTCACGCTACACATTTAATTTGTGTTCCTGAGAAAAGGGCAGCTATCTTCATTTCCATTTTGGATTAAAGTATAGCACAATGTTCTATACCGGAAAGGAATACTGCTTTTGAATTTGCCCTGGCCAAAATGAAGCAGGCTGTAAAGAAAGATGGCACTGGGGAGAAAATATCTCTCCTGTCAAGCTGGCTATCAAAACATGCATGTGGACAAATCTTCCTTGTCTCCCCCATTTGGGGAATTCCTACATCATCATTCTGGTAGATGGTTCTCCCAGCGTAATCTCTGTGCTGGGCCTTTCACCCCCAAGACATGGTTTTATATTCAGTTGACATCATTTCAGCCAAACTGTTGTTCCACAGTCGCAAAGCACACAAATGAGATGAATTTTTGGCAGATTCGCTACCTTCTCAGTGCCCAGAGTTACACATGCAGTGTGCTCTGGATCTTCTTTTACACTTAAGGAGGCACAGAAATTCTCTTCTCCACACACACATTTCTTCCAAGAAAAGAATTGTCCCAGTGGCTTAAAATACCATGGAAGTTGGTTTTGACACTAGCATGAATCTGCCAAGTCTCATTCATTTGGAAGGAGACACTTGTTGCATCTGGTATTGCATCAAAAGTGTTTTTGAAACACAGGGTTCAGTTGTGTTTAGATTGGCTTGAGCTTTATTGATTGCAGTACAGTTGCTCTAAATATGGACGGGATTGGTCTGTTTTATTTTAAGTCTCTGCACTATATTTTACTGAAACTCAGTGACTGACAGTCCAATCCTGAGTCCATGTACTGAGGCAACCATTTTAAAGCCCGCACAGCAGAATCCCTGCACTTTCCTTGCACTGCAAGCAGCCAAACACTTTCCTTGCTTGAATGGTGTCATCTAATTCTACCCTTTTCACAGCAAAAGTCTTTGATACTTCTACAAGACAGTTCATGTACAAGCAGAATCTACCAGGAAGTGGACCCTCCTGCATAGGACCTGAGTGCCATCACTGGAAATTTTCCACATTGGTGGACATCTTATATTTGTTTGGTGTTTTTTAAAAAACATTTTCTAAATGTTTTATTAAACATATTCACATTGCTAGAGCCTCTCCTCTATTTTAGCTGCTGTGTAGTACAGGCATGGGCTTGTGTATCCCACAACAACTAAAATTGTATTGTGTTGCAGCTCACAAATTAATAGTTCAACTAATTCACACATGGACTAATTTTGCAATGAGGAAGGCAAACACCCTGCCCTCCTTTCTTGCCAGTTGGAAGGCAGATAAATTTCCTTCCCAGCCCCCGCTAAGTGGCAACTGACTTCTATCCACTGCAAGGTCTACTATTACCAGGTGCTGGCAGGTGGGGAAGTAGGCAATGGCGCCAGCTGACCCAAGAGGCCCCTCTCTTCTAGACCAGAGAGAATGGCCTGCAGCTGCTCCTCATGGCCCCACCCCAGCTAAAGCAATCACCCTTTCAACTGGTTTAGCACTATCAGGCTGCAGGGAGGCACTGCTACTGCACATGGGCTGACCATATGAAAAGGAGGACACAGCTTATGTAACTTTCACAGTTGTAGAGAAAAGGGAATTCCCTCTTCATCACAACAGTTAAAGTTGCAGGCACTATACTAGAGTGACCATATACAAAAGAAGACAGGGCCCCTGCGACTTTAACTGTTGTGATGAAGAGGGAATTTCACCAGGAACTAATTGCATACAAATGACACTGGCTGAAATTCCCTTTTCTCTACAACTGTTAAAGTTACATGAGCCCTGACCTCCTTTTCATATGGTCAGCCTAACTGCACAGGCTCCTGCCGGCTCCCTTGCTTTCCCACAACTGGACCCATCCTCATCCACAATGGCATCTCCCCAGTAAGCAGGGAACTTGATCTCTGTTACAAGCAAGTGCCCTGCTTGCCATTTAAAAGCTCCATTAGCAGCCCAGTCCTTTATGTCTAAACCAAGGGTGTGCTACGTGCAGCCCATGAGCATGTGGCCCACCAAGACAATTTTTGCAACACCACTTCTCTCCCCCCCCCACAGTTATCATTGCCAAGTCACCAAAAATTGCTGCCGCTATGCTGCAGCGATCCTGCTTGGAACCAAGGCATGCAGGGTGCGCATGCCTTGCTTCCCAGCAGGCTCTGCACAACTTGCCAAAGAGCTCTTGGGTGGGCTGCTGATACAGCTTGGAAATAAGGCATACATCCTCTGGCATTTAGGCATTTCCACCAGTTCTGAGGATGGGGTACAGCCCTTGCAGGGTTTGGGGAGGGGCAATGCATTCCCCAGCCCTCCAGAATTGCTCACACCAGTCTAAACCCATTGATCAGGTTGGAAGTCTCTGCAATTCGTATAGTGCTATTTTGCTAACACCCTTTTAGATGCACCCAGTGAGGATTAGCTTATTTTAGACTCACAAAAGTTTACAATATAGTGACTCTTCTCACCTGACTATAAGATCCTAAAGGATTGCCATGTAGATCTTCCCCCTTGTATAGAGAGTTTCCAGGTCTGTGCCAGATGCTCTTGGAAACATCCATCACTGTGAAAGAAGCAATGCCCATACAAAGTACAACCCATATTATAGCCTGGTGCAAAGAGTTGCCATGCAGAATCAACTTTCTACATGGATAGGTGTGCTTCTTTCATGAGTCACAAAACACAAAATACACATTCAAACATAAAAATGCACATAAAATTCTTGTAAAATATACTATACTTGTTAGTAAAATAATATACAGAAAATAAATATATGCAATTCTCTCTTATTCATTGAACATAAAATGCAATCTTCCCATTCAAACAGAGCTCCAGATTATTCAAGTAAGTAAGCCAAGCCACATGCTGAAAAGGAAGGCAAAACTAACCTTTCCCCAGGAAGCAAGTTCTATTGATTCTAGACTTCCCCCTACTCTTAAATGCATTTAATTTCACATGGGTCCTATTGATTTCAAGCAAATGTGCTTAGCATCTACACTGCCAATTGTTGTGACTCTTAGAATTTCAATTTATATGAGTTGTGGATTGGGCTTTTGAGTGTGCTAATGAACCCAGTATCTTCTCATTTGTAGGGGGTGGGGGAGTAGGTAAGTATTTCTGAAAATATCTTAGTGAAAGGCGATAGCTCAAAGCAGGGCATAGAAAATAGGTTTTTGAAGAATCACTGCTAGAAAAGAAAAATCTGGCTGGTTTCGCACAACACATTAGGCAACAGAGGGGGAAATAGTGTACTAAGCATGCATTAGGTAGGCAGTGCTCCCCACACAACACGTTGCTACCCCGTCTGTTGAATGGCTGAAAGTTCCGGCATCCATCTTGGCTGCAGCATCTCCTCCCTTCCTCAGTCCTCCAGCCGTATCCCAGCATGCACCACAAGTTTGGCCGGCTGTATCAGAGCAGCAGGGGGGGTTCGGCTGCTCCAGCCGGCAGAACTCTATGCCCAAACGGAATAGTGCACGGAGAGAGAGGGGTTGGTTTCAGACTACACTTTAAACAACGGGCTTTGGGCTAAACAACTTGCAAACCAATTGTTTCTCTCCGTTGCTTACTTGGGCAGAATAGCATACCGTCAGTTGTGTGTGCGTGGTGTGTAACCCTCCACACGACACGATAAGCAACACAACTGACGGTTGCTTCCCCCACCCTCTGTGTCATGTGAAACCAGGCTGATTCTTGTTATCACACAATTTTTAAAAAAAAAACCCTCAAAAGAGCCCCACTTTTCAGAGTGTGGCCTCTGCATGTGGTATCCGTTTTCACCTCTAAATCCCCATGTGGGATCGCTCTAGTGTGTTTTTCTGATTCTGAGGTAATTAAGGTCAACCATGGTGCTCAAGCCAACACAGGCTGCTGATATAAATGCAGGAGACCTGTAACAGGTGCCCTCTGTTCTGGATCATTCTCTTCCTCTGGGTCAGGAATGTCAACCTTCATAGATTGTTTGCTTCCCTAGGCTTTTTCTTTAGCAAAGGGTAGTTAGAGAAACTAAGTTGTACTTCACTATAGCTGGAGAAGTTACTGAAAAACAGGAACATTTTAAAATGTACAGGAATGTGCATCTTTGAACACTGTAATATTTTAAACATCTTTATGCAGCTAAAACATCACCTAGAAAGAAAACCTTGGCTAGCCTCCACGGCTGTATTTTAACGATTAGGTTTATATTTCATGTATTTAAAGGACTTACGCCCCTCACTAAATGATTGGAGTCATTTTCTCTCCTCAAGGCACCTTTGGGCCCAATTACTCAAGCCCTGGAAACTTCACTGGCTTTCATTTACCCTGTTTGTAAACTTTAGTTCAGCAATATACATCTCAAAGGACATGCTTCTGTTTCTGGGGTGCACCTCTGGAATTAAATTTATAAAATAATCCTTGGGGAGACACCTAAAACACTGTAACATGTATGGCAAAAAAAATAGTCTTTATAGGGCAGCCTTATACATGTCTACTCAGAAATAAGTTCTGTTGAGTTTAGTGGGGTTTTCTGCCAGGTAAGTGGGTATAGGATGCAGTGGGTATAGGATTCAGTATCAACTAGTATTTATATACTTTCTGTAATAATTCCTATAATTTTATGTTTTATTCGGCTTGCACTTCAAGTTTTGCTCTTGCTTCCCCATCACATAGAAAATAGGAATCAGAGAACCAGAGCTATTACATAATATGCAGCTTCAACTGAAATTTGTTCCCAAACAGATAATTAAAAATATGTTCCCACTATATATTGCACACAGAGAGAGAAATGTGAATGATTTCTGATAAACATATTGAGCACAAGGGACTAGAGTAAGGTGGTTGCAGTTTCTCATCACAACTCTTTCTTTTCTATACCACTTATCAACATGTAAACTTTGTTTCCCAGGAATATATATATATATATATATATATATATAACCACTGGGGACAATAGCAATGTCGGATAAGAGCCTCATTACACATCAAAAACAGCCTTTACCTGACACGTCAGGAACAAAACTTCAAGACACTGAGCAGAACTGGAGATGTTTAAAGGCGGCCACTAAACAGCAACAGAGATTTTATGAGGATAGCCTCTCTTCTTGCTGCCTTGGAAATAGAATTGATCTTGAATTAGAAGTGTGCATGTCAATCAGCAAATCAACCCTAAGTTTAAATTCAAATAGCACTGGCTTGGCTTAATTTCTTTCCCTAGCTTTTGCTAACATATATGCAGGGAGATGTGTTGTTTTGCACCACAGGAAACCCAGATTCTGTAGTGATTTAACCCACATTCTGGCCTTGAACGTCATCTTATTTGGAATACAGAATAAGTTTTCAAAAAACAAAATATGCCATTAAAAATGTCCCCTTTTAATGTGTACCAGAGCCCAGGAACAGTGGGCACTCATGTCCTCGCCACTGTGATCACCTGCTCACAAATGTGATTGTTCGCTCGCCACCACGATCAGCCACCCACTGGCACGATCACCCACTCCCTGACACAATCCAGGATACTTCCTCAGGGAAGCAGGCAGCTGCAGGGCACCTGCGGAACACACAACAACCCCTCCAGGGACTAGAGTATCCTGGATCACATCAGGGAGCGGGCGATCATGGCAGCAGCAGCAGGGAGAACATGCATGCCCACTGTTCCTGGGCTCCCAGGCAGTGCACGCTGGGAGTTGTAGGCTGTTTCTTCTTTACGGAGGACTAGGGCTGTGCATTAAAATGGCAGTTCCATCATAAAATGGCATATATGTCATGAAATTACCATTGTGATTTGGATTTCCAAATCTGAGGCCCAAGGCTTGCACAGCCCGACCATAATGTGGAAGATGGTATCTAGGTGATTTGTGTGTCTTGCTCAATCTGCTGTTCGGGTGCTGTTGATGGGCAACTTCAAGGCCCGACTTTTCCTTCTGACAGTTTTTTATCTTTAAACTGAATTTGGGCTGGTCAGACCTTGAAACAGAAGACACCTTTGAAACAGAAAATGGCCTTCTATGACAGAGGACATATGACCACCATAAGCTAGGTGGACTAGCCCCTGTGAAGAAACAGTATATGTTTCTCGCTGCTTCTGTTTTATACTGTTTATATTCTTTGAGTAAACTTTTTGTGAAGTTATATGTAACTGAGTGGGCCAGAAGTCTGGCTTTGATACTGGGCATTACAGTTGCTGTGGAAGAAAGGCTTCAAGCTGACAGCTTGAAAATGTCTAGGGGGAGAAGCTGTCTTTGTTTATACAGGTACCAAGTGGATAGTAAAGTACAATTTAGATTGGGGAGGGGAAGGATCAACACATTGAACTGGTAGTTAGGAAGTTCATAAATAACATGATTGGTCCATGGTCCTGATTATGAGTTACTTTTTTTGGGAGGGGAACAGTTAGTCTAGGGAAAGGGGGAGGCAGTTGGTTGGCAAGGAGCAATCCTTCTAGTCTGATAGAACTATACTGGATGATCTGATGACCAGATGGTTGCTGAACAGTGCAGGAAGTCATGATATGAGGTTATGGTGATGATTTCAGCCAGTAGGAGAGCTCAGCACCAGCACATTTCAGGTGGAGATCTGACCAGAGGGTACTTCAGCAAGTAGTCCTTGAAGCAAAATCATCCCACAAGCCAGAGCCAATAGGAAGAGGTGGAGTCAGAGGAAGACTGCTCTCCAGCACCTGTTCCTGGCTATAAGGGATAGGCTTGGAGGAATCTGGCCTGAGGAAATAGCTACTGAAAGACTCTCTGACATATTAGGAACAGTAACCAGACGTATTTAATCCAAGTATTTTTTTTAGAAATCATAATCTATTATTTGAACATTGGCATTTTATTCCCTTTTGTAAATAATTCCCTTAACAGTTTTGTTAATCCTGAAAGGTTGTCTATAGTGGTGGTGTCAACCCTATGCCATAGGAACCAGGCTTCT
Source organism: Anniella stebbinsi (assembly GCA_029215795.1). Classification (NCBI taxonomy): domain Eukaryota; kingdom Metazoa; phylum Chordata; class Lepidosauria; order Squamata; family Anniellidae; genus Anniella; species Anniella stebbinsi. The sequence continues at coordinate 44,218,067 of JARDYH010000006.1, forward strand.
GAGCTCCTTTTAGGTGTAGAAGGTTTATTTTGAGGGCAACAGTTAAAATTTTTATAGTTGAGACAGCATTCGATCACAGTGAGGTGTATAAAAATTGTGGCAGGGAGTTCAATTGATCCAAACCTCAACATTAAAAGGAAAAAAGAGTCAGTGTCCCATCATATATGGTGGTATTGGTATGATCACCTATGTTGTATCATTACTGCTCAAAAGGAAAAGTGGCAAGTGATGTGTCAGTGGTCACAGTAGCGAGGGGGAGATAGGCCCTGAGTGGAATTCTGGGAAGGGGGGAAACAGGCCATGCTCTTAACATTCTCATACAAACAGTACAGTACTTAGAAATTTACTCTAGTGAGGAGTCTATACTCTTCTTTTCATTTACAAACATGAAGGAAGTGGTATGACAAATCACGTGAGAAATACACTGGTATGTCCCGTCATGAGTACATGCCACAGGATCCGTCCTACAATCAAAGTGGTTAGATGCATTTTCCAGACAGAAATTGCATCTAATGTGGAGAATCCTCAGTGAAATCAGTACAGGACTATGAAGATTTAAAAGCATTTCTTAAACTGAAGTAGTTGTTTTTGTGAAAATGGGATTGGACTCCCAGTTCTTTTCCACATTTTTTTTTTTATCAGAATGTTTCCTACATGAGGGCATATTTATAATGGAATCAAATGCACTCCGTCTGGGCATCCCAAACACATGTTTTGTTCTAATTGCATACCTTCTGGTATGAAGTGTATCAACACAAGAGATGAGAACTAGAGCTGGGTTGATGAAACAGTGAGGTTGCAGTGCTTGTTTGGGAGGCGAGAGTTCTCCTGAGCTTTGACACTAATGTACTGAATTATGAACAGGGAATACTGGCCTGAAGAATGATATGACCATGTATGCACACAACAACATTACATGACTCCCTTTTAGTCTGTCAGAAAGTGGAATGAAGCAACCAGAATGTCTGCCTTGTTTGATGTAGAGCTGTTGCCTGAATACATAAACCAGTCTTCTCAACCTGGTGACTTGCAGATATTTTGAACTTCAATTCCCATCAGAAAATGGTCAAATAACAACTGGACCTATTTAGGCATCTGGCAATATGCATACCACGGCAGAGGGCACATCGAAAATTTACAGCTCTACCTCCTGGTTCCTCCCCTAAACCCACAGATCTCAATCTTGAAACCCTGTCCATATACCAGAAAATTTTCTGTCAAGATGCAGCAAGAGGTAACTTTCCAGAAAATGTAGGTACTATTAATGGTATAGCTGAAATCCCAACTCACAATTATTAGGTGGTAAATCTTATTGAACTCAGTGGGACCACCTTTCAAATAAGCATAATTTGTATCAGACTGCATTATTTTTCCTTGTGGAGAAAAGGATACTGTCTTACTTATTGCATCATTTTCTGTATTCTCTCTATAATAGTATATTGATTGTTATATATCCGTTACTTTCGATACCTTATATAAGTGGTACCCTGTAAAACATTTTTACCAGTCCAATGCTTTCTAAAATTGAACAAGTTAGCATTTAGTTCAAAATGAGAGCTTTTAAAATTAAATCTTCACTTGTTTTCCTTCAAAGTTAGAATTTAAGGATTTTTTTTTAAAAAAAGGGAAAAGATATGAGGCTTTGTTTTAATTTAAAAGCAGACTCAGTTCCAACTGTGTAACATATTGCCAGCTTTAGGGTGATTTACTTTCAGCTATAAGTAAAATAATAAATCATTCACCATTTTCTAGACTTGCTTCTTCAACATTCATCTCAGCAACTGCAAATCCCTTTGTTAAACCCATTTGCTTGCCAGTTGCACAATGAATTATAGATTAATTACTCAATAACAATTATGGAGGTGATGCCTGACTGAGGATTCACACTCACACATTTTGGTTAAGTTAAACATAGATATTCCATTTCAGTCTTGCCTTTGAATGAGAACTTCCATATGATGAGGTAATAAAACAAACAAAAAAGGATGGCATATTCATGTTATGTTCATAGTAGGGATGAAATGCACAGGAATTTTTACTATTGTGGTCAAGATGAGCAGGTCTTCATAGATGTCTGATGTACTCCACACGTTTTGTTTCCTGGATATTCTTGATTTTTAACAACTTCTTAAGTATTTAAGGGTTTAAATGCTTATAATGGTAATCAATTGGTAAATCCTAATATGCAGTCAGGAATGACACCATTTTGATTGCATAAATGACTGATTGCCACCAGTCACATTTTTTCTCCAAGTACACAATAGCCACTAAACCCTTTTCTGACTGCAAGTAATGTCAGAAACCCATTTAAAAGAAATGTAATTTCTATAAGACCCTGGGTCCAGGAAAGGGAGGATACAACACTACTTGCAACATGTCCAGTTTTAAATGTAATGCTCTTATAAATGCTTTTAAAGATTAAATATATTGCATTCTTAAAGATGGCATGTTCTGGTCAAAATTCTGGGGAAATACCAGGAAATAACAAGCAAATGTGTCCCCAAAAGCTTAGTTTGTATTGCATTAAAATAGTTTGTATAAATATTGTGATTAAAAAGTTGTGTGAAAAAAGCATTGTTTAAATCACTACAAATCATCAAAGTAGTACATATCTTAAAACATGGTGGAATGGAATTTCCAGATTCTTCTCAGGACAGAAGGAGGACATGGCGCCATACAGAACAGTTACTAAGCAGTGAGAAAATAGTTTAGCACCATCTTCTGGTTGGAGTTGCTAATAATAACCACATTAACCTTGCTTTGCTTATTTTATCTCCAAAGTAGTTGAGGGAGGGGATTTTGGTTGACTAGCAGCTTCCCTGAGGCTTTGTAGATGAGTAGGAATCTGTTACCAGTACCACCATGGCAAAACAGTTAACTGAAAGCACCTTGTATCTTAAGAAACCTCTTATTTGCAAACAAAAATGGGAAGGGGGAGCATTCAGCTCCGGCAGAACGATGCTCAGTCTCATACCGGTAGTACTTGACTATGGTTTGAGCCTAAGGCAGATATAATAGAGACTTCACAAAAGCATCCACCAGCCAGCCTGATGGTTAAAGTACCTTGTTAGGCCAGTCTGGCAGGCATAACAATTCAACATAGCAATTATACTTTGCACCCATGCAGTCTCTTGTGGAATCAAAAGAGCAACCCCAAAATACAAATGAACTCAAACACTTGAAACACAAATGCAAGCCCCATTGCCAGGGGTATAGAACGCCTTTCTGCCAAAGGGCCAAATTCCATTTCAGAGAAGATCTCGGGGCCACATTCCAGCAGTAAGCAGGGCCAAATGCAGAGGGGGAGCGCCAAACATATTAGCATATTTTAGCTTAAATCTTTTACTGCCAGTAATGCGGGGGGGGGGGGGGTGCTGGGAAACTACCAAACGACCAGCAGTTGGGGAAAAGGGAGCATGGCCATCAGGAAACCGTAGAGGGCCAGCTGTGGCCCCTGGCCTGAAGTTCTGCACCCTTGCTCGATGCACATGTCCTCTCCCTTTAAAAAGTCCCACTCCTGCAATCCACAGCATTTTTCACCATGACAGAGCTTGCTATGGGTACGCACCATAACGTGCCCAAATAGAATCATTGGCTGGACCAGGGTAATAGATAATAGTAATGCTCACATGAATAAGGAACCGCGGTTATGAGCCAGCTCTCTTCTTACCAAAAGAGTTTAATCAGAAGGCTTATTTCTTCACTATGAGCTTCCCAGCTCAACTCCCTTACTCGGCTCTGGCACCCAAGTTTCAGTACATTCATGCTGCAGGTACATTGTGGTGACACCCCAGCAAGCTGTCTTTAGCCTGCCCTTGCTGTGATGCTTCTAGCAGTTCCACTCCAGGGAATGATTTCAGTCTCGATGCTGCTGGAAGATTAAAGCTATTCTCATTTTCTACCCTAAGCCAAATAGATGCATAAGCAAGCTGTTTGATTGTTTCACTGTCACCACAGTGGTGCACTATTACCCTGCAGTTATTTATTTATTTATTTATTTATTTATTTATTTAGCAATGCATTACTGTAAGTAGCATAATAGTGGTCATTTGCAAGTCAAATGCAGAGGAAAGGTGGGAGAGAGGTTAAGAAAGATAGGTTGCAGGGGGCTGTTCTTTACATGTTCCTATTTTGCAAATGACCATGAATCCGGTGTCTTTTGTTCGGCGCAAGACGTGATGTGAACGTTAGGAAATCTTTTTTTACCGGCGGGGGACAGGGGGCAGGAAATCAGGATTCATTTTCCCAAGAGTCCTTAAAACTCCAGTAACATTTTTATTTTATTTTTTATTTTTTTCAGCTATTGCCAGTCAGAATGAGCCAAGTAAAAAGGATATGCCAGTCCAGGAAGATACAGTGCAATGTAGTTGATTTTTATATACCATCCCTCATACAGAATGCCACAAAATAGTTCACAGGGACAGAAATATAATACTTTATAGAGCTCAGTGCAGCGGTTCCCAGAATGGCAGAAAAGGAAAATGACGTATGGAAATGTAGCCAAGAAAAGGGAAGAGCTGCAATTTAAACGGCAGTAAAGATGCAGGTAAGTATCCTTGGGGACAAGTCAGAGTGAAGAATGCAGCAATAGTGTTTAGTGTCAATCGGAGACGACGACAACAATGGATGAGCAGAATTAACTTGGAGACACAAGCGATTACTAGCAGGCAGGCTAACCTTTCGGCATCAAGGAGCAATGGGGGACGTTTGTGTGTCCTTAGCACAGTCTGGGTTGCCTCTCTGTCACTCCTGCCGTAGTCCTGAAGCAACCACTGTGAAAGGGCACTGTCGACGACAGACAACCTCTAGTCAACCTAAAATGATTTCTAGCATGATAAATGTGAGCTAGTCCTGGAAAGATGAGCCAAGAACTCAAATGCTAAACAACAAGAGACCGCACATTTCTGACTCATGTTCCATGCTTGCAACACATTCCAGTCAAAATCATGCGAGCAAATCTGTCGGGGAAGTGATCACCGGATAATCCTTCATGGAAAAGAAGATTGTATGGTCAGCTGAGGTTCTTCTGGTTCTTTTGTCCCTTTCTGAGCATATGATTCGGTGGCCCTGTCAATATGTAGCACAGAATGCATTGCAGAGATGCTGGTGAGGTTGCCTAAAATCAGGTCTAGAAACTAGCTTCGACGTTCAGTATAATGATTGCTGAAGAGAAATAAGCTTCCAGCCAGATTAAAATCTCAGCTAGATATTTCCTGGTTTAAATCCTGTTCGGAAGGACTGTGGCTAGGAAAACTTCTGAATGTGGGGTGGCAAAATCCCACCATTGCACAGGAGATTGACTTGCTCTAAATATCCCATGTGGGGGGTGGGCTTTAGTCCACCAGTAGCAATTTCCCCAGGCAGAGCTTTTTTAAAATGTCCCCCTGTGGAAAATGGAAACATTTTCCTGCTCCTATCCCTACCCCTGAGAGGTACCCCTAGTAAAACTGGGGGTGGAAACAAAAGTCAACATCCCATGGGACATTCTTGTACTTATGTGACAGGGGAAGGTCATTTTTGTCAGCGGGGAGTGGAAATGATCCAATGAGCATTGGATCATTTCCAAATTAGCACCAAGCAAGTAGGTGGTTACCAATCACTATCGTTCAAGTGGCAAAGCATTTTTCAAACTGTTATTACTCTGGGCTGAAGGAGGGGAACTGTGTTTTGAATGATCCCCATAGGTGTGGGGAGTTTCTCTGTACATAGGGAGGGAAGAATGTCAATAAGCAGGTTAGATTTGGTGTTTTATGTGCAAGGTTGGGGGATAGGGGTTGGGGGAGATTGCATTTAAACATGCAAACTTCCACTTAATAGTCTAAAGTAAAATGCTCGACCAGTTCAATCTGTTGCCTGTATTGCTCCAGTGGAACAGATATTCAGTTTGAGCTCAATTTATGCAGTGGATTATCCCAACTTTACTGGGGTGTTAAGTGAATTGCTATGCAGATTGTGTTTGAGCAAGTGAAGTTTAAGCTGTTAGCTGTGATTTGGTGATGACAGATGAATTCCTTCACAGCTACCTAATGGTCTTTGTTTGGTGTTTTCTCCAGTTCACCAAGGACAGCTTTTCTTTCTCTCCAATACCCCTCATTTGGAACCTAAAATGTTGAATTGAAATCCAGAAGTTTGATTACATCCAGCCGTCTGTGCTATCCTCTTGATTTTATGACATCACTCTCTCACCGTTAATGAGGTAACTCAGTAGTCAATGGAGCTCTACCAATGGAGACCAGTGCAGGGAAATAAAAGGACTGTTTGCATAATTGTTGACTTACTCTTTACAGAGGATTTACAAAGGCATTCTCCCACCTGCATCAATAAGACTACTTTCTCTACTGTATTGTCTGATGGGGGTTAAACTGATCTCACATTCCTGCTTGCTTGCTTGCTTTATTTATTGCATTTTTTATACTGCGCAATAGCTAAAGCTCCCTGGGTGGTTCACAAAAATTAAAACCATAACAATTATTCAAAATATAAAACAACAACAATATAAAAATGTAGTATATAAAAACACAAGCAGGATAAAAACAAGCAGCAATATAGATTTAAAATACGAACTTAAAACAGCAAAGTTAAAAATTAGACTAATAAGCTGTTAAAATACTGAGGAAAAAAAGGTTTTCATCTGGCATCTAAAAGAGTATAATGTGGGTGCCAGGCCACAGCAGAGAAGGCCCTCCTCCTGGTAGCCACCTGCCTCACTTCCTTTGGCAGGGGCTCACTGAGAAGGACCCCTGAAGATGATCTTAGGGTCTGGGCAGATAAATATGGGAGGAGGCGTTCCTTCAGATAACCTGGCCCCAAGCCATTTAGGGCTTTGAATGCTAATACTAGCACTTTGAATCGGGCCCAGATCTGGACCGACAGCCAGTGAAGCTGGAAAAGGACTGGTGTAATAGGGTTTCATTGGCCAGTCCCTGTTAACAGTGTCACTGCCCTGCTTTGTACCAGTTAAAGTTTCCGGACCGTTTTCAAAGGCAGCCCCACATATAACACATTGCAGTAATCCAGAGAAGAGGTTATCAGAGCATGGATAACTGTAGCTAGGCTATCTCTGTCCAGATAAGGGCACAGTTGGTATATCAGCCTAAGCTGATAAAAGGTGCTCCTTACCACTGAGTTCACCTGTGCCTCAAGTGACAGTTCCGAATCCAGGAGCAACCCCAAACTACGAACCAAATCCTTTAGGGGGAGTGCAACCCCATCCAGAACATCACCTAATTGGACAGATGAACCACCCACAGACAGTACCTCCATCTTGTCTTGATTGAGTCTCAGTTTGTTGGCCTGCATCCAGTCCATTACCGTGCTCAGGCACTGATTCAGAACAGCCACTGCCTCACCTGGGTTTGATGAAAAGGAGAGGTAGAGCTGGGTGTCATCCGCATATTGATGACACCTGAACCCACATCTCTGAATAACCTCTCCCAGCATTTTCATGTAAATGTTGAACAGCATAGGGAATACTACAGAGCCCTGTGGGATCCCATGGTGTAGGTGCCACGGCACAGAGCAATAATCCCCCAGCACCACCTTCTGGAATCGGCCATCCAAGTAGGAGTGGAACCACTGTAATGCAGTGCCTCCAATTCCCAGCCCAGACAGCCTATCCAGAAGGATACCATGGTCGATGGTATCGAAAGCCACTGAGAGGTCCAACAGAATCAACAGGGTCACACTCCCCCTGTCCGTCTCCCGGCAAAGGTCATCCCACAGGGCAACCAAGGCAGTTTCTGTTCCAAAACCAGGCCTGAAGCCCGATTAAAATGGATCTAGATAATCCGTGCCTGGAGTTGTCCCGCAACCACCCACTCAAGCACCTTGCCCAAGGAAGGTGTGGATTAGACATTCTTCTCATAATTACTTCTGAATATGAAGGGAGATGGTTATACCAGCAAGATCTTTGCAACTTGAGTGATAATTCAGATATTTTTTGCTGGGCAGAGGGGAGATTTCACTTTTTACATGGCATATTTTGTGCATTAATCACTTGACACAATAGTATTAAGGCTATGATGGTAAATAAAATAATGATGAATACGCAGCATTAATATGGCATTTTTGAGCACTTCACATGTAGTATCACAGTAATCCTTACAACAACCATTTAAGGTATGTGGGTATTATTATCTCCATTTTATCTATGAGTGGCTAACGGAGAGAGGCAGCGGCATGCCTAACCCCACCTAATGAATTCATGGCAGATACAAGATTTGAACCACAAAGTTGCAGGGGGGGGGGGGTTGTCACCGGGTTTTCATAGCTTAACTTGATAGTAGCCAGTAGCCAGATCTTATGCATATTTACTTGGAAATAAGTTTCAATATTGCTTATGGAAGCTGCCCAGCCCTATTATATGCCATAGGAACAATCACATACCACTGAAAGCCAATGTAGTGCACCCATATTGTAGCAAGAGTGGCTGAACTTGCATTGGGGGGAGTGCAGATCAAATACTAACACAAACATGACACTCTCTGGGAAACCTTGGGTCCATTCACTATCATTCAGCCTAATTTACCTCATAGGATTGTGTTGAGGATAAAACAGGACCGTGCCAATTATCCTGAGCTCTTTGGAAAATAGTAGTATCACATCTATAAAACTTTCAGAAGCGTGTTACAAGTTAAATTTCTCATCTATTCAGTCACATAAAAACTATGTGGTCTTCGTTCACCTTGCAAATGCTTTCATTTCCACTATGTAACTTAACACATATAGAGAGTAGTGACCTACAGCAAAGCTTAAATCATTGAAATTATGTTTCAAAGTTAAAGAAGGCTGCTGACAGGAGTTTTGCGACTGTTGTTTCATTAAGGCCTGCGCAAGCAACTGTATTTTGATGCAGCAAAATGAGTGTTGGCATTAGATAAAAAGCTGTGAATCAGCCTCTTTATTGCTCAGGAACATCTGAGCTACACATTCAGCGTAGTCATGCAACACAGGACTCTTAAGGCCCCCTCCACAAGGATGCGCTTTTGCGCCCGGTTCGGGGATTATGCGCATTTTCGCGGAGGCGCATTTACGCCTAATCCCTCTGCACGGGAGGTGGCGAGAGGCGGCGAAGCGCAGTAATTGATGTCCAAAAAGTGCTTTAGAAGACGTTAATGCGCATAATCGCTTGTTCACATGGCGAAAATGCGCTTTAACGGCCGGAGCAAAATAAAAGTCGCTATTTAACGCGCATTCGAAAATGCGCATTATCGGGGAGATAACGCGCCTGTACGCCCGTTTTGCGCTCCGCTGGTGTGGAGGTAAAATTTATAATGAGCCTTCAAGGCTCATTAAACGTCTCGTGTGGAGGAGGCCTTAGAGCCCATTTCAAATGTTATGAAATCAGTGTGGATGTGGTTTCTCTGTGGTAGCTCCTCATGCTGCCTTGATACTGTTGAAACTAGGCTGACCATATGAAAAGGAGTACAGGGCTCATGTAACTTTAACAGTTGTAGAGAAAAGGGAATTTCAGCCAGTGTCATTTGTATGCCATTAGTTCCTGGTGAAATTCCCTCTTCATCACAACAGTTAAAGTTGCAGGCACTATACTAGAGTGACCATATACAAAAGAAGGCAGAGCCCCTGCAACTTTAACTGTTGTGATGAAGAGGGAATATCACCAGGAACTAATGGCATACAAATGACACTGGCTGAAATTCCCTTTTCTCTACAACTGTTAAAGTTACATGAGTCCTGTCCTCCTTTTCAGATGGTCAGCCTATTGAAACATCAAGCTAACATGGGAGTGACTGCCAACGAAGATCCCTTCCCAAGCAAACACTATCCTGTACTGGAGTGATACAGCCATATTAGCAGAGGAAGAGGCTTGTCAGCCCCTCTTTCTTGGGCCAGAACTACACCGTGAGCCTATCTACACAGTCCCTTGGAACGTTTTAAATAGTATTTTAAAACGTTCCAAATAGGTGTGTTCCAAAACGTCTTAGGCCACATTAAGGAGTACGCACATTACAGGAGAAAAATTCTTCAGACTTTAAAGCGGTGTGTGCCTTGTGGGTGTTGTAGTTCAGTCACCCACTTCCTCCTTTGTTCCTCTGTCATTCCCTAGCGAGTATAGGGCTAAGAATTGTGGGTGTTGTAGTTCACTCGCCCACTTCCTCCTTAGCCCCGCTTTCTTCCCCACCAATCAACTGCTAAGCATTTGGGCACCAGTAAACGAAGCACTGCCCCCATGAATCACAAACGGTAAGGAAGGGCACATTATTTTACTTAAAACGATTTATTAAAAGTGAAACCGTTGTATATAGCTGAAGTGAGTTTTAAAAAACCTCAGGTATACAACGTTATAGGGAGTGCGTCATGTGGCCCAAAGAGTTTTCATAACCCTCATAAAACGTTAAAAACCTAGTGTGTAGATCGGCTCCTTGTGTCAAATCATTACGATCCCATCATGGTAACTCTATATCCCTCTTGCACATTTATAGTTCATATGACACACAATGACATTTGTTGCAATATTTTGGGTAATGTGGAATAAAAAGCAGGAAATAGCACTATGAAAGTGATGTATGGAATGTGTAATGTGCCCCAACAGTTATCAGTGCATTTAAGAACATAAGAAGTGCAATGCTGGATCAGACCAAGGGCCGATCTAGTCCAGCACTCTGTTCACACAGTGGCCAACCAGCTGTCGACCAGGGACCAACAAAACAGGACATGGTGGAACAGCACCCTTCCACCTATGTTCCCCAGCAACTGGTGCACATAAGCTTACTACCTCTGATACTGAAGGTAGCACATAATAATCAGGACTGATACTGGAGGTAGCACATAACAATCAGGACACATAACAATCAGGAATTTATCCAACTCCCCTTTAAAGCCATCCAAATTGACGGCTATCACTACATCTTGTGGTAGTGAATTCTATGATTTAGCTATGCGCTTTGTGAAGAAGTACTTCCTTTCATTTGTCCTGAATCTTCCACCAACCAGCTTCATGGGATGAATCTGGGTTGTAGTATTATGGGAGAAGTAGAAAAATGTCTCCTTATCCACATTCTCCAAGCTATGCATAATTTTATACACCTCTATCATGTCTCCCCTTAGACTCTTTTTTTCCAAGCAAAACAATCCAAGCTGTTGTAATCGTCCCTCATAGGGGAGATGTTCCAGCCCCTTAATCATTTTAGTTGCCCTTTTCTGCACTTTTTCCAGCTCTACAATATCTTTTATTAGGTGTGACCAGAACTGTACACAGTATTCTAAGTGTGGTCACACCATAGATTTGTATGAAAGCAGTATGGTACTGGCAGTTTTATTCTCAGTTCCTTTTCTTATAATGCCTAACATGGAGTTTGCCTTCTTTACAACTGCCACACACTGGGTTGACATTTTCATCAAGCTGTCCACCACAACCTCAAGATCTCTTTCTTGTTCGGTCGCCGCCAGCTCAGTTCCCATCAGGTTATGCTTGAAATTGGGGTGTTGTTGTTGTTTTGCCTCAACGTGCACCACCTTACACTTGCTTACATTGAATTGCATCTGCCAATTGGATGCCCACTCTCCAGCTTGGAGAGATCCCTTTGGAGCTCTTCACAATCACTTTGTGTTTTAACAACCAAATAAATTGTTGTCTTTGGCAAACTTAGCCACTTCACTGCTCACTCCTAATTCCAGATCATTTATGAACAAGTTGAAAAGAATTAGTCCCAATACTGATCTCTGTGGGACCCCACTATCTACTTCCCTCCATCGGGAGAATTTACCATTTATTCCAACTCTCTGCTTTCTGTTCTTTAACCAGTTACTGATCCATAAGAGGACCTCTCCTCTTTTTCCATGACTGCTCAGTTTGTTCAGGAGTCTTTGGTGAGGGACTTTACTTTTGGAAGTCCAAGTAAACAATGCCCACCGGAACTACCCTGTCTACATGTTTGTTGACACTCTCAAAGAATTCTAGAAGATTAGTGAGACAGGACTTGCCTTTGTGGAAGCCGTGTTGATTCTTCTTCAGCAGGTCATGCCCTTCTATATGCTTCCTAATTTTGTCTTTAATAATGCTTTCAATCAATTTACCTGGAATGGATGTCAAGCTAACTGGCCTGTAATTTACCGGATCCCCCCACCCCGATCCCTATGGTGCAAAGGCTGAGCTTAGGGACACGTTGCATATTTTTGTTAGAAGGTCAGAAATTTCATATTTGAGTTCTTTGAGAACTTTAGAGTGGATACCATCCAGGACTGGTGATTTATTTGCTTTCAATCTGCCAATAAGAGAATTTCATCTTTTGTCACCACTGTTTGCCTCAGTTCCTCAAACTCCCATCCTGAAAACATCAGTTCAGGCACAGGCATCTGTCCTGTAACTTCTGCAGTGAACACTGATGCAAATAAGTCAATAAGCTTCTCTGCAATTTCCCTATCCTCCTTTAGTACTCCCTTAACTCCATTGTCACCCAATGGTTCAACTGTTTCCAAAGCTGGTTTCCTGCTTCTGATATATTCTTTATTATTGGCCTTGATAATATTAGCAATGTGCTCTTCAAAATGCTGTTTTGCATCTCTTATTGTATGCTTGCATCACCTTTGTGCAAGCTTCTGCTCCCTTTTATTTTCCTCATTTGAGCAAGACTTCCATTTTCTGAAGGAAGCCCTCTTTTCTACAATAGCTTCCTTGACACTGCTTGTTAACCATTCTGGTGATTTCTTGGACTTGGTGCTACCTTTCCTAACCTGTGGCATACATTTTAGTTGAGCTTCTATTTTTGTGCTTTTGAGTAAGCTCCATGCATTTTGCAAGGATTTAACCCTCTTGATTCCCCCTTTCAACTCTCTTTTCACCAGTTCCTTCATTTTAAAGAAGTTTCCTCTTTTGAAGTCAAATGTGACTGTGTTGGACTTCCTGGGCAGTTTCCCACTTAAGTATACATTGAATCTGATAACACTGTGGTCACTATTACTGATTGGTTCAACAATATTTACATCTCGTATTTGGTCCTGGGTAACACCATTTAGGATTAAGTCCAGGGTTGCCTCCCTTTTGGTCAGTTCCATGCCCAACTTTTATAGAGTACAGTCATTTAGGATATCAAGAAATTTAACCTCTGTCATGACTGGAATATGCATTTATCCAGTCAATGCAAGGATAATTGAAATCACCTATTATTACAACACTTCCTTGTTTGGAGGCCTCCCTGACTTCATTTTCCATCTCAAGGACACTTCAATACTGCTATAAAGATCTAGCCCTGGTCTCAATGTTGCAATGCTACTTGAGCAATGTGAGACAGAGGCAGGATCTACACTACTGCTTTAAAACCGTTTATAACGGTAGTGACAACTGTTAGAGCCCAGGACACACGCCATATACAATTTTCAAACCGTTTTCAAAGTGTCATATCCTGCTTGGTGTAGATCTGGCCAGAGACACTAGGATGCAGCAATTGCACTGCCCTGCAATTGAAAAGTAGCAGGTCAGGGAGAAGGCTAGGCTAGAACCCTTCTCCATGAGATATAGCTTTCCATGGGCAAGGACACAAGGAACTACTGGAGGATGGTGGCTCCAATATCTGTGGGTCAGTGAATCCACTCTGGGTTTCAGTCAGAACCAGTCAAAATTCTAAGGGAGCTATCCAAGGTAGCTCCTTACAGTTCTAACTCATTCTGTTTGAAACCCAAAGCAGATTCACTGCCCCACTGATATCAAAGCCACTAGCCTCTATTGCAGGGAATTATCCAGTTTCCCACCTTCATCCTGAGGTGTTCCAGTTCCAGGAGGACTATACCGCATGCTTCACCTATGTAGATTACCTTTATATTTAGGCACAAGCAGGAGTCCTCACCAAATACATGTTTTTCCACAAGGACTAAACAAGCTTCCTCCAACTCATTGGCATCCAGATGTATTGGACTACAGCTCCCATCATTTATGCTGATGGGAATTGTAGTCCAACACATCCAGAGGGAAGCAGTTTGGAGAAGGTTGGAATAAGCACACCAGGTCACTCTTTTAACTCTAAAGCAGTTGTGGGCCTCTAATATCACCAGAGTAGTGACACTGCAGGAGCCGGTTTTTAGCCATTTCCTCTGTTGCTGTTTCCCCAATGTGTCCCTCCATGAAGCTAGTCCCACTAGGGGAAAATACAGGCTTGATAAAGATCCCTATATTAATCTGCAGTGAGCTAAGAGCCGCTTAAATGGAGGAGGAGGAGGAGGAGGAGGAGGAGGAGGAGGAGGAGGAGGAGGATTTTATATGAGGAAAACAGCATGGGATGGAGGGTTAAATGCCTCTTCCTGCAGCACCAGAACTCACCATAGTGGCTAAACCAGCCTTCCCCAATCTGGTGCCTTTCGGTTGTTTGAGACTTCAACTCCCATCAGCACCAGCCAACATGGTCAAAGGTCAGGAATCCTGGGAGTTGTAGGCACTGGAAGGCAGTGGCTAAATCTAAGAGTTACTTACAAAAAGCTTCCTATGGCTGAAATGCCTCCCAGTTTCTCCTTCTGCAACAATGCCCCCACCCTCCAAGTCTCTGTTTCTCCCTCCCTTTCAACTAGCCACTTTTCATCCCCTCTATCAAGTTCAGAGCCAAACTATCCTGCTAGGCAATCTTCCTCCAGTGTCCCTAATGGCCACCATGGCCACTGGTTCTTTCTCCTCACAACTCCCTCAGTGTCATGGTTTAGATGGAAAGGAGGTGGGAGGTGGAGAAAGAGAGATCAAGGTGGACATGTCCTTGAACTACTTACAAGTTACATGTGATGATGATTGGTTATCCTTTGCATATGCCAAACCTCAGACAACATGTCACTTGTGACTGGAACAGTGTTAACCCAGTGAAAACAAGATTGTGAAAAATCTATTGCAATACATCTCTTCCACATTTTAGCTTTTCTTAATTTCAAAATTCTACTCAGGCATTTCTAAGGGAAATGGAGTATATTAAATGAAACTGTTGCTGAGGTGATGACTTCATTGCTTCATGTTGCCTCAGCGTCTCACTTCCAATTCAGCCAACCTCGTGTCTTATAGAGCTACCATTTAATGCAGTGAGTTAATGCTTTGTGTCTGGGGAGTAAATAATCCCTATTCCCAACCTACCTGTTTAAAACCCCAGTCATTACAGGCACACTCTTTCCTTCTCTCTGGGTCTGAAGAATGGGGGTGACTATCCCTTTTCAAAAAAGTGCACAAAACCAAAAACTGTCAGAGCATCACTTCAACGGAACTGAATAAGGATAATTTTGATGTGGATTGTTCCATTCATGCTTCCGTGCAGTTACCGCACCTTTATTCTGGTACACATGTGGAACAGACAAGCTTCACAACATTAGTTACCTGATATTGTCAGGGATGAAGTGCCAGTACATGATGGGTGATTTATGTGAAATTAGCATAAATGATATACCATTGCAGCAGCCGAAAAAGAAACAAATGTATTTCTAATTTTTGCAGCTGCAGCACTGGTGTTTGTTAGTCTGAAACCTGATCCATTGTAGGGTGTGACACATTCTCCCTCCCTCCCTCCCTCTCTCTCTCGTTGCTAGCACCAAAGGGAACTCATTTGTGATCTTGCTTACTGTTTGCGCAACTGAGCAATTGTATATGATACACCTAGGGATGTACAACAATTTTGTTTCCATTTATGACCTGAACTTGCCCCGTTCATTCTCAACATGAGCACATTTTGCAGGCAGAGCTCTCACAATCCTGACCTTGTAATGCTCTTTGCAAATGCGTATTTTAGGAAAGTGTGTATTTTTAAATGCACAGTTTGGAAGAAATCTGCATTTTTATACTTTAGTCAATGGGGAAAATGTACAGATTTCAGTACACACTTGAAACAAATATGCATCCATATATGAGTACTTTTCCTGTTCAAATTCGAGCCAGGGGGAAATTCACATTGGGGATGGATGGACTCACCCACGTCCAGCTTGGGAGGATGCTTGCCAAGCCGCCTCTGGCACCATGCAAGTTTCCTTGCAGCTCAGCAAGTGCCCAATGAGGCTGCGAATCCACACCAATACCCGGCAACCATCCAAAATGGAGGCTCTAGCAACTGTGTATCTTCTACCTTGCATAAATGGCAGCCATAGAGGGCCCATTTACATAGGATTAAAGACATGAACGGCGCATTCATGCCTTCGATCTTGCGTAAATGGGGCTTTTATGGCTGCCATTTATGGAAAGTAAGAAATATGCAATTTCCAGAGACTCCATTTTGGATGACTGCTGGGTATTTGTTGGGTGGCGTGGGTGCTCAAAGTGTAGGTCCACAAACGCGATGTGGCCTGGCAAACTGGGACCTGGGGTGGATGCGAGGAAGTCTGTTGGACTCCTGGACCCAGTTCAGGTGCCCTGACATTCCTACTTAAAATCAGGAATGGGAATATGGCAGACTGAACTTCAAGGTGGAACTCATAGAACCTCAATGAGCTTGAACCTCACTGACATACCCATCCCTACATACAACTGATAGCGGATTTCCATCAGTGTGTGAAATACACTATTGTTCTGCATTTCATACATAGCCTTGAACATCAGTGTTTCAGACATTTGGATTATTTCCATACAGAAACATTGATGTGTACACAGCAGGCTGTGGTCAGTAATAGTTAACAACCAGTCTTGAACACACATAGTCATGGCTTGTGTGTACCCTATATTTTACTTATGGCTTGTACATGCTCTGTTACTCTACAAAGAGGTGACTTCTGAATTTATTTCTGCAGGACTACAACTACCATTAATTCATTAGGGACATGTGATGACCTATCTGGAAATAATTGATAGCAGCCTATCTCTAGAACAGATGAGCTTCTGAAGTATGGTGATATGCCTTTCACAGTCTAGAAGAGGGGTGGGCAACACATGCCTCACGGCAGCATGAAGCCTTGCCGTCCTCGCCACCATGCTGTTGGAATTCACCCAAACTTCTGTAGAGGTTTGCTACTGAATTTTGGCAGCAAACCTCTACAGAGGTTTAAAAAGGAAAAATTTAACTTGTTTCCCAAAAACTATCAATAAAAATCCAGGGGAGTATACAGTAAAAATGAATAAAACCAATACAATATGGTAAAACAATAAAACAATATTCATAAAAGAATTCAAAGGCAGCTAAAAACAAGCAAAGCAGACTAAACAATATACCAATATTAAAGTGCCTGGACAAATAATTATGTTTCACCTGGCATGGAAAAGACATCATCACCAGTAGCATTTCTAGGGTGAGGACTTTCCAAAGTCAAGGTGCCACCACAGAGAATGCTCCCACTGTCTCTGTCTCTTCTTACCACATAACAAACTTCCGCTAACAAGGATGAATGGAGATGAGTCTTCTCTGAAGATCTTAAAGCATTGGCAGGAATATGAGCAGGGATCAACTTTGCAGTCACAGGGATCACACTTTCTGCTGGGGGTGGGTTTCGTTTTTCTTTAATGCAAATTGAACTTCCTGCCCAAAAGACACTAGAAGAAGACCAGGGCCAGTTCGACACCGAACAGGATATGACACTTTGAAAATGGTTTGAAAACTATATGGAGTGTGCAGGGCCGTGCAGAGCTGGTAATATGCCTAGGCCAGATGGGAAGTATGTGCCCCCCTATTTAAAAAAAGGACTACAATATGGCCACCCCAAGGGGGCATGCCCACCAACATGTCCGTTCTACATAACACCTTTATATTAAACCTGTTCTACAACACCTCAAGGCATATATATCCCTGCCCCACATGTAGCATGGCCCTTTGGAGCTTGTAGTCTGACCGTGGTATTTACAACGGACAGCTTCTGAGCTGTTTCCGCAAGGCGGGCTCCTAACTTCTCGATGGGCCACTTACGCTATGGAAGCAGTAGTTAAGCTAGGGGGGACGTCCTCATCAGAGTTCCCCCTCAAAATTGTGGGGCCCGGGCCAACTGGCCCCACGGGGCCCCCTCTGCACGGCCCTGGGAGTGTGTCCTTGGTGCCAACAGTTGTCACTAGCAGTAGAGTAGGTCCTGCCACTCTGATGGCTTCAGGACAACACCATGTGAACTGAAGTGAAATCAGGGCGAGGTCAGGGTAGAAACCCTTCTCTGCCCTCACTCCAGCTCATACCAGTTTGGACTGAGCTGTTTCCCAGAAATTAGGAAGTCATTTGGGTTTTGTTTGTTTTTTGTTTTTTTCTGATTTGGCCAGCCCCTTTCCCTGTTCCAACTCCACTTCCCCTTCCCTGCCACACCACTTGGTGTCCTGGCAGTGGTGGTCGTGGCATGACACCAGAGAGAGATAGAAGGACACGATGGATGCCTTTCCCCTCGACACCCGGCATGCTGCGTAGTGTCATCATGAGGCAGTATAGCATCATAGTGAAGTAGCCCCTGGGAAATATAGTTTTCACAAGGCATTACGATACTGCAGCGAGGGCTGCAGTAATGCGTTATTTGAGTCAAGCGTTATGAGCCCTTGAGAGTCATATTTCTAAGCCTAGAACTACAATGATGTTGCTAGCTCAGGATAGGAAACAGTTAATATACTTAAGCCGTCTTTGGCTTTCAAACACTAGCTGAACACCAGTCTTGAAATATAGACAGAGAGACAAAAGAAATGGATGCATTCGACCTGTTACTAGTTCTCAGAGCAATGTACACTATCCACCTGTACAAGCCTAGAGAAAGCCGGATATTATTAAAGAGGCTTTTTGGTGGTTCTTAATGTCTATGTGCATAATTACAAATCAAACATATTCACATTATTAACTTTTATAAGTTTATTAGTCTCAGTACTAATGAAACCATTCATCCTTTGCAAAGGCACATGGGCTCCCTAATGAAACTTCAGTAGATGGGAAAGCAGTTAAATGAGTACATCCAAATGTTTATGCCAAATTCTGTTTGCTGCAGCAAGGAGAGAAACCCAAATTGCTTTCAAGCGGCTCCCTGCAACCAGCCAGCAAATGCAATCACACACTCTCCACAAGATGTGTTTTCATCTAGGCAGACATCTATGCTATATAGCAATGGCAGTGTTCTTCCAGTGGCAATGCTTAATCATGTGGCCTGGTGAGCAAAATGAGCTTCAAACGCATCTTTTACATCTAAAGTTTATTAGTTTTTTGTGTGTTTTTTAAATGCAGAGAAATAACATATTTTGATAAACCATCTCCTTTAAGCATTTGGGATGGGCTCTCAGGCACAAACCCGTTTTTAGAGATGTGAAGTCTTGAGAGTGGGGGGAGGAAACTGGGAAAATTCAGAAGCAACTGTGTTGTTGTTTTTTCAAATTGTAAAAAAAAAAAATCCCTAAAAATGGGAGAAAATGTTCCTCCTCAGGCTTTCACATCTCTACCCCTTTCACCAGTTTATGTTGATGTGCCAGCTGCAGCTCTTCCCGTATTGAAATACAGGGCTTGAGCCCTGTTTAGCATTTTAGTCCTCATGCGTTTAGAACATTGTAGAGCTGGAAAAAAATGCAGAAAAGGGCAACCAAAATTATCAAGAGACTGGAGCATCTACCCTATGAGAGAAGGTTACAACAGCTGGGATTGTTCAGCTTGGAAAAAACAGGGCCATGTTCTTATGTTCTAATTGCATCCACTTGATGGTTCTGCCCCTTCTGTCAAGTCCCACTGTCCTCCATGCATTGGAGGACATGGGACGCTGCCTTCTACTGAAGTCAGGCATTGTCGATGCTGAATAGCAGTAGTTTGCCATCATTTCAGGCAGGATTCCTTCCTAGCCCTACCTGCAGAAACCAGAGGTTGAACCTGGGAATTCTGCATGCAAACCATGTGATCTACACTAAGCTACAGCTGTTCTCCTAAGGAACAGCTGTATGAATGGAGCACCCCAGTCAGTTTACAACTTTGCATGATCCTGAAGGTGAGAACTGGCAAGAGTTTTTGAAGTGTTGGCCCAAGTGGCAATGGGAGGGGCACCACTTGAGTGCTTCAGGCAACAAAATGAGTTGGGCGAACACTGCCATGCTTCAGCGTCTGGACAGAGTGCCAGCCCCTTCACCAGACTTCCCCAACCAGGAGCCCTCTAGATGTGTTGGACTGCAACTCCCATAATTCCCAGCCAGCATGGCCAATTGTGCCCCAATTATCTTTGTAAGGATGGAATTAGAGCCGTAGCTAATTAGACAATGCCATCTAGGCCCAGTGTGGAGTAGACAATGCCCTGCCATTTCAGGGAATATAGTTGCACCACCTGTATCAATAACATGCTGGCTGCAATGAATGAAGTGCATTAACAGTGAAATAATAACAATAATAGCACTGATAACTTCTGCAAGAAAAAGAAAAGGCAACCCCCCACCCACCCTCATATTTTATGTCCATTACACATAGCAGTGTTGTGAAGGCCAGCTGTTGTTAACTGTAGTCCCAAAATGTTCCACCTGAGTTTCCACCTGATGGCATGACATGGTCCTATACAACCACAGAAAATCATGCCCATCATGGTTCTATCCTCCTCCTCTTCTTAGAGCAGAGGAAAACCTGTGACATCAATGAGAGAGAGAAGGGAACATATGGCTGTAGCCGAGGGAGCCATCCCAAAGCCAGGCCAGATGCAGACTCAGAGAGAGAGGGAAAAGCTGGCTGCAAACCAACTCCAGCATTTGGGAAGCACTGCAGCACGGATTACTCTCCTCTGCATACATCTGCTTGCTTTGTAATGGTCTTCGCCGTTCTAGTACTGAATGAAAATTTGGCCAGTTATTATGATTTGTTTTTAGTTTCTCTCTCCCTGTTGTTTAATCTACCTTTCCCCCCTTTTGGTCTACTAAAACCTTTCAAAAGTTCAATGATTTTAATGAGTGGCTGACGTTGGATGCATTTTGTAGCTGCATTTGAGTGTCAAGGTGGGGAGTGCTTGGTGATATATTTAAGACTGATTCCTCTTAGTTAAAGGGATAGTTAAGCCTTTCTTCTCCCACCCCTACTCTCTTTTTTATTATCCATTCCAAAAAGACATCTCAAAGAGATACCCTGGTGTTTTCAGGCTACTAAACTGTTGGTATCAACTCCCCCAAAGTACAAGATCGGCTTTCAAATGGCAGTGTGTACCCCCCTTGCACCCCACCCCATTCCTTCTGTTTGAACTCTGTTAAAATTTCACATGATCTGGAAGTACAAGATTTATTTAGTTATTTTAATTTGTAAGAGGAAACTCTTTTTCTTGTTTGTTTGTTTACTTGTATCCTCAGCAGAAGGGGGAAAGGGGAAGAAAATAAACATTTAGCTTCTGGACTACACAAATTATCTACAAATTCCTCATTATTTTCTACACTGAAATATAAACACTAAGCCTGTAGTAAAATACAGATCAGAAAGATACAGCAGAAAACATTCTTAACCCAGTGAAATATTTACTTCTTCTTTTTTTCTTTTTTATAGAGACACATCTTAATCCTATTAACGGTAAATTATACTACCTATTGTGAAAGCAAACAAGAAAGAAATATTTGAAGCATACAGTTAATTATGATACCAAGTGAAACATAATATTTATGCTCTCCCTGTGTAGTGGAACTATTTTTCTTTCACTATCTATGAGTCATGCACTGATTGAAGGTTTGAAAATGATGAAAGAATCGTGGGGGTGCGGGGAGACACGCTCTAGTTCTGGTATTTTTGCTCTAGACGTGTTATTGTAGAGATCAGTATTAGCTGTGTGATAGCAGTCTCTTTTTCTTTTCATATGGGTAATTCTGAGTTTTTTGATGGGAAACTGCCTTCTCCTTCTCAATTGGCAAGTTGATACCAAGAGTTCGCCATGCTGATTGCGTGGAAGTCATAAGCTGGTGAATTGACTCTACATGCGAATGGCGCCAAACAGTCAGCAATCAGCAGAAGTACTGAGGGTGTGGTACATGCTAATGATGAGTGCAACCATGTTAGAAGTTTGCCACTCACTGTAGTGCATTGCCACATTGTAAGGAATATTTCATTGTGTGTCGCTTCAAGACAGACTACTGGAGGACCGTCTCCTCTCATGTTTACCTCCCAGGACACTAAGATCCTCATCGGAGGCCCTTCTTCAGGTATGAGATGGCCGCAAGAGAGAGGACATTTCCAGTAGTGGAATGGTCTGTGAAATGTTCTTCCCCAGCAGGTTCATCTGGCGCCTACCTTATGGTCCTTCAGTGCCAGGTGAAACCCTTTTTATTTTCCCAGGCATTGAAGGAAATATTTTAAGCGTATTTTGGCCTTGGCACTGTTTTACTCCTGCTGCTGCTTTTATTTTTGGCTTTATCATGTTCTGTTGTTGTTTTCATTCTGTTTTTATCTGACTTGTGTTATTTCGTTGTTTCATTGCTACTTTGTATTTTATGTTTTAAATTTGCACACTGCCCAGAGAATTTCAGTTACTGTGTGGTTTAGAAATGTAAATGTGTGCCTGTTACCCAACAGAAATGTGGCAAAGTTTGGTACTCAGACATCATAGACAACCTGCTAGTACCTGCATGGACGCTGAAAATTGGAAAGGAACTACCATGTAACTAGGGTGACCAGATTTTGAGGATCAAAATCCCGGACCCCCCCGCCACCCCACCCACCCAAAACAACCCCCCTGCCCACCGCCGCCCGCCCGCCCCCCGCCGCCCCGCGCCGCCCCGCGCCGCCCTGCGCTCCTTACCAGCTGGGGCGTCTGCTTCCCTCCAGTGCTCGGAATCTACTGAGAAACAGGCTTCCTGGCCTGTCTCTCAGTACCGCGCCGGGTGATGACATCATCACCCGGCGCGCTACTGACCGGCCGCGAAGCCTGTTTCTCAGTAGATTCCGAGCACCGGAGGGAAGCAGACGCCCCAGCAGGTAAGTGCCTCGGTTTGACCCATTTTTCCCGTTTAGGACTGGGAAACCCCGGGGGGTCTGGTCAGCCTACATGTAACAGACTAACCTGTGGGACCAGTAAAGGTGTCCTACCTTATTAGGTCCTTTTAAAAAAAATGCTTACTGATGATGATTTATTCCATTTTTATTCCACCCTCCTTGAAGGAATTCGGGGCAATGTAAATCATCACCCCTGCTATTATCCTCACATCAATCCTATGAGGTAGATAATAAATGGCCCATGATCAACTAGTATGCTTCATAGCTGAGAGGGGGATTTGAATATAAGCCTCCTTCCCTTTAACTCAAAAACTATAGTATCTACTACCACACAACACTGGCCTTCTAGCTATGTGCAGCAACTCTTTATGCCGCTGTGATTAGACAATCAGGGTTTGCCGTAGCATGGGTACAATATCTATATATTTGTCTACTTATTATTGCATTTTAGAGAGCAATCCTACTGTCTCTTGGGGAGACTCCCAAGGAGCATGAGATACTGTGGAGTTCCCCTCCAAGACCACAGACACTGCAATGGCCTCAGGAAAGGAAATCCAAATAGGGATCCCCTCCTGCCCTCCCAAACCTTTTGTGGTCGCCACTGTGACAGCTTCCTCACCTGAGGTGAGAATGCATGTGAGGAGGAAAGGGTCAAAAACAGCACTTTCAACTGAGTCCAGAAACGAAATCCGTCTATGTGGTGAGCCTCTGTATATAAACAGCTTGCCAAATAAAGGTATCTACCACAGCAAGCAACTTAAAGTGATCTCCATATAGAAGAAATAACTGCCTTTAAGTAATAAAAGAGTTGTTTTTTCTTGTTCTTTCTGTTTAGGATAGTTTGTTTGTTCGTTTGTTTGTTTACTTATTAAAACATTTGTATCCCACCCTATATCATTGAGATATCAGGGCAACATATAGATAAAATTGATTCAAACAGTATAAAACAATAAATAGTTTACACAACTATAATATATTAAACCATTAACAAACTAATACTAGTAAAAAAAATCAAGAAAGCAATAAAAGGAAACACAATTATGTGCAGCTTTAGGCAAATTTGATAAAAAGCCACATTTTAACTTGGCGTCAAAACGAAGCCAATATCTGTGCCAGTCGGGCCTCCAAGGGGAGGGCATTCTACAACCAGCCATTAACATCCTTCTTAGGCTGACCAGATAAAATCCAGGTCAGGGCTCATGTAACTTTAACAGTTTTAGAGAAAAGGGAATTTCAGCCAGCGTCATTTGTATGCAATTAGTTCCTGATGAAATTCCCTCTTCATCACAACCGTTAAAGGTGCAGGGGCCCTGCCTTCTTTTGTATATGGTCACTCTAGTATAGTGCCTGCAACTTTTACTGTTGTGATGAAGAGGTAATTTCATCAGGAACAAATTGCATACAAATGACACTGGCTGAAATTCCCTTTTCTCTACAACTGTTAAAGTTACATGAGTCCTGACCCGGATTTTATCTGGTCACCCTAATCCTTCTCCATGAATTTGTCTAATCTCCTTTTAAAACCTTCCAAGTTGGTGGCCTTGGCCACATCTTGTGGTAGCATATCTATAGCTTATATTTTCTTTTGTCTGCCCTGAATCTACTACTATTCAGCTTAGGAACATGTGAAGCTACCATAAACGACGGCAGACTCTGTCTCTCTGGTCCAATATTGTTGACACCGACAGTAGCTCTCTAGGGTTTCAGGCAGGAATTTTTCCAGCCCTACCTGGCAATGCCAAGGGCTATACCTGGGACCTTCTGCATGCAAAGCATGCGCTGAGCTATGGCCCTATCTTTTTTTTTAAATGTATTTATTTCTTATCCTCCTCTCCCTTTGGATCAAGGCAGGGAACAACATTAGTGCAACACTACAATATAAATCAAATACATAAAATTAATTAAAAGAGCATATAAAACCAATACAATATCAAGATAACAATCAAGACATCTTAAAATTCTTGGTTAAAATTCATCTGGATATGCCTGCCGGAAGAGGCTAGTTTTTATAGCTGTCTTAAACTCAGAGAGTTAAGTTGACGAATCTCCTCCAGCAGGCCATTCCACAATCTGGGGGCGACAGAAGAAAAGATCCTCTGGGTAACAGATGTCTGCCTAGTTTTAGTACTAGAGACCTGGGGTAGGCTATCTGGCACTTATGTGCAAAAATGCACCCCCCCCCCCGACACCTTTCCTGGAATCCACTTTCCCTTTGAATTATTGTGGGTTTGGTATGTTGGGGCTCAGGCACCCTTTCTGCCTTGTATTGAATCTTATGGGCAGGTTACTTGTCCTTTTGCCATGCTTCTCATGGCATCCATTTTGTGATGGTGTCCAGAACAGTTGATCAAATTCCCAAATGTGCCCATGGCTCAAAAAGCTTGCCTGCCTTTGCTATAGACCCTGAAATCAGGAGTGATAAACTTCTTTAAGAGTTAGTTGGAGTAGCCAGTTGGTGGTAAATGGTCCTACTGGAACTGTTCATCTTTATCTGGCTGGCCACTATTAGTAACAGTTGAGCCAGATGAACCATGGTCTGATCCCACACAACAATTCTTATTTGTTTTTATTACAGTTATTTCCTACGTTTCTTCAGAGTGCTCAGGGTTCTCCCCACCCCACACCCCATTTTATCTCAACAAGATCCTATGAAATGGGTTAAAGGCTAAGAGAAAGTGACTGGCCCCAGGTCACTTGAGCATGAGTGACATGAGGCTTGCAAGATCTTTATTTTTTACAAGTACCCTGAGGTTCACCAGCCAAAGAGCTATGGCCCTATCTTCATTGGATGACTCCAGGTTCTAGTATCAGAAAGGGAAAACTTCTTATTTCTATCCAGTTTCTCCACACCATGCATAATGTTCTAGATTTGTATAATGTTTCCATCACCATCACTGCTACTTCCTTTCTTTTCCTTTTTTATAAACTAAAAAGCCCCAAACATTGTAACCTTTATCACAGGGGAATTGCTCCAGCCCCCTGGTCATTTTGGTTGCATTTACTGTTTTTATCTTATTCTACCTCACCAAACTCAATCAGTGTTACATGCCGATGCATGCCGTTAAATACTGACAGCTGCTTTGTTATTAAAAAGCAGGTTTGGGAGAGGAAGGCCCATAGCTGAAAAACTGCAAAAAGGTATGCTTACGAGGCTAACCCATTCCCTGCCCAGTCTTTCTGTGTCAAATAACCCCTAGCACTCCCTCCCCTGCAGGGTTTCAGACATGTTTATCATCTATCAGGATGGTTACAGAGTAGCAAACAGGTGGAATGTTTTCACTCCAATCTGCATTAGTGATGGTGACGATAGATAACCAATTTACTATGTGGGAAAGCCTTACCACTTTTGTATTGACCCCAACCTTTATCACACATAAGGATGGTGGGGAAATACAACATTTTAGTACTACAGACAACCAAGCCTACTTGATAGGAAACACTACCAGTTGTTGTAAGTTGGTCAGCCCTACCAATTTTGGCCAGCCCTACTAGTCATTAGTTGGCCATCTGTATTCACACATTGTACATATGGAATGAAGCAAAAGATGGGCAGCCTTCTATCCAAACCTGATTACGTATTTTAGCAAAACGTGTTACTTGAATATATATTTTATTTTCCTAGTAATAATGTATGTTTTTAAAAGATTATAGAAGTACATTGTGCCAAAACAATGTGGCTATCTCACCTATCTTGTTGTTGTTTAATTTTGAGGCTTGGGTCTATGGAACTACCGGCCACAATGTTTAATTACTTTCTCAAGTAGATCTCAGATTTTGGGAATGCTGGATAAACCATAAAAATTTCACCTGCTGCCACCAAAATAAACCTTCTGTATCTTTTAGACCCTAAGTAGCTTGTTTCATGTGGCATAGGCATGGGGTTGACATCACTACTAGAGACAAGCTTATATGATGAAAAATGTTTTTAAAGCAGTTATTCACAGATCGGAGTAAAGAGTTGCTTTTCAAATAGTAGGATGTGATTACTTAAATGTCCACTTCTTAGATGAAATATGTTTAGCTGTAGTTCCTGATATGCAAGAGAGCTTTCCGCAGCTAAATAAGATTTTAAGAGCTTTCTCCTCAGACCAGATTTCCCTAAACTTCACCCTAGCCAATCACTCACAACAGGAACAAGAGCCTTCCTCTGTTTGAAATTCCTCCTGTTACTTCTGGTTTCTAGAAGAACAGGTCAAGCCCAGGATTTCTCCTCCACAAAGAAGGATCCATCTGGGACATAGTCCAAAGACCCTATGGGGCATATGCCCACCTCCTGGATTCAGTGATACCGAGACACTCCTAGCATTCTGGGAGAGGCCACACCAGGCTTGTCTGCAAAGGAGGACCATGAAGGCCCCTTGGAAGTGGTTTCCAATGCACTTGTGGCAGATGACTCGCCTGTGGAGTCTGAGGGAGAAACTGAACTGTCTCTCAATCCCCCTAAAAAAACAAATGCCAGAAGGTGCAGGCAGCCACCTGGCAATGAAGTGTACATAAATTATGGAATAGTAGAGTTGGAAGGGGCCTATAAGGTCATCGAGTCCAACCCCTGCTCAATGCAGGAATCCACCTTAAAGCATACCTGACAGATGACTGTCCAGCTGCCTCTTGAATGCATCTACTGTGGGAGAGCCCATGACCTCCCTAGGTAATTGGTTCCATTGTCGTACTGCTCTAACAGTCAAGAAGTTTTTTCTGATGTCCAGCCAGAATCTGGCTTCCTAACTTGAGCCCATTATTCTGTGTTCTGCATTCTGGGATGATCTAGAAGAGATCCTGGCCCTCCTCTGCGTGACTACCTTTCAAGTATTTGAAGAGTGCTATCATGTCTCCCTTCAGTCTTCTCTTCTCCAGGCTAAACATACCAAGTTCTTTCAGTCTCTCCTCATAGGGCTTTGTCTCCAGACCCTTGATCATCCTTGTTGCCGTCCTCTGAACCCCCCCAGCTTGTCTGCATCCTTCTTGAAGTGTGGTGTCCAGAACTAGACACAACCTTCAAGATGAGACCTAACCAGTGCCGAATAGAGGAGAACCAGTACCTTGCACAATGCAGCATAAAATAGCATTTGCTTTTTTTGTGGCCACATCACACTGTTGGCTCATATTGAGCTTGTGATCTACAACAATTCCAAGATCCTTCTCGCTTGTAGTATTGCTGAGCTAAGTATCCCCCATCTCGTCACTGTGCATTTGTTTGTTTCTCCTCAGTATAGAACTTGGCATTTGTCCCTATTAAATTTCATTCTGTTGTTTTCAACCCAGCGCTCCAGCCTATCAAGATCACTTTGAAGTTTGTTTCCATCTTCCAGGATATAGCTATCCCACCCAATTTTGTGTAATCTGTCATTAATAAAAATGTTGAAGAGCACTGGACCCAGGACTAAGCCCTGCGGCACCCCACTCATTACCTCCCCCCAGTTTGAGAAGGTATAATTGATAAACACCCTTTGAGACCAATTCTGCAGCCAACTGTGGATCCACCTAATAATTGTTCCATCTAGTCCATTTTTAACTAGTTTTCTGATCAGAATGTCATGGGGTACTTCGTCAATAGCTTTGCTAAAGTCAAGATATATATGTCCACAGCATTCCCACAGTCCTCAAGGGAGGCTACCTGATCAAAGGCCAGATCTACACCAAGCAGGATATAGCGTTATATGGCATGTGTCAATGGGCCCCAACAATTGTCAGTGCGCTTCAACACCGCTATAAAGCAGTAGTATGGCTCCTGCCTTTTATATACCACTTTCATACTGCTATATCCTGCTTGGTGCAGATCTGGCCTTAGAATGAGATCAGATTAGTCTGGCAGGAAAACTGCATTGTTTTCAAGGTGCTTACAGGTTGAGGCCCAAAGGGACCAGACTCCTCAGGATTAAAGGACTCCTTGGGAATAAGGTATTCCTCCAGAGTAGGGAGGCATTGGATGCTGGATGTTGAAGATGGGTTGGAAGATCAGGCGATACCAGTTCTCAGTTAATATCTGCTGTTTGCTGTAACAACACACATCTTCAGCTCAGGCCTGTGTTACCCAACTCCTTGACCTTGTTTCCCAATCTAACTGACCTCCTGTGCTATGGACAACTGGAAACCTGCTAGATTTTGCTGCTAGAATTATGCCTGCCCTTAAAGTGATACACCATGCTTAACTCCAGCTTCTCACCGAGACCCTGCTTTTCTTGACTTCTCTGATACCTGCCTGGTACCGTTATTCTCCTGGCTTTGACCAAGTGGCACAGATGCAATTTGACCTCTGGTCAGGGACCCAAACTGAACTTGGCCTAGGGATTACAGCGATTCAGATGTTTCAAGAACTGCTTGAAACCCTCTGGTCTTCAGGTCCTCCTCCAACTGACAACCAAACGTCAACAACCAACTGACTTCTAACAATGAGATATGAACTTCTACCACTTCTAATCATGCCTGACCTATGACATGCTAGTGCCTGAGGAACCCACCCACCCCAGTTAAAGTGTGTAGATGTTGCACCCAAGGTCATTTAAATTGTTCTGTCACCGGAGTTAATCCCATAAGCACCTGTCTCCATCCCTGGCAGTAAAAATATGATATTAACAAATTAAGTAACTTAACAATTGGCTGCCCTTCATAACACTTGAAACCAGCTGCTTGAGGCAGTTGCCTTTCTCTGCCTACTGGTAATGTCAGTTCTGGTTCTGGTTCTTTATATGGTCATTTCTCTTATGACTCTTCCTAACATTAGACTAGAAATACGTTTGTTTTGCCTTTTTTCTTTTCTTTTTTAGTCTGGGTGTTCTGTAACAATAATATTTTGTTTAAAAGTAGAATGAATTGAAATCAACACTATTTTAGCATGATAAGAATCAAATGTCTGGGGATCCCTCCATGATGGGAGCCCAGATGCAGTTCTGCTGCTGACTGCCTATCACATGAGATCCAAGCATGTGACTGTTGCTCCAGATTCATTAATCCAAAGCAAAACAGCATTAATAATCCTAGTGGTTATGAGCAGACAGTCAGAGAATGGTGGTTGATGCTGTACAACTGGGGTGGGCAGAAGGTATATCTACAGATGTTTTGGATTTCAGTTCCCAGAGTCCATTGTCTGCATGGTCAATGGTCAGGCATGTTGGGAATTGAAACTCAAAACATCTGGAGATCTACTTTCTGTTTACCCCCATTCTAAAATTTTTCTGAAGTTAAAATCTTGGGATTTTGTATATGTTTTGAACTTTCTCCCAGGGTCCAAAGGTACTTAGAGATGTGAGATTTCCATCACAATGCCACTTCTGTAGGAAGATACCAATAAGTGGCAATAACTTTGACTATAAAAATGAAAACCGAAATATGTCCAAGTGATTCTTAATTGTCAAGATGAAGTTATGGATCAAATCTATGCTATTGAGCAGTGTGACATATTCTTAGTTTCCTACTGTTTCAGAAGCAAACAACGCAGTTTGAACACCTATTTGCAAAACTAAAGAATACATGGCACACAAAAGAATATAAGAAAATAGAGTTTGAACATGTGAATAAAGATGTCATGTTTACCTCTTTGTAATTAACCACAGTGCTACCACACCATTTGTAAGAATCGAGACTCTCTAGGACCGATTCTACACCAAGCAGGATACAACACTTTGAAAACGTTTTGAAAACTGTCTATGGAGTGTGTCCTGGGCTCCAACAGTTGTCACTACTGTTATAAACCATTTTAAACCGTTTTAAAGCAGTAGTGTAGACCCTGCCTAGGATCTCTGCTATTCACAATGAGAAGAAATCCTACTGCAAAAATTTTAATGGTGGATTGTTGTTAGATTAGTTAGCATGATATTCTCTAATGCTATGTGTTTCAGGCTGAAAAACATCATAGCAGTCAGGTAAGGAAGCTATCGATATTTTACAAGCTGCCCCCCCCCCTCAAATAACTGCCACCACAATAGATAAGTATGTAGCAATATAGAAATTATTTGTACTAGTCCCTACCTCCTCCCTTCTAGGAGATTCTCAACAGTCAATCAAACAGATAATACAAGTCTCTTGGCCTCAAAACTTTTCTCCTTCAGGGAATACAATCCCAAGACACCTTCCAGTACTTTCAGGTCTTCCTCCTTGTCTTCAGACATTGCAAAACAGGTCAAAAGTCTGGCCTGAAGTCATATGATACAGCAGCCTTGCTAATACTTAGCAGTTCTCCTTGAGCTGCACCATAAATATAACTTTATGCAGGGAATTAAGTATCAACCTTGTACATTGCCAACAAATTATTTTCTAAGCTCTGCTGAAACTTCCATTTTGATTTTGAGCTGTTCAAATCTGCTCACATTTGGGTTTTAGTCCTCCGATTTTTTAAAATGGTATTTATACATTTTAGATCTTTGCCATGTTGCTGGTTTTAATTGCGGAATCGGAGCGCAGTAAATAACGAGACGGCACAATAAATTGGGTTTAAAATGGGCCACACTTTATTGATGAATTCGCAGAAGGGGAACTAGCGGGCATCCTCAATACTGATGGCCCAAGCCATCCTAAGGGTAGGGCGAGTCAAATCGAGGCCAGTGTATGGCGTGCAGGTCACGCCACCCCCTGCCCCCCCCTTTTGGGTAGGGAGGCTTTCCGTGTCACCCCCAGCCCATGCCTCAAGACTTCCGAGCGGGTGAGGAAGGTCCGCCCCAAAGGTAACCCTTATCTCCCCACCAGGGCCTCAAGACCACTCAGGTGCTGAGCCTCAGGCATTACCAGTCACCTCTCGGTGCCTATGAATGCTCACCTATCCCTTGCCAGGTGAAGATGCCCGCGCCTAACCGCCAAAATGTGACCAAATTAACTCAACCAATCAACCTATTTAATACTCCCTTGCTGTCTCACAGTATGAAGTAGGCGAAAAAACTCACATCCTCAATGACGGCTTATGAGCAAAAAATTCCTACTTGGCTTCCTAAGGACAACCGGAGTTTCATTCCCATACTGCAAACAGGGAAGGGAGGGAGGGAGCCGCGCAAACAAGACGAAGGAGGGGAGGAGTTCTGGCCTTATATAGGCTCACCCTCCTCCTCCCCTCCTTTTGGCGCCACTTTCTGGAGGCCGCCAATGGCGCGCCTCCACGCCTCGTCCCGTTCTGCGCCCGCCGCAACTGCCCCACCACCCCCAAGCTGTGCTGGGAGTGGGGTAGGGCCCTTGCGGAATCGGAGCGCAGTAAATAACGAGACGACACAATAAATTGGGTTTAAAATGGGCCACACTTTATTGATGAATTCGCAGAAGGGGAACTAGCGGGCATCCTCAATACTGATGGCCCAAGCCATCCTAAGGGTAGGGCGAGTCAAATTGAGGCCAGTGTATGGCGTGCAGGTCACGCCACCCCCTGGCCCCCCCTTTTGGGTAGGGAGGCTTTCCGTGTCACCCCCAGCCCGTGCCTCAAGACTTCTGAGCGGGTGAGGAAGGTCCGCCCCAAAGGTAACCCTTATCTCCCCACCAGGGCCTCAAGACCACTCAGGTGCTGAGCCTCAGGCATTACCAGTCACCGCTCGGTGCCTGTGAATGCTCACCTATCCCTTGCTAGGTGAAGATGCCCGCGCCTAACCGCCACAGGGTGCGACAAGCCTTATGCTTTGTCGCCAACCCCCCATCTGCGCAGGATCAGATCCCGCAGACCCCTCTGCAAATCCATCAAAAATCTATCATTCCCGAGGTCCGATAAATGGACCCCGTCAGGCCTATAAAGCTCCCTCTGCGCTGGGTATATATCGGGATGATTAACATACCCATCACCCCACACCCGTAAGCTGTGAAAAATCTCACCATTTGCCTTCCTACTGGCCCGATTCAAGGCTCTGGGATCACACGGTGCCCTCCACTGGCACCGAGGCACAATTGCGGACCACACAATCACTATCCCAGGCCACCAACTGCGAATCTGCTGAAAATCGGAGATCGCCTGCAGCACCAAGGCCTTGCCCTTCAGCATCCCCAAGTCGTTACCCCCCAAATGGAGTAACAACACCTGCGGTGGGGGTTGGGCCGCACGCCGCTGCATTAATATCGGGATGAGTTGGTCCCATCTCATCCCCCGCCTGCCGGCCCACTGTATGTCGGCCACGCCGCTCAGTCCCAACTGCGTGCCCACTGTGGTACAGGCTGCCCTCCGTCCGGCCCAGAACACGTAGCTGTGTCCACAGATGAGAACCCGAACTGGGGCTTCCGCCAGCCGGCCATCTAGAAACAAACAGATTATGGTCAGCCAACCGTCCCATTCCCCCCCCAAGGGAGAATGCGTCACTTCCCCCCCGTAGGGAGGGGCTGAACATAGGAACGATACGCATGCGATCGCCATCTGCCAATCGCCTGTATCTGCACTGGCGGTAGGAGTTCTGGCCTTATATAGGCTCCCCCTCCTCCTCCCCTCCTTTTGGCACCACTTTCTGGAGGCCGCCAATGGCGCGCCTCCATGCCTCGTCCCGTTCTGCGCCCGCCGCAACTGCCCCACCACCCCCAAGCTGTGCTGTGAGTGGGGTAGGGCCCTTGTGGTTTTTTACTTTAGTTTTTTACTTTAGTTTTTTACTTTAGTTTTACTTTAGTTTTACTTTATATTTTGTTTTACTGTGTTGTGGTGTTTTATAACTTTGGGTTTTGTCATGTGAACCCCCCAGAACACCTTGGCTAATGAGTGGTATGGCAATGTAATAAATAGAAGAAAATAAATAAATTACACATGGCGTATTACAAATCAATATAAGCTTTTAAACATGTGGAGGTTGATGATCCATAAAGTCTGTCCTTTACTAACCAAATATTTATGAGCCCTATGCAGGCATTCAGCCTGGTCCTCAAATGTCCCTATCGCCACCAGCCCCTGACCTTCCCGCAATGTGCACGGACGTGCACAGGGACCAGATGGGGGCCATCCCAGGAAAACAGCCTGGTGTAGAAATGGCCTACATCAGCTCAGCTAAGAGATCAGCTCCCTGAAATCTTTCCCTTAAAACTGGTTATTATAAGAACTTTGACATTTAAGAACTGGTGCCTGAGTTTGTTTTTTGTTTTTTCTCCCTGTTGTGTCGTGTCATATCTTTTAGATTGTACGCCTACGGGCCGGGTCTGCCTTGTTTGTTCTTGTTCTTGTGTGAGCTGCTCTGGGAGCCTCTTTGGTTGAAGAGCAGGATAAAAATGCTATAACAAACCGATAAATATATATAAACCAAGGGCAACATCCCAAAACCAATTTTGATTTTGTCTGGCAGAGTGCCCCTCCCCCAAATCAGCAGAAATTTCAGAGTGTGATTGATGTGGCAGCAAAGAATAAAACAAAATAGATGCAATAGGTCTCTTTCCATATTCCTCTCCATTGACCAAGAAGATTATAATGAATTTTTAAAAATGACCCTGTTCAGATGACACGCTAAGCCATGTTTAGGCCGCTAGCCCTTTTGCAGCAAATGGTTAGTGAGCATGTTTAAACCATGGTCATGTAGCCACCATGGTTAGGAATGGTTCACACAACACTCTGAGTAACGTGACACACTAAGCCATGATTTTAGCTCAAAATGCATAACCACCATGGCTTAGCATGTCTGAACAGGGTCAGTGGTTTCCAAAACTGGTATTTGAGCTCACCTTAAAAATTTCAAAGCAATATCCCAGTACTGGCCATTGGAAAAAGGTGGGTTATGAATGGAACTGTCAGCAATAACATAGTTCCCATCATGGTTGAAACACATATCATGTTAATCCCCTCAAATAATGGAAATGAAAGTGTAATGCCTTAAAGACAACTCTAGTTACACAAGTTGGCACTGTGTATGTGTTGTACATTATAACTACTGCTAAGTGTATCTTTGAGATCTATACGTACATATAGAAGTCTGTACCAACTACAAGGTTTGAATTGGACCCTGATTTGGTGCTTCAGAAAATGGCCCAATAAAGCTCAGATTGTTTTTGGAGGCCCTTGGCTTCAATTCGCATATCCAAGTTGAGATTCAGAAATCCGAGACTTCATGCCTCCCATTGACCATCACAGGAAATTCAAAATGGCTATAACTTTTTCCTTCATGAGCATTGGATGAAATTTGCAGGCCATGGTGGCACTGCAGAAAAAAGTTTATGAGAAGTAATGATTTAATAACTGAGACAGGGAAAGAAAATTATTTTGCAATTATAAAGAATCAGAACAGGAAGCCACCCCACCCCACCTCCAACTCAACACAAAAACTCTGACTTCCTATTTGCTTGCTAGAGAACAAGGAAGCTGTTTATAATACAAAATCCCTCCCCAAAACACAGTGATTGGAAAGCCCCTGGTAAACAATACATGCCCTGTTATTAGACCTATCAATTGCTCAGCCACATTCCCTCGCTCTCCCATCCTGCTCCCCAAAGCAAAAGACACTATTTTTGGAGATGTACTGTCTGGGTTTCAGAAGCCCAAATCATGCAGAAAGTTTTGTGATTGGTCCAACATAATTTCTGGTCACTTCAGAAAGAAGCCCGCCTCACCTTGGGAAGCACTGATTTAGTTCACGCTTTGGGCAAATGCACAGCCTTAATACATATGTGTTCAGGAATCCGTCTGAAAGGATATTCCAGTTTTATACTGAAATTTCTCCCCGTCTTCCATTGTGTCATGGCATTGCATATTTACATTAGTTGTTCAGATTGTCTGTTTAATTAGTAAACTAAGACAATTACTCCAGACTCTTGCATGCCTGGTTGTGACTCCCAATCCGGCAGTAAAATTGCATATGGCACAGGAATATTCTGCATTGCACTGGGTAGCCTTGCCAATTGTCTGTCTATTGTCTTTTCTCTGTGTGTTTTTTTCCATTCGTAATTCCAGTTTATTTTGAGCACAGTTTCTTTTGCCTTTTTAATTCCTTTGACCCTTTGACTTGCCTGAATTTGTCATGGATGCCATTATTTTATTCCCTTCCCCTCACTACGAAAGCTACTGCCAGCCCAGCAAATAGGTGTGGGATACATGCCAGAAGGCTTCTCACCAAGGAGTACAGCTGCTGTCTTCCCTCTGAAGAATAATTCATCACCTCCTTGAAACACTCTGTCTTCATTGGCTTACAAACACAGGGCTGCAGAACCTGTAGGTGAAACTGGTTGTTCTGCAGAGTAACATTGTGTACTGCGTGGCACCCTGCCACTGGGATATCATTTCTATTGGGTTTAGTTTTCCAGGCACAGAGGTTTTATGAGCTGCATTGGTCCCAGCAATTTTGAATCCTCACTGGCATTCTTCCTCTGATTTCTGGATCCAAAGAGCAGCCAACACACGACTGGTAGATTCTTGTCTTAATCAATTATTTCTGTTCAGGATTCAAGAACCATGTCATACACACTAATGGGCTTAATGCACAAAGCATGCACTGAAGCACTCTTGACAGAGCTGCCCAGAGAATGTCTGCAAATAGAATTAGATTGAATGATGAACTACATTGGTTCAAAAAAAACAAAACCCCAACACACCTGGCACTTCTAACGGTGTCCCTTCGGTAATGACGCGGGGCAATCTGTGCACTGTCAGAGCTACACAGATCTTTGAGAATGGGAAATGGGTGTTAATCAGTGGCGACAATCCTTACCTGGAAAGTAAGCTCAAGTGCTTTATCCCATTCATCATCACAGAGAGAGAGAGAGAGAGAGAGAGAGAGAGAAGGGCGGGAGGAGAGAGCTATTATGATTCCCATTTTAGAGATGAGAAGATTCTGAAAAATAATCTTGCACAGGGCCACACAATAATTCCAAGGCTATGCTAGCATTTGAACAACTGTGTCCAGGTCCAGCATTCTGTGAAGAGTCTCTACATACCATCTCACAATCCTAACTAAGTTGTGGGCTCTCCCTGGGCAAAGGAGCAGCTTGAAGCAACTTCCAAGTAGATTTGAAACATGTAGGCTGTTCCCTATTTTAAGCTATTGCTTTGCATCCTTTGCTTCCTTACAACACTGTTTGTTGTTCCTATTGCTGACAGCAGTTGCTAGTGCTCCTGGTATGTATGGCACATTCAGTATGCTCTCTAAAATGACTGGCAACTATCATAGCCATCAATCAGTCAATGCTGCAATGCCAACAGAAGGCTGGCAATATCGTATTTCTTTGAACATACATCCACTGGCATTCCTACTGGCTTGACAGTGATCTCTTGTGCTGGTCTCACAGAATGTAGAAACAGACTGGTTCCAGGAGTCTATGCTCTCAGCTACTTCTTTCTGTGACATAACCTAACCAGACAGTTATATTTTGACTGGCTGCTGTACGTGGTTGATGAGATGCTAAACCATTTCCCGTTTGCAACATGGCACAGATAGAATAATTTGTTAAGCAGAACTTATTTCAAAATAGATTGTTCCCACAGGAAAATATCAATATATAATTGTCCATATGGCTTCAGAATTTCCTAAAGCTGCCCCGTCTGTCTTTACCTTCCACAATTTTTAATGGAAAAATTATAAATAAGAAATCTTTTTTGAACCATCTTTATCTATGGCAGCTCTTAGAAACAGAAGCTTTGAATTTGACCCTTACCTTTACAAAAAATGGATCATTATTTAGAACAAAGTGGGGTGTTGATACCTTTTTACTACCTCTGATACACAATATTTGCTGCTGAAATAGAATACAAGATTTTGAATCCCAGAGGCCCCAGAGGGGAGGAAATATCAGAGAGAGAAACCAATTCTGATTATATTTGCAGACCACTTTTCTAACAACACATTTCAATCACAATAAATAGATGTCTCAACAAAAATCCTTTATCATCAAAATGTATTGCCAATGACTGAACATTATGACTGGATCCTAAACTAAGGGGGAATCTACACGGAGTGTTGTTACGTTAAAAACCGGTCAGATAAGAGTTTTAAATATTGTCGTAGTAAAACGTCTTAGGCCACATTACTGAGTACTCACGTTACAGGAAAAAACTTCTTCAGTCTTTAAAACGGTGTGTGCAGTCACACACTCTTCTGTCCTGTCTCTTTCTCTTTCGTTTTTACAGTGAGTTTAGGGCAAGGCATTATGGGTGTTGTAGTTCAGTCACCACTTCCTCCTTTGTTCCTCTGTCATACCCTAGCGAGTATAGGGCTAGGCATTGTGGGTGTTGTAGTTCAGTCACCCACTTCCTCTTTTTTTCCCACCAATCAACTGCTAAGTATTTGGGCGCCAGTCAACGAAGCACTGCCCCCACGAATCACAAACGGTAAGGAAGGACACATTATTTTACTTAAAATGATTTATTAAAAGTGAAACCATTGTATATAACTGAAGGGAGTTTTAAAAAACCTCAGATACACAACGTTATAGGGAGTGCGTCATGTGGCCCTTATAAAATGTTAAAAACCTAGCATGTAAATTGCCCCTAAGTAAACTTAAGGTGCAACCCCATATATGTTTAGGCAGGAAAAAATACAACTCCCAACATTTTCCAGCAAGCGATGTGGAGCAAATTAATGGCAACTAATTTACTATATGAAGTAATAGATCTACTTTCCACGATAGTCCAAAGTGATTCCTCTATTTTAAATCAGAGATGGGATAAAATAGAGGGGCTGGACACTGGGATCCAGGAGTTCTTTCCACCTTTTCAGTGGTGGCCCCCCAATTATGGAATGATCTCCCCGACGAGGCTCGCCTGGCGCCAACATTGTTATCTTTTCGGCGCCAGGTCAAGACTTTCCTCTTCTCCCAAGCATTTAACAGCATATGATTAGGGTTTTTGTGTTGTTGTGTTGTTGTTGTGCTTTGACCCAGAAGGATATTGTAATTTTAACTTGTTTTTATGCTTTATGCTTTTAAATTTTGTATATCGGTGTTTTAATTGTTCAATGTTTTTAATTTTTGTAAACCATCCAGAGAGCTTCGGCTATGGGGCAGTATATAAATGGAATAAAATAGATAAATAAATAAATAATCCATTTTGTATTGGTGCCAGATCCCCCATAAAATTGATTTATGAACTTTATACTGCCCAGTAACAAACCTTCTTTTACCAAGTTTTGGGGGATGGTAAGGAATTACCATGGTAAGGCATTAGGCTTCAGGCACGGCTTTGTACACTGCAATAGGCATGTTCAACAATGTCTAGGCATTCTCAAAACGTTTCTCTTGGTTCCAAGCAGCTACATTACCCAAAGGTCCTGGCACTCCTACATGCTGGTCTGCATGCTCAAGACAGTATCCAGGCTTGTGCCTGCTCAGCATCCTTCCCATGACCTACAGTAAATTTGGAAAAGGAAAGGGTACTTGTAAGGCTTTTGTCCGCACATGGCTGGAATGAATTCTGAAGGCCAGACATCCCCAACTTGGTCCCCTCCAAATATTTGGGACTACAACTTCTGACCATTGGTTATACTGGCTGGGGCTGATGGGAGTTGAAGTCAAAAATCATCTGGTAGCATCAGGCTGGGGAAAGCTGCTCTTGGCAGATGTCCTGAAAATGAAGGCAATTTCAACCAACATTCCATATCAGATATGATTTTGCCTGTCTCTAACTTCGAAAGACAGTATAATTCAGATTACCAGTCTGGGGATCAGCAACAGAGGATGGAGAACATTCCTCAGGCCCTGCTTGCAAAAAACCAAAAATAAAAAAAATGCACCCATGATGCATGTTTTGTTTTCTGACCACAGTTTGTAGAAAAATGCTGAGCTAGCTAGATGGACAAGTGGGCTGATTCCACCCAGCAGTTTTTAGAGCAGCCTTTTCCAACCTGGTGCACTCAAAATATTTTGGACTTCAGCTCCTACCATCCCCAGCTAGCATGGCTAATAATCAGGAAATGCTGGGGGTTGTGGTCCAAAATATTTGGAGTGCGCCAGGTTGGGGAAGGCAGTCTTAAGAGGATACCATGCCGATTACTACAATGAACTCTGCTACATTCTTTCGTGTCAGCCATGTTCTGTGCTGGAGAAGGCTACTTTTGTGCTAGTCCAACTAAAGAGGAGGAACTGAGGAGCAGGAAAAACATATAGCTTGCCCCCACATAGTCTGACATGTCTCCTGCTGAACATGAATTGAAACTGATTGATCTAATGCCTTGCATCTGCCAAGCTGTCATTCAAGCCAGGGGGGATTTGGATGGAGACAAGGAAAGCATGGCAAAAATGACTTTCTGATTTAGTTTACTGAGCCAGCCTTGAACTCCTTCTAGGTATACTGAAATCAGCTTATAGGAAAGACCTTGTTTGCTTGGAAATAGCTCGCTAGAATGCTGAAAGATTTTGCGAGAGAGAGAGAGAAAGTGGAGATTGGGAGAGTCCCTTTAATTTGTGCCTAAAATGTATGGGGAGAGAAATCCCAGATGTCTGCTGCATTGTGAGAGCATATATGTGCATTTAAATGGGTTGCAACATTATTTACAGATGTAATTGTGAAAGATGCTCTTTTTGCATTCAAAATTAAGGGTGGAACAGATGGCAAAAACTCATGTTAAAGCAATATGTCCATTAAAATAACCCATACTGTTTGTGCATGGTTTAACAATTTTTTGTTCTTCATTACCGCTTCTAGCCAGTACTACCTGAAAGAATCAGGATATGGAGCAATATGAAACAAACATGATAAAATCAATTCAACGGCAGTTTTCGATAGCACCGTGGATTCAATTCAGCCAAAGTTACGCTTAAATCATAGCCACTGAAGCCAG
Source organism: Anniella stebbinsi (assembly GCA_029215795.1). Taxonomy (NCBI): domain Eukaryota; kingdom Metazoa; phylum Chordata; class Lepidosauria; order Squamata; family Anniellidae; genus Anniella; species Anniella stebbinsi. Next base: position 44,258,475 of record JARDYH010000006.1, read on the forward strand.
ATTTAGAATTGCTTAGATTTGACGGGATTGTGTTTTATGATAGGTTACAATACAAGTGTTTTATGATAGGTTACGATACAAGTGCAGTGTGCAAGCTGGAGAGCATAGCCCTGTCCAGGTGTTCTAATCCCCCATGAGCTAAGAATCATGTGTGAGAGACTGAAGACGAGCATCCTAGCTACCTCTCCTTCATCTCCATCTTTGTTGCCACCATTAACACAGCAATGGAAAATACACCATTTTCCCCAGGCTGGGGAAAAGGTGTTTCTCTCTTTCCCCCGCCATGCCAATGGGGGCTCTAAAGGCCCTATTAACAGGACCTTTAAGGCGCCCGTCAGTGGGTGGGTGGGAAACGCGAGTTCCCCAAAAGGTGGCCGTACTACTCGGGGAGGGGGGATTTCCTGACTTGTTATACCCCCACACCTACCCTAGCTTCCTGAGAAGAATAATGCAAATGACTATGGTCCTATGAATGCGTACAAAGCACTGTTGAATCCATGTTGACTATTCAACGAATAGTCAGCATCCATTTGTCAGATTTCTGTGGCAGGGCCAGCTTCAAAGTGTGTCAAGGATGGCCATTTGTTCACCAAACCAGGCATAAGTCCCCAAAGCATGACCGTTTGTGTAGAGTAGGGGTGCAGAACCTCAGACCGGTGGGGAGGCTAATCCAGCCCTCCAGGGTTCTCCAGATGGCCTCACCCCCTTTGCCCCAATTATTTGGTGGTTTCCTGGCTTTCTAAAAAGTTGAAATGCCTTTCCTAAGGCTTAGTTAGTGTCAGTAAATGCTTTAAGTTAAAAATGCTGGTATTTTAGCCCCACCCATTTTGCCTTCAGCCCAGCCCACCATTGGAATGCTGCTCCCAAAAATTTCTCCAAAATGAAATTTGGCCCTCAGGTTGCAAGACGTTCTTACATTCAAGAAAGCCGGGGGTAGCATGGGATCATTCACGGTTTGCATTTCCTGTCTCTTACAGGTTAAGGAGGTGAAGGAGAAGACTTGCCCAAACCTCTTCCTGTGGGGTGACACTGTCCTGTCATCTGTGATGGTCTAGATTTTCTATGTTGGCCGATTGGGTCCACAGATGTATAGTTGATGAGGCTCCACAAAGCACAAAAAATATATTCTATGTCATGGAATTTGTACACCACCATTGTACCTTGTCCCATGTGTGTGTGAGGGGTGATAGGTATATTCAAAAGACTTGGAAAACCTGTAGGTGTTGATGGGAGGGGTGTTACACAGTTGTTGGATCCACTTGGTGAAATTTATATGACATGCATGAAAGCGAATATTCCATATTATGAAGATAACAAACACAGTAGAACAGCAGAAACATCCATCTGACTCTCATTGTTTCAGCCTTACAGGAGCTAAGTGGGTCGCTGTCATACCTTTCCTATTGGGAATGTGAAATTGTCATATTGAAGGCTACTGTAATGTGTCAATTTAGTTTATAAAGGCACCGTGTAAGTTTCTAATGTGACATAGATGCTTAGAATATGACAGGAAACACATCTCTATAACATAAAGATGTGTGTATTCTGCCAGATTAGGACTTCTTATTCTATGGAAACAAGAAGTGTATTGTGCTTGAGAAGTTTTTTTTTAATCAAATCTGCAAACCTTGCGTTAATTTCTAATACTTTGTTTCAATCTGTTTTCCATTTTCCATTATGTTTGCTGCCATCCAGAACAATAGCTGGGTGAACGTAATTGGTCTGTTTCCTTTGATGGTTTGGCTTTAACACTTCAAAGAGGCTGTAAAAACTCTCCGCAAAGCAAATCACATCTCTCTCTTCTTTTTTTTACCCATTTCTGAAATGGCTTTCAATTAAAAAATTAAAAGAAAGAAAAATAAAAGCAATGCACCCCTTTCGTTCATACTTGCTTTTTTGTTCTTTCTTTTTTAAAAAATAATTTATTGTTTGATGTGGTTATTTTTTCCCTTGAAAATTGCATATTTATGTCTGTACAGACTAAGAAGTTATAACATTCTTGGCAATGAAAATAATATCATTTACACTGCTTATACCTCTAGTATTTGAGCTTTAATATTGCCTATGGATAATTCAAAGTACCATTGTATATTTAAAGCATGTTTCAGGTCCTCATGGAAAACGCTACCCACATGATTGTATATGTTTTAATTTTGTGATTATAATGTCCAACTCCTCCTCAAATCCACAGAGCTAGCCTGGGCCAGATCTACACCAAGCAGGATATGACACTTTGAAAACAGTTTGAAAACTGTATATGGAGTGTGTCCTGGGCACAACAGTTGTCACTGCTGTTATAAACTGTCTTAAAGCAGTAGGGCAGACCCTGCCCTAGTTAAAGCAAGGCCAATCACATAGAGGCAAGTGCTTCAGCTATGTAAATCACTGAGAGAGAACCACAGTGTGCACTTTTGAAGAAGATGCACAGAAGCACCTTATTAGTTTGGGGTGGGGTGGGGTGGGGTGGGGTGGGGGGGTGATACCCAGGCTTTGTATTCCAAAAGCCTTCTGGGGTTGACTGGCCACTTGGAACAAAGATACAGCAGAGTTGGAATACAGACCAGAGCACAGGTACAGCAAAGAGGAGAAGCAGAAGAGACCATTAAAAAATTAAAATAAACTTATATCCCAGTCAACCCTTGAACATTTAGTATTCTAGGCTGACCATATGAAAAGGAGGGCAGGGCTCATATAATTTTAACAGTTGTAGAGAAAAGGGAATTTCAGCCAGGGTTATTTGTATGCAATAAGTTCCTGGTGAAAGTCCCTCTTCTTCACAACAGTTACAGTTGCAGGGGCCCTGCCTTCTTTTGTATATGGTCACTCTAGTATAGTGCCTGTAACTTTAACTGTTGTGATGAAGAGGGAATTTCACCAGGGACAAATTGCATACAAATGACACTGGTTGAAATTCCCTTTTCTCTACAACTATTAAAGTTACATGAGCCCTGTCCTCCTTTTCATATGGTCAGCCTAAGTATTCTAATGTTATTTTATTTAGGGTGACCATATGAAAAAGAGGACAGGGCTTCTGTATCTTCAACAATTGCATAGAAAAGGGGATTTCAACAGGTGTCATTTGTATGCAGGCAGCACCCGCTGAAATGCTCTCTTCATCAGGACAGTTAAAGCTGCAGGAGCTACACTAGAGTGACCAGATACAAGAGGGCAGGGCTCCTGTAGCTTTAACTGTTGTGATAAAGAAGGAATTTTACCAGGTGTTGCAGGCATACAAATGACACCTGCTGAAATCCCCTTTTCTATGCAACTGTTAAAGATACAAGAGCCCTGTCCTCCTTTTCATATGGTCACCCTATAAATTTTATTCATATAATATCTCCATAGTGATCTTGAGGATCTACCCAAGGCAGCACTAATCTTGGGATTAGTTTCTGAGTTCAAGTATACTGTTTTCTATGGTCTCCAGCACACAACAAATAATATAGCTAGCAAGAATTCTAAAAAGCCTTCAGTTCTGCTTTGGCATGTACATGCAGGTAGCTAGTTGGTATTAGAACAAAAAGCCATTGTATCAACTAATGCATATATTTGGCTGCCTTTTGTTGTTATCACTAACATTTCTGTAGTCCTTTCTTTAGGCCTGGTTCAGGGGTTTCTTGGCCATCATGAAATCACCTGTGGGAACATGCAGGGTTTCTGCCAGAACATGCAGGGTTTCTGTCAGCCCCTGGGTGGGACTGTGGGGAGGGGTGTGCCGGTTGTATGAGACGGTGTCTCCATACGGAGAGCGGACATATGGACATGAAGCTGCTGTGATGTATGTCATTGTGACAGTTCATAAAAGGGCCACTGCAATTATGCAAATTGCAGCAGCACTATGTCTACCTACATGTGGAGACACCCATTCATACAACTCCCCACAGTCTTGATAGCAGCACCATAGGTACAGGCAAGATCAGATAAAACCACTAACTGAGTTTCTGATTCCTGACCGATCACAGGACTGAAGCCTATAAAGGCCAATGGAAAGTAACCACTAGAAACAGAAGGAATCTGAAACATGCACAAAAATTCAAATACAACCCCACCCCCACCCCCAGTAGGCCCAACACTGAACTTTTAGTATTCACATTTCAAAACCTGAATTGGGGCTTTTAATTTGGCATAGATATCTTGGAAGGGCAATACTCAAGTGTGGTTGGCACAGCTAAACATTTTGGGTTTGATCCAGATGTAAATAAGTTAAATTTAGGTCCCATTGAAGTCAATTAGATGAGTTAGTCATGATTAAACTTTGTTCCCAATGAAATCCATGGGAACTAAGTTCAGCTATGAATCCAGCCATTTTGTTGGCCATAAAAGCCTATGTCCCAAAATACATTTAAATGGTCTGAATTCCCAAATTAGGCTCAATATTTTGTACTTTGAAAATTTGTCAGGCTAAGTCAAGTTATAGCCCATGCCCTGTTGAGCATAAGTTTTAAGTACACTCGTTTATAGTTTGCGGAAGTACTGAAGTAGGATCTTTTAGAACTTTGCTAACACATGGCTTGCCTTTTCGGTGAAATCCACTTAGTGCTACTGCCTCTCAAGTGTCGTTGAAGTGAATGAGACTTATACAGGAACAGTGTTTGTCTGAGCAATCCTTTTATTTGTCATTCTGCGGGGAAGAAAAACAATCATTTGCTATAAGAAGATTCTCCTGTATATTATTTTAAGTCTGAAACCTGTTTAGTTTTTGAATTTAAACACATAACAAGACGATCCTCCTCTTTCATTACAAAATTCCACCAAGAGTATAATATACTTTTTGACAAACTAAAAATATGCCAAAGGATAAAGGTCACCAAGTAAGATTAGGATTCTATTGTATGATGAATATGAAATGGTCCCTCCCTTCCCACAAAGTCATAATAATCTCCTTTCTTTAATAACGAAATAAATGGTTTCCCTGTCTGCGTCTGAAAGGGTAGATATCGAAGAAAAGAAAGGCGTTGTATTTTGTTTGTGTATTTTTGTACTTTGTGTGCCATTTTAAATCTGACATTTATCTGAATGGTCAGAGGAGGATAGAAGCCTCAGTCAGCTCTTCTGGCACCCATTTTTCTTGACTTAAAAATCCCCCTTTTTATCATTCTACTGTATCTTCTCCCATTCAACACCAACTGCATCATGACATATCTGTTATCATGTAGAGTGTCTTCCAAGAGGCGAGTAGGCAAAGATGTTACTCTAATAGGCTCGCTCTTCTTAGCTCATGCATATCTGCAAACACACTTCTTGACATGTGTAGGATTCTACCATCACATTCTGCTTTTCTCCACAAAGGGAGAAACAGAAATGGAGAGAAAAGTATGTGACCAGGAAAAGGATTTGTTTTTCAAAAGCTTTAAACACAAACCTATAAGGGACATGACACTGAAAAACATAAATGTTGCCCCTTTTTTTCTGGCTCAGTCTTAGGCGTTTACCATTTTAATAGCAACAAAAAAATTCTCCGTACTGTTATGAGGAGCTTCATGGCACATAGAATTGCAGAATCTACAGAAGAATAGAACATTTATTCTGACAGAAACTATTCGCAACAGGAAAAAGACAATAATGGTGTTGCTGTTAAGAGAAAATCCTTGAGGGTTTCTTGCTGTTATGTTCATTGTGACAGAGATTAAACCAGTTATCTCCTGTCCTAAATGGGACTATATGTTTACCAGTAGATTTCGAAATAGATCCTGACTCCTGCTTTAACCATGCATTGTTCACTACAGCATTGAGTGATGACTTGCACGTGTGAATGAGCCACCACCATTGAATAGTGCTTTTCTGGCACCTCAACCCATCTTATCACAATACTTTCAATGAGTGAGTTCAGACATTCAGCAACTAATCCATTATGTTTTGCATACTCAAGTGGTGAGAATAGATGTGTGTGTGAACTGACCCTTGATGTTTGCCTTTTCCTAAATTATACTGTTGAGCTGCAGACCCATATTTCTATTGACTTTATTCCACATGGATTACTGCCACATATTTTGACTACAAAAAGTCACCTGGCAATGGAAAAATGTGTTGCGAGGCGAAGGATGAGAAATTACAAGACGACACATTGAGCATGGGATTAAACATGGGCCACTTTTATTTAGCTCAACAGAGAAATGGGGGGGGGGAGCGAAAGTCTAAGCAGGCATTTTGGTATGGCCAAGCCTGGCCATTGCTGGGATTGGGTGAGACATTCACAGCCTGAGAAGTGGCGTCTGCCATTTCGCCACCCCCAAGCTTCCCCAATCTGGGGTAGGGAGGCCTTCTGGTGTCGCCTCCCTCCAGGCCGCACAGCTAAAAGTAGGCGAGTAGGATTAGCCTCAAAGGTAAGCCTTATCCCCCCAACTGATGCCACAGGGCTCTCAGTGGTTGGCCTCAGGCATTACCGATCACCCCAACAGTGCCTGTGAATGCTCACCATTAATAAGAATAAAATGCCCGTACCTACCGCTGGTTTAATTTGTGACCAAATTAAACCAGATCAGCCTATTTATGCACCCTGACTGTTTTACAGTATGGAGTAGGCGAAAAAACTCCCAATCAGATTAGATTGGGAGCAAAAAAATCCTACTCGGCCTCAAAAAGACTACCAGTGAAAACCCATACTGTCCACAGGGAGGGAGGGAGCCGCGCAACAAAAAGGAGAAGCTGGGAGGGGTGCTTGCCTTGATATAGCTCCATCCCCCTCCCAGCTCCAGTGGTGCCATATGGAGGCCAGCCTCCACGCCTCGTCTCTCTCCTCACCCGCAATTCCCCCTCCCCATGCACGCAAGGCGGGGTAGGCGTCACTTTTATGAATCTACCACAAAATGGCAACCCTTAGTTAGATATCCATCTCGAACCCCATAGAATACCAGTTCCTAAACTAACCTTTTATTCACTTATGCCCACTGCCACATGGTTGATGATATTTACTCCTCCTCCCACCAATACATTATCCATACCACTTCACCAAGATCTACACAGATCCACAGTCTTTCATCTCTGTACATGTAGTGAAGTGGTAAAATCCTGTGGTAGTGGATTTCAGTGACTCAATTCAGTGAGAATAAGGTGGTAGACTGATCTGTAGTACTTCAGACTGCAAGTGGCCTCTCCCACTGTGCTAGTTTTCTACTTCTATGAAGTTATGTGGGTTGCTGTTTTTCATGAGGTGCACTTCTCACATGAACCCCATATAAAACCACCTGCAGTCTGCAGTCCATTCTACCACCACCACCACATTCCTACTACATTCTCCTGCATGTGAAATCCAGCCTCAATTATCACCATTGCCTTTTCAGTCCAGGAATATTCTGCAATGTTAGTGATGGTGACAGGTCAGAAGGTTTTATTTTCTCCTAACTTTTGGCCCTTTCTGCACCAGGCAATTTGCCTGGAATGGACTCCGGCTGCTCCCTGTGCTCTGATGGTGTGTATTAGGTACTTCAGGGATCTCCCTCCCTCCCCCTACACCCAGGGGGTGTGGAAAGGACCTTTGTCTCTACTTCATCTTGGCCTTCCATTAGGGTGACCAGATAAAATCCAGGTCAGGGCTCATGTAACTTTAACAGTTGCAGAGAAAAGGGAATTTCAGCCAGTGTCATCTGTATGCAATTAGTTCCTGGTGAAATTCCCTCTTCATCACAACAGTTAAACTTGCAGGGGCCCTGCCTTCTTTTGTATATGGTCACTCTAGTATAGTGCATGCACCTTTAACTGTGGTGATGAAGAGGGAATTTCACCAGGAACTAATTGCATACAAACAACACCGGCTGAAATCCCCTTTTCTCTACAACTGTTAAAGTTACATGAGCCCTGACCTGGATTTTATCTGGTCACCCTACCTTCCATGAGTCCAGCTACCCCATTTTAAGAAATAGTGACCCTGTTCAGACGACACACTAAGCCACTGTGGTTAAGCATTTTGAGCTAAACATTATGGTTTAGTGTGTCCTGTGAACCATTCTTAACCATGGTGGCTACATAACCATGGTTTAAACACGCTCACTAACCATTTGCTGCAAAAGGTGTAGTGGCCTAACCATGGCTTAGCGTGTTGTCTGAACAGGCCCAGTAACTAGCAAAGCCTGTACTGGGAAGATAAGCTTAAGAGGAAGGGACTGACCCTTGAGACCCAAAAATGGATTATTGCAGCATTGGGCTCAGACCTTTTTTACATGAACCTTTGGTAGACATGAACAAGCAGGAGCATGCTGGCTCCCAGTTGCCCGATCACTCTCATTGAGCTAAACAACCCAGGGATATCTATGAACTCTAGGTCATTGGGAAACAGACAATTCAGAAATGTACCCATGGTTTGTTCGTGGGTTACAACTCTGGGAGTTCTGTCCCTGGGTTGTTTAGTTCTGCTTGGCAGCAGCAGTGGGAGCAATCAGGCTGTAAGAAGCAGCATCCTCACTCGCTCTCGCTTTTCTCACAACAACCCAGGGTTTAACAAACCAGGTCATTATGAACTTAGATTTCTTAGCTGTTTCAGGAACTGTTTAACCATCTCTCTCGCTCAGAAAACATCATTGTCATGCCCATGTGACTTTGCAGAACTTCCATTCGAAAATGTCATGTGCAATCTTCCTTTTACGATATATCCATCTTAATGATTATTTTTTATTCAATGAACTACTAATGTTCATCTGCATATTATGTGCTATGATGTACTGTGCAATAAATCTCTCTATTGCCTTTTCCACCATAAAAAGCACTTCTGGCTGGAACAAAGTTGGGCATATTCTCTTAAGTATAAAGGCTTTTTGTGTTCTTTCCTCCCCCTTTCCAGAAGCTATTACTGCTTCACACTTGAAACACAAGACCCTCTTGGTAGAAGTATTTTGAAGACTAAAATAAATAAAGGAGAAAAGTGGAATGGAGTCAAACAGGCAATTATTTGTAATAGAAAAAAATATTGATTTTTTTTTCTTTTGATACATAGTCTAAATTATCCCTCAAGAAAAGTAGTAATGCATCTTTAAGCAGATTTATTGGCACTAGCCATAAAAAATGTGTTATTTAATTTCAACACTATCACATTTTTTCCATTTCCATTTGATATAGAGATGGAACATTGAGATAGACATTGGACAGAGGATTTGATTCAGTGGCCTGAAATGTTTTAACGCTGTAGTCGTAAGCAGGGAGTAAGTCCCATTGAACTCAGTGGAATTTAATCATGATTAAACATCATAGGATCATACTGCACTCCTTTAGATGTGCTAGAATTCCTCTTCATACACAAATTTTAATATCACTTAACTCATTAATCCTCATTTTCAACTGTGACAAGACCTAAGTATGTCCTCCTATCTGCCATAACTAAGCCTGTTGCTCAGCGTGGAACAAAGAAATGCTTGGTCTATCTTAAAATGTTGAAATTTCAACCCAATATTGCCTGAAGTGTCACAAGATCCAAGATTGTACATAGAAACTCATGGGAGTTCAGCAAAAGCCTTGTTCTTGCCCAACTAAAATGTCACTCAGAACTGTCAGACGGTGAAATCCACCCACTATTTGAGTGAAGGAGAACACTGATCTCTGGTTGATCACTCATAATTATTAAAAATAAAATTAGTGAACATACAGAAGGACAAACCCTGCTGAAAAAGAATCAACGTAGCTTCCGCAAAGGACTTTTCGACTTCTTTAAGAGTGTCCATAAACATGTAGATGGGATGACCCAATAGACATTGTTTACTTGGACTTCCAAAAGGCTTTTGACAAAGTCCATCACCAAAGATTCCTGAGCACATTTAGCAGTAATGGAATAAGAGGAGAGGTCTTCTTATGGATCAGTAACTGGTTAAAGAACAAGAAAGCAGAGAGTAGGAATTAATGGTAAATTCTCCCAAAAGAGGGATATAAATACTAGGGTCCCACAGGGAACTGTATTGGACCAATGATTTTCAACTTGTTCATAAATGAACTGGAATTAGAGTGGCCAAGTTTGTTGATGAATTATTTAGAGCGGTTTTTTTAAAAAAAGGATTGTGGTGAGTTCCCAAAGGATCTCTCCAAAATGGGAGAATGGGCATCAAAATAGCAAATGTGGTTCAATGTAAACCGCCCAGAGACTTTCGGCAATGGGGCAGTATAGAAATAATAATAATAATAATAATAATAATAATAATAATAATAATAATAATGTAAGCAAGTATAAGGTGATGTACGTTGGGGCAAAAAAACCCAACTTCAAGTATCACCTGATGGGATGTAAGGCAGTGATGAATGACTAAGAAAGAGATCTTGGGGTTGTGGCAGACAGCTTGATGAAAATGTTGACCCAGTGTGTAGCTGCTATAAAAAAAGGCAAACTCCATGTTAGGCATAATTAGAATAATATAATTCTATGGTGCAACCACACTTAGAATATTGGACACTGCACCTAAAGAAGGATAGCGCAAAGCTGGAAAAAAATGCAGAAAAGGGCAGCTAAAATGATCAAGGGTCTGGATCAAATTAGTTATGAGGGAAGTTTGCAACAGCTGGGCTTGGTTAGCTTAGAAAAAAAGGAGAGTAAAGGGAAACATGATAGTGGTGTACAAAATTATGCATGGTGTGAAAAATGTGGTCTCCTGCTCTTATAATACTAAAACCTGGGCTCATCTCATGAAGCTGATTTGTGAGAGATTGAGGATAGGTAAAAGGAAGTACTTCTTCACAGAGCACATAATCAAACTATGGAATTTGCCATCCCAAGGATGTAGCGATGGCCAACAATTTGGATGGCTTTAAAAGGGGGTTAGACTAATTCCTAGAGAAGTCTGTCAATGGCTACTAGTTCTGTTGGCTTTATGCTGCTTCCAGCATTATAGGCAGTAAGTCTATGTACATCAGTAACTGGGGAACATGGTGGGAGGGTGCCATTGCACTTATGCCCTGGTTTCTCATCAACAGCTGCTCTTACACTGTGTGAACAGAATGCTGGACTAGATGGGCCCTTGACCTGAACCAGCATGGCTCTTCTTATGTTCTTATGTTCTTACTGGGGATAATGTCTCAAGATGCTGGAAAATATAACTTTATATTCAGTGAAGCCCAACACATGTGGGCCATGATATTTTTATGGGCTGAAGAAGCCCCCTAAAAATATTAGGGCCAAAACAATTTGGTTTTATTGTAAATGAAGTTATATTTTCCAGCATCTTGAGACACGTTCTCTCTGTGTAGATCTGTGGTAGATACTTCCCAGTTTGTCTGCACTCACCACTCTTAATGGGGGACAGAAAGGAACTAGTTACAGAAGCCAGTCTCCCTTGCCATCTCAATAAGGATTAAGACCACTCCTTTCAATCTTACCTTCTTAACAAGTAAATATCAGGTTTCTTTAAGAAAATGGTGGCCTATTTAGTCTCACATAATCATGTCTGTGCCTTTAGTTCTTTCACCCCTGCAAATATTTGATCGCATTGTTCACTGATATCTTTCTCTCTTCATACCTATCTCCCTTTGTTGTCTTCTGCACTCTCAAAATCCAGAGTGTAAACTCCTTGGGGCTTACATAAAATATGCCAATTACAGTGATCATGCCAAATACATTTTTTTAAGTTTTGGAAAGTAACAGCTTTTCATGAATTTGCAAGGAAACATATCCTGGAATCAATCAATCAATCAATCTATCTATCTATCTATCTATCTATCTATCATCTATCTATCTATATCTATCTATACACACACATATTTATATCAGGAATGACTTGGTACTAGGTAGATGTAGAACCAATTTCAAGAATCATAACATCTCAGAATTACAGTGCTGCAAGGTACGTAAAGATAACCTAGCCTGATATTTTTTTTCAGGTTAAAATCATCCACACATTTAATACCTTATCAAAAGCACAGCTTAACCCTGTACTCTGCACACGTCTTTCTTCCATCAAATGGCTATCAACTTTTAAATCCTGGAGAAGTTTTAAAAAAGGTTTTGCAATTTAATAGGAAGAAGAAGGATGCTAACTTGGAAAAACATAAACCCTGCTGGATCATAGCTAGATGCCCCAAATCCAGTGCTGAATTGCTGATTTTATGTGGGCGCTGGAAGTTCAGAGCAGCTGTTCCACACACAAAAACTGGAATTGGAACACATCAGACAGAAAATATTGTCATCAACCCAGACACCCATTAGTCAACATTGGATGAAGAGCCAGTCTGGATCCTGAGATGGAGGGATTTAAAAATTCAAATGTGGAAGAAAGTGAAACTGAAAGATTCATCTATCCCTAAATAGGATGAGGGAGGAGACTGCAGACATTCAAATTTGGCTCTACCAGGTGCTGTGATAGTTTCAAGATGCACCTAGAACTCTCCCAAGGGCTGTTACAATGAAGACACATGATTTCTAACACTATAAGATAAGCAAGTCCATTGTTTGTAGTTACCATTCCTCTGTTCCACATCTCAATGTCTTGCTAGTTCCTGCAGTTTACTTCCTACTCTTTCCTCTTCCTCTCAAAGAGTTCCTTGTTATCTTTTTCAGCCCCCTCACTTGTTACCAAGCCTCCCATATATGAGATTTGGGTGTACTTGGTGCATCCTCAAATGATCTGTTGTTGTCAATATCTCCCATATTGTTCACTGGTAAACTCTGGATTATACAGGTGGCAGAATGAAGTGTGTGCCATTTCATAATTAATCCCTCAAGCACTACCAGGCTCGGAGGTCAGCAACAAGAGAGAGGGCCTTCTCTGTGGTGGCTCCCCAATTGTGGAACGATCTCCCCGATGAGGCCCGCCTGGCGCCAACATTGTTATCTTTTCGGCACCAGGTCAAGACTTTCCTCTTCTCTCAGGCATTTGGCAATATCTGAGGAGCCTGGGTTTGTTTTGTTTTCTTTTGTTTTTGTAGTTTTTGAAGTGTTGATGTGGTTTTTAAATGTATAGATTGTGTGTATGTTGTATGTTTTTGCTGTTTTAATTTTTGTATATTGTTTTTAATTGTTTTTAATCCCATGTAAACCGCCCAGAGAGCTTCGCTATGGGGTGGTATACAAATGTAATAAATAAATAAAATAAATAAATAAACTATCATCAAAACAATCAGCCAAGCATTTTTTTAAAAATAACAACAACAACAACAACAACAACAACGACAACAAGAATGATTAGACAGAAGACAGGAAAGGCAAAGTGAAGGAAAGTCCACTTAAAAATAATATCCTTATAATATCCTGATTTTACAAAGATTTTTCTCAAGTAAATTTTCACAGAATTTTGGTTTTATTGAAAGTATTTGCAACAGAAATTGCCCTTTTCGGTATTCAGTTTAATCAGCCATGTGGTGTCAGAAATAAGGAATATGCTGTTTTTACTGGAATTTGTTCACTTATATGAACTTGATGTCTCAATGATGGCAAACAACCACCATGTTAGAATAATGCTATGTTGTGCTGGGGAATGCCAGATGGTGAAGAAAAAAATCCTCCAGGAATTTATCCAACCCCCTTTTAAAGCCATCCAAATCGGTGGCCATCTTGTGGCAGGTAATTCCATAGTTTAACTCTGTGCTGTGTGAAGAAATACTTCCTTTTATCATTCCTGAATCTCCCACAAATCAGCTTCATAGGATGACCCAGGATTCTGGAATTATGAGAGAGAGAGAGAGAGAGAGAGAGAGAGAGAGAGATGTCTCCCTATCCACATTCTCCACAGCTTGCATAATTTTGTATACCTTCATCATGTCTCCCCTTACCTTCCTTTTTTCCAAGCTAAACAATCCCAGCAGTTGTAACGTTCCCTCATAGGAAGATGCTCCAGCCCCTTGATCATTTTAGTTCCCCTTTTCTGCACTTTTTCCAGCTCTACAATATCTTTTTTGGTACACTAAATGAGGATGCTTAAAATGGGGGGGGGGGTATCTCAGTGCACACAACACTCAATAAAAAGGTTCCTATCTAGGTTCTAACTGGCCTGGCTGGTTTGTAGCCAGTCACTCAACAAGGCAGGGGGAAACTATTTATCTAGCTCTGATTAGAATGGCTATACAGACCTAAAGCAGCCTTCTTTCTGTTAGACACATTGGCCTTTCCTCTAGCCCCTTCATATTGTTTCTTCTTAGCTACCTCATAGTGGTGCCTCTGCACAATCAGAAGGCTCAGTTGTATATCTGAAAGAAACATAAGAAGCTGCCTTATTTGCCCCATCTAGCTTAATATTGTTTACATAGGCTGACCAGATAAAATCCAGGTCAGGGCTCATGTAACTTTAACAGTTGTAGAGAAAAGGGAATTTCAGCCAGGGTCATTTGTATGCAATTAGTTCCTGGTGAAATTCCCTCTTCATCACAACAGTTAAAGTTGCAGGCACTACACTAGAGTGACCAGATACAAAAGAAGGCAGGGCCCCTGCACCTTTAACTCTGGTGATGAAGATGGAATTTCACCAGGAACTAATTGCATACAAATGACACTGGCTGAAATTCCCTTTTCTCTACAACTGTTAAAGTTACATGAGCCCTGACCTGGATTTTTTCTGGTCACCCTAAAAGTTTACACCAGGGGCAGACAATCTACTCACTTTATTGGGAGACAATAAAGAGGTCTGGCACGTAACCCACAAAGCTTCATTCTGGCAATAAACATCTCTTCCCATCTGAGTGGACTCTAACTTCTAGGAACTTCTCTCTAGACAAAATTATGCAAACAAAGTGAGACAATAGTCTTTTCAAGAAAAAGGGAAAGCCTTTTCCCAGTACGCTTTAACTTCAGGGAGACTGGTTCTGAAGAAGCCTTTGGCGAGAAGCTAGCTGGGCCAACCTTTACTCAACTTCCTTTAGCTCTGCCCATTTTAGTCTGTGGCATACTCTAGGATCAGCTAGCCTTTCATTGCCCTCCCCCTCGGAAGAATCTTCAATCCCCAGAGCTTGTGAGTTGCTTACACTTTCAGAGATGAGGTCTGGTGAAAGTTCATTCCCAGTTGGTGAAGAGCCCGTGAGAGTCACCTTTCCCACTCCCCGTATAGGCTGGTATGTTTATGGCACTGACTCTTCTGCTTCAGAATCTGATTCTGATTGATGGTCTGAAACTCCTTCCAGCCTAAGGGAAACAGGCTTAGTCATGACACCCAGTAATGGCAGCCACAACAGTTTATCAAATTTCCAAATAGTTGCCTACCCATTGTCTACACAGACTGACAATAGTCTCCAGGGTTCCAGAGAGAAGTCTTTTCTAGTCCTACCTCTTCATGTCAAGGATTGAGTTTGAGACCTTGTGTTCTACCACTGAGCTATGGTCCATAAGCTGTATTGTCATCAACAGAGGCTGGCCTTCTACCTGTCTGCCTTGCAAAAAGAGATGGGAGTATTTTATTCAGAGGGAGAGCACTCTCCATGCAAATACAGACTAAGGCTGCCTCTACACGAGAGGTTTAAAGCTCTTTCAAGTCTCATTAAAAATTTTACCTCTACATGAGCAGAGCGCAAATCGGGAGTTGAGGCGCATTATTCGATTATGTGCATTATAAAATATGCGTTAAATAGCGAGTTTTATTTTGCTGCGGCCCGTTAAAGCGCATTTTGACTATGTAAACAAGCGATTCTCCGCATTAACTACTTCTAAAGTGCATTTCAAACAACCAGTAAGGCCACCAGTTGTGCGCTCAATTACCTCTCGCGTACAGTCATTTACCATAAAGCGCTTCCGAGAAGATGCGCATAATCGGAGAACCAGGTGTCAAACTGAATTCTTATAGAGGAGGTCTATGGCAGCACAGGGATCTCCCTGCTTCCATTTCTTATGGACCTGGGTGAAAGTCCTAAAGAAGAAGGTTTTTTATCCAGCAGTCATTTTCCCTGAGCAGAAACTATGGGCCTATCCACATTGCCCTTAAAACAACTTATATTCTGTTTAAAAACATGGTTTTTAAGTCATTTCATTATGTGGTAGGACACACTGAGCAGTACTTGTGTTTCATAGTGACTGCTTCCTCCATGTTCACTGGTGTATTACAAGGTAAATTCCTTGACTCTTCTTGTTTAGTTTCTGTTTTGCAGGCTGCTTGAGTTATGGAGACAGAAGTGGGTGGGTAAAGCAGCCTGCAAAACAGAAACTAAACAAGAACAGAAAAAGAATTAACAATGTGTCACACCACTGAACACTTTCAGGACGGAGGAACAGTCACTATGAAACGTAAGTACTGCTCAGTGTGCCTACCACGTAATGAAACGACTTCAAAAACCACATTTTTAAACAGAATATAAGTCGTTTTAAGAGCATGTGGATAGGTTCTATGTGTCTCTTTCCTGCTTTCCTAAATGACCCTTTGCCATACACAAAAACAAATTCCTTTTTTCTTTTTTTAATGTTTTTCCCTGCCATATACTGCAAAATGATCATTACGGCTTATGTGTCAAACCAAGTTTCCTTCTTAAACAAACAATGTGTCAATGAAAATAATGGACTAATGCTAACTTCTATTATCATAGACATGCCTGGAGATGATGAGCATTTGATCTATTGCCACTTCTTTAGGGCAACTTTCCTTTCCAAGGAGGTCTTGTATCACTATATCCTCTGCTTCCATTCTGTCAATGTTGCCTTTGTTTTAGAGGCTTTTCAGTTAAATTAATATAGTGATCAAAAGAAGAGAACTGAGTTCAGGCTGGGTTTAGATAACAAATCTACAGTCACTTTAGATGAGAAATGACCAAGTTAGAATCCAGCCTTAGAGGTAAATTTTCCCAGTAGGTACTAAGGTGAAGGTCATGTTATTTAAGGCACTATGTACTATAAACCGAGACTTTTTTTAAACTAGCAAAATATATACACACAGATTATATATCTATTCATATTGGTTTGGATCTTAAGGGAGAGCTACTGTAATCAATAGGAGTCAGGTTAGTTATAACTTAAGTCTCATTGATTTCAGTGGGTCCATTCGAAGAGCCTATCTACACTACTGCTTTTTAAAGCAGTAGTGTAGATAGGTTCTAAATATTACTTCATCTGGATCCAACCCATCATATTCAATAGAAACATATGAATAATATGGTGGAATTCAATATCACAGGAAATTCAAAAAGAAGCAGTATTTTTCCAATGTCCTCATTTAACAGCATACTATGACAACTTCTGTACAACT
The DNA here is from genome assembly GCA_029215795.1 of Anniella stebbinsi. Taxonomy (NCBI): domain Eukaryota; kingdom Metazoa; phylum Chordata; class Lepidosauria; order Squamata; family Anniellidae; genus Anniella; species Anniella stebbinsi. The sequence goes on from JARDYH010000006.1 coordinate 44,275,535, forward strand.
GATTAGCATAAATCAACATAATACCCTCTTTGTCGCATTTTAGTATTGCAAACTTTCATCTTGAATAGTAGGGCGTGGCAAAGACAAGGACAACAAATGATAAATTCTACTCACACTTTACTAGATGCTCTCTATGTGCATGTATGTATGTACATATGCGGACATGCAAGACATACACCTACTCATAGTTTAATAGTGTTGCACTTCTGATCATGTTGTATCACCCAAATAGGCCTTCATTAATGCTGTCATTGTCCAGAAAGATCTCCACGGAGAACTTTTCTGTAAGGTTTTCTAGATTAAAAAGAGAATTGACTCAATCTATCAGCACATGTGTTCATTTTTATTGCTAAGCACATCAGCATGTCTTCAGGTGCCCAAAGGGTCACCATGCATGGCGTCACTTGAATAGAAGGGAAAAGGGAAAAGGAAAAGAAAACCTAAGATCATTCCATGCCAGGCCTCAAGGTCTGAACTACAGATCAAAATAGAATGTAAACTTTGAAAATATGATGTAGGAAAGAATAACATTACATGGTACTTCCGTCTTTTTTGATAACATAGCTCCAACTTGAATTGAAATCATTGAAAGGTTGTGTTATCTACCTGTTCTAAGACATCAGGTATGCATTCCCTCCTCTCGTCTCTCATTTATTCCATCTTTCTTTTCAGTTCCGCAGATGCACGTGACTGTTTTACAATCCACCCTTCTCCCCTAAATACTGATCTTCCAAATGCACTGAAACCCAGGAAGGGTATTCAGTAGGCATCAAATCCATTCTACAACTCACCAGCAGCATCTTTTGCTGGCTCTTCCCCAGGCCTCCAAGTGCTAATCTACTACTGATGCTTGGAGTGGTAGCCCATGTGCTTGGGGCCTGGAGAAGATACTACTGGCAAGACGGAGGGAAGGAAGCACTAGCTGGGAAGTTACAATCTGAGCAACAGTAGAGCTCTTGGAAACATGGTGCCCAATTCAGAATACAGTTGAGCATTAGGAATGGGAAAAATATCAGTTCCCAGTTCAGTAATGCCAAATGTTGTTGACTAGGCTGACCATATGAAAAGGAGGACAGGGCTCATGTAACTTTAACAGTTGTAGAGAAAAGGGAATTTCAGCCAGTGTCATTTGTGTGCAATTAGTCCCTGGTGATATTCCCTCTTCATCACAAAAGTTAAAGGTGCATGCACTATACTAGAGTGACCATATACAAAAGAAGGCAGGGCCCCTGCAACTTTAACTGTTGTGATGAAGAGGGAATTTTACCAGGAACTAACTGCATACAAATGACAGTGGCTGAAATTCCCTTTTCTCTACAACTGCTAAAGTTACATGAGCCCTGTCCTCCTTTTCATATGGTCAGCCTATTGTTGACACCTCTATTTAGGAATGTAGCTGAATTTTTTTAATGTCTTCATGCATATAATGAAAAGGCTGAATTATCCAATCTCTTATTCTAATATAAACAAAGTGTTGCATGTCCTAAAAATATGGTCTGGGTGATATTAAGCTGGGCTGAAGACCAAGATATTGCTTCAATGGAGAGGCCTGTTTACGCAGCACTATTTGGGCACATCATTTCTACGCAGGGAATCCCACCCCAAGATGTTGTGCCAGTATAGCCATGAAGTGAGGACGGGGTTATCAAATCTTTCTGAACAAAACTGTAATGTTCTGAAGCATTTCAAGCAATGTCTAAAACTGCTACAGAAATTCAATTTCTGCACAGGCTATACTCTTTCTCCAATCCCCCCCCCCCCCAAACATTTCCTCACTCTTGTTTTCTCACAACAGTTTCTGGGATGGGCAGAGGGATTTGTGTTTGCCAAGGCACTCCTAATGTAAAGAAAGTCATCTCTGTCTAGCCAGGGCAGTCTATAACTGGATCCTGTTTCTGCATCAAGTCCCCCAGATACCACTGGATGCTGTAAAATGGGTGCATTTCAACCTCTGGATGCACTGAAACAGGCATTTCAACCTTTTAGAATGGTGTAAAAACTGTGCAAAAGCTGGGAAACCACAAAATAATTGGTGCTTGGGTGCAAGGGATGGGTGCTAATCTGGCAAATGCTGGGTAGGGGGTTGGGTAGGCATTGCAGAACTCGCAGGGCACCTGCCCCGTGTGTTTGCCGAGTGCTGTTTGGCCAGCCCTGTTCCAGGTGGCTGGCTTGGCTGAATGCTCAGTGATGCATACAGTCCGAGGCCTCTGGAAAGTGAGCAATTCCCTGGCATGCTATTAGCATGCTAGGGAAACTGTGCACTTTCCAGAGCCCCAAAAAGTGTGCTTTCCCTCCCTCCACCCTGTGCCCATCATAGCCTGAAAGGCCTCTTAATGCTTGCGTTAAGAGATACTTTCAGGCCACAATGAGCAGGGGGGGGGGGAGAGGAGGAGAAGGGCCTGGAAGGACTGGATGTGGGGTTGTCCGGCCCCCTCGTGGGCCCAGGTTGTCCTGCCCCCTCGTGGGCCCAGTTTCACCCTATTGCTAGGATTGGGGCCAGATGACAGCTGGATTGGTTCCCCTGCTGTGGAACTTCTACATTCCTCTCACAAGGCTCTGCCTTGTGAGAGTGGATTCCCACGTCCTGTGAGACCTTGCTTTCACATTTCTTCCTGGAGAGGTGTAGGAAGGTCCTGCCTTTAAAGTTGATCTCACCTAAGGATGTATGAGAGTTTTGTTTCTGCTCATAAAACATGCAAAAATGATGTGGGGATTTCTTTTCCCAAGCACTGTCATCACCTATGGGGAATCTGCTCCTCTGCTGGGCAATCCCACCGATGGGCTTTCGTATTTATAGCAACTGCTTATATTTCAGGGCCTGGGGAACTGTCTACCACTATAATTCAGTATTCCACAAGTTGCCCATTTTCTGCTGCCACCATTTCTGTTAGAATATTTTAAAACCTCCTAGAAGCCTGGTATAGGCATAGGCATGAGATGGGCACCAACACTTGAGACAAGAATAACTACTAAACACATAATTTATTAAAGGAATATTTTGTACATAAGGTATTACTAATATTTACCTTGGGGTTTACAAAGGTTGCTTAATGACCATTATTTAAGACTCAAGAGACACTGTTGCTTCTTCTTTTACCTCAGGCCAAATTCCCTAAATCTCTGTATCAGCTAAATCCAATTACAACCAGCTCCAGCTCTTGGGTACAGTCTTCTTCTGACTCCCAAAGCTTCCCGTTGTATTTCTGGGTGCTTGGACATTTATCTGAGTTTTTACGGCATGCTTGTGTAACCTTCTTCTGGCAAGATCTTAGGGCAGCCTGCTAGCATACCATAGCCACCTTCTCCCTACTCCTGATCTTCCCCAGACACATATGAGCAGGATCTACACTGCTGTTTTAAAGCGCTTTAAAGTGCTTTAAAACAGTAGCGACAACTGTTGGGGCCCAGGACACACTCCAAAATAGTTGCCACTACTGTTATAAAGTGCTTTAAAGCGCTTTAAAATAGCAGTGTAAATCCGCCCTATTGGTTAACCTTCAGAGTAGGAATACTTTAATATTTAGGCCTTAGCTATTCACTTTCTCCTCAGCTTCCTCCTAGTCCTTCTAAAACACCACCCACCAACCAGCAGAACCTTTTCCTCTCCAGCTACCATGGACTGACTAAACTCCACACTGTCAACACTTTAACTGACTTTTCTCAACATCTAGCTAGAATCCCCAGCCAATCAAAATCAAATTTACCTGATACAGGCCCCATCTAACAATATTTGAAGTTATGATCTCTCTCTCTCTCTCTCTCTCTCTCTCTCTCTTTTCAAAACTTCACTAAGAAGCTATTACATAGACCTTTAACATTAAGAAAACAAGGTGTTAGGCTTATTCAGATACATTATTGCCTCTCAGAGGCCACACAAAGTAAACATTACATAACAACAACAACAACAACAGTTATATACAGTGCATTTCTTTACACATGCTTATGTCTGCATCCCCAAATGTGAGCATGAGCAGGAGAATGTGTTGTCTGAAAATGTTCACAAATTCTCAAATATGGGCTTGCATTCAAAAAAATACTCAATTTTTTATGAAAATGTTTGCAATTGCACAACTTTAAAAATGTGCCATTTCATGCTTTAGACTAGGGGTAAATTTGTGCAACTTTGGAAAGATGCATGAATTTGGCAATTTTTTAATGCAACTGTCATGTCCGATCGTGTTCATTTTGTGCAGTTTTCTTGTTTGTGAACGAACAGCAATGCAAACACTCACGCAAATTGAGGAGAGACAAGAATCTACGTGATGTCTTGGTGAAGTCGAACACTGCCTGTTCCCCCATCCCTAGCCTCACCATCTGTTTGGCAGCTCTTCGTGTGCAAATGTCCAAGAAAAACCATGCCACATAGCCCACTGCTGCACACACAAATGTATAGCTTGGGGACAGGGTCTGCAAAATGAAAAAAATAATTTCAATCAACAAATAAATGTCACATTGAATTTGAAGATGTGCTAAGCCTGCAAGGGATGTAATTAATAATTTAAATATTCCAGGCGAACTAGTAAAGGAAACAGCATTGCTTTCGTGATGTCCTTATTCTGTTAAAGTAAATTCACTGAAACAATGCTTCTGTGTTTTATGGGTCTGTGGAAATGATAAAGGAACGTCACAACTGGGGGGAGGGGAGAAGTGTGCACAGTTTCTAAAACTGCTGCTCATAGCACTTGATGCTATCCAATGGCATTTTCTGTTAATGGTATTTTGCAGGCAGATGCTGGGTTGCTCCTAAGGCCAAGCAGGCATATCTCTGTTCAATGCCCAAGGTACAAACCAAAGCATGGAGTGCAGTGCTCCTGTGATGGATTCAGAAGGGGGGGGGGGAGATATGGAGAAATGTCTAACGCACCAGGTGCAATATTCTCCCTGTTGTGTACTGGGGAACAGAGATGCAGCCATTTATCATTTGTGGACATCATGACATTGGTTTATTATTCTGCTCCCCGTTGCATTCTGGGATCCTAATTCTAGTCTTTCACCTGATCAACGGTATCTTCCACACAAGTCTCTGTCTCTCTTGATGATAAGGCAGGTGCAAAGGAGGCTATTTTTGCATACTCTGCTGAGCTGACATAATATCTTTGTCACAGGAGACTAGGTAGCTTCCATTATGGGGCCACACAGCAAAGTAAGGTTGAAAAAGCAATGCCTTCATCAGGCATGTGGTATGCTTAAATTGAAACCTCCTGACAGTGCCTTTACTTGAAGTAGCAGTGTGTGAATTACCAGAGATAATTAGAAGACTGGATTCAAGTGTTGAGAGGAGGAACAGCTCTGAATCCTACAAGTTACCTAGATATCAAGTGCTAGGCAGCCACTCAGGGCAAGGCGGGGGCTGGGGAAAGAGAGACCCCAAAATGTCAGCACATTTCTTGAAGAAAATAAAAGCAATGTAAGTAATGGCAGAGGCTCTAAAAGTTTATCAAGAAATTGAAAATTATCCATAAATCTGAATCGGTGGCATAAACAGCCTCTCAAAGCAGTTGACAATAATAATTTTGAGAAATGTTTCCCGAGAAAAGTTGCAGAGGCAAACAGAAAGCAGATATCTTTTGTAGATAAATAGTGAGAGGTATGAAATTGTATTGGGAATCATTCTATCTTGATTTGCACAGGTGCAAATGGCGATACGTGGGATGCAAGGCAATTAAATCCAGTCCACGTTGCTCAGTTTCCCACCTGTCCCTGGGCTTTAGTAATATAAACAGAAAATGTCAAAAATCAAAACAAAACCCCATATTCAGCAATTGGTAAATTCTTGTTTAAACTCTGTTTTATAAATGTAACAATATGTGCATGGCATTAAACTCCGGCAGATCCTAATGGCACTAAGCAGTCAGCACAAAATTGCATCATGTGGTAAAGCAAATCTAGAGTATCTAGGTAGTAGAGAGATCCTATGATACCTGCCCTTTCATTTCAGTGAACCCTCTTTTAACAGACAGCTAGTTTCAAATTTAAAATCTGGAAATGCTGTAGTTGCAGCTCCTACACATACAACCCAACATGTGAATTCCCTTCAAACAATGTGTACATTACATTGAAATCTTTAGCTGTTTGTAAGAGGTTTATAAATGTTTAACAATCAATCAGTCAGTCTGTACACCATGACATAACACTGCATGCAGACCTTTAGTCCTCCTTTCAGCTTCATCACACCAAATTCCCCCCCCCCTAGTTTGCCTCTGCGGTTTTTTACCTCTGATACTAAAGCGCATCAAGCTTATGATCCCTTTCACCTAAATAGCTGCTCTTTCGCTCCTTCACTCTTCCACTCCACTCCACCCCCTCCCCTTCTTCTTTTCCCTCCAGTCAGGTCTTGTCAGATGAGCATGTCAACCAGACCGCCTTTCTGCCAGGCAAAAATGGAACGGCCCTTTAGTCTGGCTCTTTGGGGGCATCAAGGGAGTACAATCCTGACTCTGCAGAAATCCAGGCGTTGTATGATTTTTTAAAAAATGCTTTGGAGCCTGAGATGCAAGGTTTGGGGTTTATATTGAGGCTTGGAGCTGGCTGCTGGGAGAGATTGCTTTTCCCTGCCAGGACCTGATGCAATCCATTCAAGCCAACAGCAAGACTCCTTTCACAGTACACACACACACAATTCCATTAAAACTAGAGGGAGGCTTAAAGGCACAATAAAATGTGTTTAGGGAAAATAAACCAGATGGAAAAGGCTGGGGAAGAAGCGGGGCGTCAGCAGGACAGGCACGGCATCATGTGAGTACCATGCTGCAAATCCACACACCAGGCATGGTGAGAGTGCACTAAATTGCTGGTGGGATGGAGCTCTTTAGGTCATAAATGCCGTGGATTTTCACAGTCCTTGCACCCCATGAGAGGGCAGTCATCTACACACACATCCCCACGTGTCATGAATTATCGTATATACTGTAATAGAAGAACTTGTGTGAGTTCACTGCCCTACTGCATGTCCACATTTCCACTCTGTGCACCAGTCAGAAGTGCTTTGAGAATTGGCCTCTGGTCCTCATGGCTCCCACTCATGTGGTTTAGCAGAAATCATTGTAAAGGCAGAGAATAAAAAATGTGTACACTTGATACTAATATTTTACCTCTCTTAGTAACATTTATGAGTAGAACCTATTACTGTTTTACTATTTTGAAATAGAGTTATTTCATAAAAAAAAGAAAGCCACCTTTCATTTCTAGAACTCTCCCCCTGCCCCCGCCCACCGCTTTTCCTTTCTCACCTCATACTGTGTATATCAAAGAAGGCCAACGTTATTTCAGTATTGACTTTTATTTTGATGAATGCGCTTCTATTTCATTTATTCTTTATTTGTACAGAAACTACACAGTATTTTTATATTGTTCCCCACTTCCTTTTTGATTAAACGGTTTTATTTGATTTCCCAGAAATAAAGCAGTGAAGCTGGAGAAAGCGGATGCAATAGGCTGCCCTGACTTTCAGATGCATTTCACCTAGAGAAGGTTTGAAGGTGTGCATGAGGCAGCAGCCATGCTGAAGCCAAGCAGGTCAGAATCCAGTCAGTGGATGGGTACCCCACATACACCACCCTGGACCCCATGGTGATGGAAGAAAGGCGGGATATTTAAATGTAACCATTAAAAAAGTATAGAGAAAAGAGGTTATTCTTGTGAACATTCCATGTTGCAATTTATTTACATTTATGTCAGTGCCAAAGGAGCATGTTAGTTAATAAACATGGTAAGCTGCCATTAATTGTTTAACGGGTATGCCTTAAAGTATTTTTAGGATTTAAGTGAAGCAATTCTGGTGCCCCAGTCCTATGGACTGACTGAAACCACAACAGTGCAAGTGGCAATTTGTACCACTACAGTGAAATAGAGTTGTGGGCTTGAGGAATAAAACAAAGCCAGATGGCGCTGCCTTGCTTGCTAGGAAATCCTGATTATTGCTTGTCTCACTATAAAAACAAAACAAAAACCTGCTGCCACAAAGGCCTATGCCTGTGGTATGCCATGTGTGGCTACAATGCAGAGCAATCTTCCCCAACCTGGTAGATGTGGTGGACTGCTACCTCCATCACCCCCTGACCAACATGGCTGTCTGAGGATGATGGGATTTGTAGTACAACACAACTGGAAGACCCCAGATTGGGGAAGGCTGATGCAGAAGATCAAGTCACAGAAAAGACCCAGCCCTATTATTCAGGGAAGAGGGCTGCTTAACCCTTCCTTTGCTCACGTTAGTCCCTGCAAATATACCTCACCCCCCTCTCTCATATCATTTGTTTTTTAAAATACATTCCCCCAACTGTTGGGCTCTGAGACTGAAAGAAGCCAAGCTGAAGGGTGGGGGGATTCCTTGGAAGGGGCATTTGTATGGGAAAATAGGTGGGTGCATTCCTCCCATCTCCTGATTCTACTCTGCAAATGCATCCTCAACCTTACATTGACTGTTTAGCTGCTCTTCTGCATCGAGTGTTGGAGGTATACTAGGGCAACTTGGGTTTGAATCTAAAATTAGGCATGGAGTTCATGTTGGCCTACTCAACCGTCTTTCAGCCAATTTGATCAATCAAAGACTATGCTTTACTTAGATCTTTAGTATTATTAATAGCAGGATTCTATACTTGCTATTTATCTGGAAGTAAGTCCCATTGAACTCAGTGGGACATATGGCTCAATAGACAGGAGAGCTCAAGGGACTTACACCCATATCAACAGGTATAGGATTGCAGCCTTAGTTGCAGGTTGACAATTGCAAGTTATATTTCTAAAATCAGATTGTTAGTGAAGGTTTTTCACCCTATGTCTATTTAGCAATATCATTCTATATCAACCAGTAACATGTCAATACATGCCAAATTGATCCAAGGGTAATTTACTACTACTGCTACTACCACGAATAATAATAATATCCTTATAAACTATGAAGCTTTGATGCTTTGGATTTTGTTTCTTAAAAAGCATAGTCTGGCAATATTCTTTGCCCTGAAAGTTTCCCGTTATGCCTGACCCATCTCTCTCTCTCTCTCTCTCTCTCTCTCTCTCTCTCTCTCTCTCTCTCTCAATCTCTTCCCCACTGTGCAGTGAGCAGTGTTTATGGGGTCAGTGTTTGTAAAAGGAAGCCTGAACAGCAATGTCAAAAGGGTAATTGCCAGAAAAGAGATTCCTGCCTCTGAGTAAGAGGAATTAAGCTTTTCTTTAGCACCTTGGGACCATCTAGGGCTCATTGTTGCTAGACCTACAAGCCCTAATTATGAAGATCACACCAAGGGTCATGTTATGCAGTGAGACAAGAGTTCTTTCGAGTGAGAACAAGGTCACAGTTCCTTGTGTGCTACTGATTGATCTTCAGAGTTCACATCTGGGGAGAGAGATGGCCTGGTATGAAAATACATTACAATTCATAGGACTACTTAATTTATATTCAGCTGTGGCAGATTTTTGCTGAAGAGCTCCAATTGTGGTCAGATATTGACAGCTACTGCCAGAAAGCACGCAGAAGAACTTTAAAGTGTCTTCTTCCCGAATATGGCAGAACTTTTTCTTTTCTTTTTGGTAAGAATTTAATCTACTCCATGGGGTGGGAAGGGGGTATGTGATAATTTCACTTCTTACAACGACTTCAGTAAAAAGATTAGTTTGGCTTTTATTTCGGTTCATTCACACTGGTATAGCCAAGAATGACTGGGTTCAGTTCTCACCAATGCTAACTTTAGCACTAACAGAGCAAAGATGAAACAAGATTCTAATAATTCCCACAGTCAGAATAAAGTCTGTATTCTGCATTAAAACAATCCCAACTGATTTACTTAGGTATACACACTGGGATCGCTAGACCAGTCAAATATTATTCAAAGTATATATAGCCTGCACAACTCACTACACATTAGGATGACTGCGTATCTTACTTTATATAGCACTATTTACAGAAAAGTCCTCTGTTTGAAAGGCTGTTAGAGGACAGTCCTCTATTTGAAGGGCTGTTCAGTCGAAGTCCAGTAAAAAGAGCCAGAAGAACGGAGAGCAATGCTGGCTCCAGCTTTTTCAGGAGCTTTGGCCATATCTCCTCTATAGGCTGCCTTAGTCAGTCTATCTTCTCACTGCCGTTGACAGTGGCACATGCTTTGCATGCAGAAGATCATAGCTTCAGTCCCTGGTTTCTCCAGTAAAAAGATCAGGTAGCAACTAATGGAAAAGACCTCTGGCTGAGAGCCTGAAATGCTTCTGTCAATCAGAGTAGCCGGTCCTGGTATAAATGAGACAGACCCCTATATGCCTGAGCAAGATAGCTTGGGGGATCGGGGGTAGGAATGGATGAATTTCAGTACCTCTCAGTTTCTCATTTTTCCAGTATGAAGTTCAGTTCATCCCAAACTGTGAGGTTTGTGAAAAATTGAAAGGATTTGTGTACACATTTCTCCTAACACATGTGTTTCAGTATGCAATGTTGCCTAGTATGCCTTAATATAATATAATGCCCTTCTTAATGTTATTTTCAGGAACATATGCATTGTTGTGCACACCTTTCACTAATATATGCATTCTGTGCATGAATATTATTATTTTTATTGGAGAAATCCATTGTAAAATTTGGAGAGGTGCGAATTTCGAAGCATAACTGAGTTTCACTTCACATATTGGTTCCAAAGGGTGAAATTAGGTAAATCTGTGTCAGAATGTGAACCAAACAAATTTCATCTCCATCCCTGGTTGGGGGTATTCAGATTAGAACAAAGAAGAGTAGAGCTTTTAAAGGCAACTTCATTAAGTTGAATGTTGATTAAAATGAATATCAAACATGGCACAAGTAGACCTTGTAAAATGGCAGATAACAGAGAATCTGTTAGATGGCCTGTAGAAGAGATGGTGCCAGCATTGCTGCTCCTTTGACAAAATGGGATCCTCAAGGTGCCTCATAGTCACCTCAAGGAAGAGGACAGCATAGTGTGGGAAGATCCCTCACTAGTACAGAAAGATCCCTCATTAAAGACCCAGCTTAAGAGCAGATAGCAGTGGAACGATCGAACTCCCATCCAGATATCTGGACTCAGCTTCATTTCAATGTAACAGAGACCTCATAGACAAGTTGCAAAATAGCTCTGCATCTGCCACAGTGAGGAAGCACCAACTATTCTTCCCATACTCATTGGTGGTTAACAGTGTCATACAGGAACCTCCACCCTGTGCTTCCCACTTCCTTTATTTATGATTCTGGGAACCAGCCTGTCCATTGTATCTTCTGCCAACAAGTACTATTCCTCACTTATTGAGGACTCTATTTTGTATTCACCACCTCTCTGGTGCACTAAAGAGTCCTGTAATAAGCTATTAAAGGCATTTAATTTTACCAATTTGAAACTGGAAAACACAAGCTACTGGGGCGGTGAAGTTGCCAGAAGAGACATCAGGCCCTATGTTAGAATATTGAATTCATCAACTGCTATATGTGCTAAGCCTGCAGATTGGATAATTACAGTTCTATCAATGAAAAGCGTGTTTATCAAATCCAAATTTGCTGCAGTAAGAAAAGCAGCTTAAATACTAGTACACCAGAGATATTAACGTAGAGCTTGATATTATAGAATAACCATCAAAGCAGTAAAATAAATGGGTGAATAAGAGTGAATAAGTATTATTTGAATATACTAGCAGATGTTATCACTACAGTTACATGGATATAAATTGCACTGATTTAAAATGAAATTTTATTCAATAGTGTGTTTAGGATCACGATGTTAATAAACGATAGACTGCAATGATATTGCCTTGCTTACATTTCCCTTACCTCATATTGAAATTTTAAAACAATAAATAAATAAATCTTGTCTTAATGGATTCAGCAACATTGTTGCAATTACCCATTTTAAAGCTGTCTGATTAAGATTGAGTAAAATTTAAGATGGTCTGTAAAACTGAGTGAGATGCGCTTATTTTCAGGTTACTTAGTACATGTTTATATCTTTCATTGTAGCATTTTAATTGATTTGTTTTTAAGTTATGTTTTAATTCAGTTTTTGTTTTAATCTCTGTTTGTTATTGTTAGCTTCCTTGAGGGCCATTTTTGGTAGAAAGACAGGATATAAAGTTAATAAAGAAAGAACATATTTTTCTTCTAATTACATCTTTCCAATTCAAAATCACAGTTCTGTTTATATTGACATTTTACGTTCATGATCAATTTTCTCCATACATTCAGTCATCTCTAGAATGTATGTGTGTCCAACAGCAGCTGACAGAATCTAAATACACACACACACACACACACACACACACAGTGTCAGATATTGGCAAGGCAGCTGAGAATAGCTACAATCAGATGGATTTCATTTGCAAAAACCTGTTCTTTGAGTGTTACAATCTGTGGCCTGAAAGTTAGGGGAAAGGTTCCATTCCCAAGTGGGCCATTATGGCAAGATACAGGAAATAAATCCAAAAGTAAGTAATACATTGTGAGAAAGAGGAGGAGTGTGGGTAAAAGAAAGAGCTCTGTCCCCTAATGCAAAGTCTACAAGTAGTTTTCGATAATGAAGACATGCAAAGTAAGAAGGGCAGCTGCTGAAACTTATCCCCCGTCTTCAAGATCTCATACTTTCCTGTTCATCATGCTTCACTGGGAACCTGGCAGAGCTCCTCTGTGTGTGAGAGATTCCAGCACAATACATTTTCTCTTTCTCTCTTTTTCTGACTTTACTTTTCTCTCACTCTTGCAAAACTCCTACAAACGTTCTCAGAAAAGCATTGCATTTGGCATAATCCCATGTTAAAAAAAGTATTGTTATTTCATTTCTCAAGACTGCTTATGAAAAAATTGAAGGTGTAATAAACACATTTCATGCACTTCATTCCCAACAACCTTATCGTGGGCTGGATTCAGACCTAGAGTACACCAGATAAGTCAAAGGGTTTGATTTCAAAAGCCTACTCTAAGTATCTGGAACCAACCCAATATGTTTACATAGCCAGGTACTCTGAGATTTACACATACAAAACAACCCATTAGGCTGCAATCCTATATCCACTTACTTGGGAGTAAGCCTTACTGAACTGAATGAGGCTTCCTTCTGAGTTGACATATATGAGATTGTGTTGTTAATTCACTTAATTCTCCATTTTGTTTACACAATCAATTAAAGCAGTTACTGGCATATGATTGTACTTTGGTCTGCACTTATATTTTTAGAAGTTCAGATACTCTTTTTATTCATATTTTATTTTTCATAATGACTATCGGGCTTTGAACAAGGTCACCATTAACAATCAGTACCCCCTGCTGCTCATTCACAAACTTCTTGAATGGCTTTGGGTGGCCAAAGTTTTCACCAATCTGGACCTAAGGGGGGCTTACAATTTGGTCTGGCGATGACTGGAAGATGGCATTCCAGACCCGCTATAGGCACAATGAATACACCATTATAACCTTCGGCCTCTGCAATGTTTCAGCCGTCTTCCAGCATTTCATGTACAACATTTTCCGGGACTAACTGCACCACTTAATCATTATTTACCTTGGTGATTTTCTGATCTACTCCCCCAATCAGACCACACTTTAATCCTCGTGCTTTGCCTTGCTCTTCTGGAACTTCACAGATTCCAAGACCCTCACTGACTGACCTTGATGCTCAGTACAACTGACTCCTGTGGACTGAACTCCAGACTCCTTTGACCTCACCTCTGCCTTCTCCTAACTCTACTTGGAATCTCACATATGACCCTGGACTGGCCTGCTTTCTCTCTTTGTGACTCCTGGGTCTATCTGAGCTTTGTCTGGGGCACTTGCTAGCCTTAAAGCAGGACAACACCATCAGGACAACACCTAGCTGTTCCATATAGATATATAACTGGTAAAGAAGGCAGAGTATGGCAAGGGCATGGCGTGGTGGGCATAAAAATGTCACATCCAAAGTCCCATCATTTCCCTGACACATCCATAGAAACAGCAAGACTCCACACAAGCCCTCAAGCTGGCATGGTTAATTGCCCATTGGGAAGAAGACCTCCTGCTCACAGCAAAACAGCAGGGCAATGGATGTAGTGTTTCCCCACTAGCATGTCCCCCCCCATACACACACACACACACACACACACACACACACACACACACTGTAAATGAATGGTAGAACTGCTCTGTTGGGAATAAGAAGCAAGAAACTATAGTCCTCAATGTACTTATTTAAGGAGAGCAAGCCCCACTGACATCAACAACTGACTTCTTAAGAAAACATGTTTAGGATAAGGAGGTGCTGAGTAAAGAGGGAACCAGGGATGATGGCCAAGGATGTTTTAAGGATGTTTTTTAGGATGTTTTAGGATTTTTTTATGCAGTTTTAATAATATGTGTCATGTTTTAATCAGTTTTATGTATTTTATCATGTTGTTGTTCCCCGCCTCGATCCAGCCGGAGAGGCGGGTAAAAAATAAATAATAATAATAATTATTATTATTATTATTATTACCACAAGAACAATGTGAGCTACCAATATGAATTCAATGTAAAAAAGCTACATTAAATTTCTGGATGCAGTCAAGATGCCATTCCAAGCTAGAACATTAAAATAGTAATACTTTTACTAATATAAATATCAATAGGATGCACAAATCAGTATGCACAGTTCTTATAACCTATCTTCAAGGAAGGTGAAATTGTCTTAGAGATGAAGCACTAGAAGTTCACGAATCTTATGCATAGAACTTACAAGAAGGTGGCATGCAGTTTTGGGCCCCAAAATCCTGAAAGGAGATGTGTTAAAACTCTTAATTTGACTATATGAAAAAGAGGATAATGCAATAGAGGAGGACTTTACTGTCTTTTCTCAGCATAATTTTATATCTTTACCTTTGTATCTCAGCCATCTTGTAGAAGCCAAGTGTTTTTTGTTTTGTTTTTTTACAACATGTCTGTAAGGCACATTAGGCTGACATTTATGGCCTTTCTCAAGGCCACCAGCAAAATTCATAGCCCATCAGGGGTTTGAACACATATAAGACCCACATACAAGTTGCATTGGATCAAAAGTGAAAGCAGAAGCAGATGAGGTTTAACAGGGCCAGTTGTAGTGCATGCTCTACATTCACATCTCGTGTACATCTCTGACCAATTTTGCATTTTATTGAATGGTTGCAAACTGCACCTTAAATAGCCATTGTGAGTTTGGGGAACAAGTGAACTATAGGATACAAAACACAACTAATTGCATTCAAATAGACTGACAGGTGCTTCACTACATAATAATAATAATAATAATAATAATATATTTATTTATTTATCACCCGCCTCTCCCAACGGATCGAGGCGGGGAACAACACCAAACACAAAATACAAAAACTGATTAAAAGCAGATAAAACCAGTACATCATTAAAACACCAATAAAACACCAATAAAACACTTTAAAATTCATCTAGGTAGGCCTGCCGGAAGAGATCAGTCTTTATAGATCTTTTAAATTCCTGAAGACTAGTAAGTTGGCGAATCTCTCCCGGCAGGTCATTCCACAATCTGGGAGCGGCAGAAGAGAAGGTCCTCTGGGTAACGGTTGTCAGTCTAGTTCTTGTTGACTGTAATACCTAAAGGATCCTGCCGATCAAAAATTAGCACTTCCTGGACAACGTTCTGTTTTGTTTTGTTATCTCTTCTTTTAGAAAGTCCTATGCATCATTGCATAAACAGCAACTAATAATCATCATATGAAACAAGGCGCTTCTGTGGTATTTTTCAGTAATTACAATTTATCAGGAAGGGGAAAGTGTGAAGTAAAATATCTCCCAAAAAAGAAAAAAGAAAGGAATGCTACCTATTTTCCTCAGGTCTTGTAATTTAGGAAAAATATTCAGCTACTGAAAACCATCAGAGCTTGTTTAGGCATGAAATCCTATCTTGAACATTTTCTCTCTGCCACATTGTGCATGCACATGTTATGAAGATTTTTTTTAAAAAAAAAATCCTTTGTAAAGCAATAAATCATGATAGGAAGGAAAAGTATATTGTATATACCATTTGTAGACACACTCATATTATTACATTGGAATGAACTATTTTTAACGTAATAAACAAAAACTTAGCAGCATTAAAAGAATATAAAAACATAGAAGTAGAGTTATATGCCATCGATCAATGCCTTTTTAAACATTTTTAACAGAACAGATATCTCCTCAGGCTAAGCATGCATCTTCCTATTTCACGTACATACTCCAAGTGGCACGGCTTCCAGTCAAAACAAACATTTGTTCAGTGAGTTTCCACTTTCATTTAACATAAAACAAAGTGAGGTTTGAAAATGCATGCTAATCCCAGTAGCACCCAGTCCACAAATACCATAGCAACTTTGTAGTGGTAGATCAAATTGTATTACCAGGGTTTCAGTGGCATCTAAAGCCATTTATGTATACACGAATCCTTTACTCTGTCTAATTTTGAACAGGGCTGCTTGGGACAAAGGACAAAATGCTCTCCCCACAGTCACCACCACCGGCCCTCCATTCTACATGCAGAAGCTAAATGGATTGGCATTTGAATCTCACTTTAACACTGATCATCTGATGTACCGAAAGGAAGCAAGAAAGCTAGCTTAGAGAGTGCAACGCACAGGCCCGGCCCAAGGCAGATCATCACCTGAAGTGGGGATCCGCTGCCACTGCCGCCTCCCTACCTCCCAATCTTTGCGCTTGCCCGCCATCAGGCTTACTTTTCCTGGTGTGGATATGCACATAGCCCTTAAGGTGTTTCCACCTTCAGGAGCTGCACGTCACCTGTGCGTCTGCCAAAGTATAGCAAGAGATCCCAGAACCTCCAGGACTTCTCATGATACTTTGCCCGACTATGCACAGGCACTGCACAGCTCTTGACGGCAGAAACACCTTAAGGGCAGCACACTGGCGAAGCAGACACATGTATCGGCACCAGGAAAACTAAGCCAGCAGCTAGGCAGGCAAGCTCAGCTGGGTTGGGAGGTGTACGAGTGGGAAGGGTGGATGCATGTGCGGGAGGGGAGGTGGGAAGCGGGCGGGTGAGCGAGTGGCAGTTTCTTGGTCCTGCTGGCTGCCTATATGGCCAGTCATGCAGGCGGCCAGCAGGACCAAGAAGTAGCAGACCCTTTGGAGGGGGAGAGCGCTGCTCTTCCCGTACTCCGCCACCTGGTACACACACTTCCTTCCACTTCATGGTAGGGTTGGCCCTGGCAAGACATGCCACATAGAAAATACAGGTCAGCCAGGGAGCTCAGAAGAATGGTGGGGCAGAAAGGAGTGGGCAGAACGTAGACCTCCAAATGGCTGGGACTTCAACTCCCAGCATTCATGACCATTGGCCATGTTGGCAGGGGTTTCTGGGAGTTGCAGTCCCAAACATTTGGAGACCTACTTTCTGTCTAACCTTGCCATAGAGGACTTAAAATGGTTAACTGAACCCATCTTTAGACTTTTAAGCATTCATATTTAAAAGGTAGAAAGAAAAGATGTAATTTTGATGGATGTGTTGTGTATGATAGTGTTTCTAACTAGCCATCTCAGTGCCATTGAATGGAAAGAATATAAGTCACCAGTGTTGTATCTTATCCCTAAAGTACTACTCTGGTTTTATCTCATGGGTCTGAATACTGTCTCATTCTTAGCATCCTTCCTGAGAAGTGGGAATCTTAAATATTCAAGGTCTAACCTGCCACTGTGTTAGTAAGCCTCTGAGGCCCAATTTACACCATCATCTTTTACATGCAGGTTTAAAAGAGCTGACCTGGTCTTGTGAATGGTTCAGTATGCAACCATGAAGCTGGAAAACATCTTTAAAAACTGGATTGACCAGGGCATGCTGAGTTGCATGTTGGACACATATTCACAGGCAAATCAGCTGAAAGACCTGTCAACTGGTTTTGACTTCAATATGTTTTAAAAAAAACACCTCTGTGAGAATTTATTTATTAAAAATTATTTTAGACTACTTTTAAGGATAGTATCACACCGTCATTTGCACATTCCTAATCATGGGTTGTGTTAACTTTATGAAGGAAATGCTAACAAAGAAAGAAAGAAAGAAAGAAAGAAAGAAAGAAAGAAACTATTTTTGTTATTTCTTTATTTATGCTCACTACAAGCTATATAAACCAGCCAATCGAATGATAGATGCTCCCATTTCCCATCATAATTAGCTAAATATTCTTTTACTTAAACAAGCTCTCATTTTGTTATAGACACAGTATAATAGATCCATTAACATGGTCTATCAGGGGCCAGGGATCTTTTATTTATGAGTGCAAGTACAAATGATAACTATTTTTTATATGTATTTTTTCTTCTTCATACCCTACACCGCGTAATGGCTCGGCTCCAAACAGTAATCACACAATGGGTGCCTTTTCTTCTTTCCTGACCTACCACACTGCACATGATTTAATCCATTGTTTTGGGTGTTGCTGATGATTTATTGTACGAAAAATGTAAATGATCTGGATGGCAGATGTTTTAT
Organism: Anniella stebbinsi; assembly: GCA_029215795.1. Lineage (NCBI taxonomy): Eukaryota > Metazoa > Chordata > Lepidosauria > Squamata > Anniellidae > Anniella > Anniella stebbinsi. The sequence continues at coordinate 44,293,960 of JARDYH010000006.1, forward strand.
ATTTTCTGACCATTCATTTTCAGTGGGAATGTAATTAAAATTTATGAAGTGTATCTGCTGAATTGCATTGGCAATTGATGATCTCTTCCAGTCCTGTCTGTCTGGAGATGATGAGCGATTGTGGACAGTGAGATGTGTTGACAAGGGCAGAAACAGACGTGATGTTACTGTCAGGAGTGAGGCTACCTGAGAAAAGGGCTGTGTGTATTTTTCCTTTACTTTTTCCCACAGGAAGAAGGTGGCAACTAGAGCTGTCTTTCTTCTTGCTAGACAGAGTACAAAGCCCCGTCGTTCTCCTGAAAGCTGTCAGTCTTCACAAGTACAATCTCCGTCTCCCTCAGCAATAGGCATCTGGAAAGCAAGATATCATTTACGGCAGCCCATGTCAGGGATATTAATTAAATTCCTGATGGCCACCCAGAAAAGTTAATGAGTTAGATTTCACAACATCCCAACTCATAAAGCGACATGTTTAACCCTTTAATTGTCCTTTTCAGCCTTGTTCCAAGCAGGAGAAAAAAAGAGGAGAGATGGTATCAGGAGGAACCTGATGAGAGAAACATATCGGAAGGGATTTCCAGACAACCTAAATAGCTCTCGCTCGGAGGTACATCAGAAAGTGGCCAGCTGAATGGTTTGTAATAGGGTTATATCTGAGTGAAACCCTTATGTATCAGTCCAGGTGGCAGTGCTGGTGGTATTCAAAGGCCAATCCAGACAAATATTTATAAGTGCCCTCTCCCCTTATGTCTCCTATTTTTTAAGCTACATTGCTTTTTGTAGCATATGTAAAGCTGAACTCAGAACCTGGGATGAGCTTTTTGCCGATGGATGAGGTGTGTAGCTGAGAAAGTTGAAACATCAATGACAAGCTCAGATAGTCTACAAAGAACACTACAGGCAGAGACAAATTTCAGATATAGGATAGAATTTTATAAAGAGAATTGTAAATGGCTGTTGTTGCCCACTGGGTACACACTCAGGCCCAACCGAGACATAATGTTCATTATTGAGAGCCAGCGTGGTGTGATGGTTAGGATGTAGGACTAAGATTCTGGAGACCTGAGTTCTAGTCTCCACTCAGCCGTGAAATTCACTAGGTGGCTTTGGGCCAGTGTCTGACTCTCAGCCTCTCTTACCTCACAGGGTTGATGTGAAGGTTAAATGGAGAGGAGGAAGAGGAGGAGCATGCGAGCCGCCTTATAAGAATTTAAAAAGACAGGATATAAATGTAATATTAAAATAAATAAATAAATAAATAAATAGTGTGAATGCAATCAAGATGCATGATTTTTTTTTTGTCATGTAAATAGCAACTGCGCTGCAGAGGGGTCCTGAGCAGCAATAGGATGGTGAGCTGAGGATGGAAAGTTTAACCCTTTTCTCCCCACTGTAGTCCCAATGAGCATCACCCCTCCCAAAGCTGTTCTTGGAGATGCCTCTACTGGCATTCATGGCAGCTTCCCTCCCAGTACAAAGAGCAGCTTTGGGTGAGATTTTTGTATGCACTTATTCATGCATGCATTTAATACAAAGTCTAGTTTCATCCTCATCCCTTTTATCCCATTATCACTTGTGGCCAAACAGGGTTTTTTTGGTTTTGTGGTATTTCAGAAACTTGCAATGTCTGTTTGAGCAACACCTCCTGGGAAACACTGGTATTATTTATGAAACCACCTTCAATTCTCTCTCTCTCTCTCTCTCTCTCTCTCTCTCTCTCTCTCTCTCTCTCAAAGCTACTTTCTGCTTTCAACCACAAATTGTTGCACCAAGATCAGACTTAGGTATAATATTCAGTTTTCAGTGTTTGAAATGCTAATATTGATTTTTTTTTGCATCTTATGTTGGTAAGGTATAAGGAATGTTCTAATTGAGAGGTGGTGTAGCATACCAGGTATAAATGCAATAATAGCATATTCTTCCCATTTACTGAATTTCCCCCTTTCCTCTGTCACCTGCCTTGGGTTGTCACCTAGATTGTAAGTCCCATGAAGTAGGTACAAATCCTCTCATTTTCTGTCATACTCATGGAAGGTGCTGTACTACCAAAAAAATAATAATTATACACTGTACTCATTTAAGCAATGTTCTTATACCACCCTTTACTGTGTTTTCAGGGCAGTTTACAAAGTAACATGTAAAACAGAGCATAAAAAATAAATTATGATTATAAAAGAGAAAAAGAATAACACCCCGAAGCACCATAAAACTGATACAGTAACTTTAAAAGTCGGCATTCACGTGGTACTGAAAAGGCAGCGCTGTGGGCAGAAGGTGAGCCTTGGTGGGGAAAGACTTCCCCAAATGAGACACCATCACTGAAGATCCCCTTTTCCCATTGGCAGCCTATGGCCAGATCTACACCAAGCAGGATATAGCGGCATGAAAGCGGTATGAAAGCGTTATATGAAAGGCAGGAGCCACACCAAGCAGGATATAGCGGTATATGGTATGTGTGAATGGGCCCCAGCAGTTGTCAGTGCACTTCAGTACCTCTATAAAGCAGTAGTGTGGCTCCTGCCTTTTATATACCACTTTCATACTGCTATATCCTGCTTGGTGTAGATCTGGCCTTAGAATGAGATCAGATTAGTCTGGCAAGGGTATATTTTTTTTCATATACATTTTTCAAATATACGCATGCTGTTGAATGCAGTTTTCGGGGTCCGCAAATCACACTGCAAGCTCGGAAATGATGGACTTCAACTGCAGATTGTGTTTGAGTCCCTGTTTGGTCCGGACAGTGTGAACTGAGTAAATTCTGCTCAAAAATGCACTGAAATAAATTTCTTATACATAGTTCCAAGCAGTATAGAACATTATAGGCAAGCACCAGCACCTTAAATTGTGATTGGAAGCAGCCAGGAGCCAGCAGAATTATTATGGGATATGTTTTCAATGACTGGTTGCAATTAATACCCTAGCAGCTGTATTTTCTGCTCAGTGCTGTTTCTGGGCCATCTTCAAGGGCAGCCCCAGATACAAGAAATTATACTTTAACCGGGAGATTATCACAGCATGGATAACTGTGGCTAGACTATCTCTGTCTAGGAGAGATACAGTTGGCACATCAGCCTAAATTGGTGAAAGATGCTTCCAAATCACACACACACACACACAAACACACACACACACACACACACAGCTACATTCTGCAATTTATTAAGTAATTTCTATTCAACCATTTCCTTATGCAGAATTACTCTGCCCAAAGTTGTTTGAAAAACTACAGCTTTATAACATTGAAAGTCAAGGCTTCAGTCGTCTAAGCCAGTTTCCTAACAGCTGCTTTAATGCAAGACTTGGATGTATGTCTTTATTGACAACCAGGAATGCACAAACTGCAGACAACACACACAGAAATTGTTCCTTGATTTCTTCCAACAGAGACAAGGCAATTATATATAGCCCTCTAAGCAACATGCCACAGTCCTTGTCCTTCTAGTAGCAGACAACCATAAGCCCACTTTTGTACAAGCAAGGACTAAGGAATGGGAACTCTGCTCCGCTTACCACTGACTGGCTGAATTCGGACAACACGATAGTCAATGGTGGGGTAATAATCAACTTTACAGTTGTTCATCTAGGGGGTACTCCCCACACAACATGGTAATAAATAATCAACTGTGGTGTGGATTAGGATCAGCGCTGAGTTGACTATGGCAGCATTCGGATGACATGATAGTCAATACAACTGACAATTGTCCCCCCCCCGTTGCTTATTGTGTCATCCAAATTCAGCCACTATGTATCATAGTAGTTACAACATTAGATGTGAATGTGCCTATTCTGTATGTGAAGACCATGACCTGGCAGCTCAGTCTGAATATTCATTTTGAAGTGATCCTGCTAAGAGTAGCTTGTGTTGTTATAGCTACTATGATACATAGTGAGTGGTAAGTGGGTTTAATGCTGTGTCCAGCAGCTTGAACAAATGAACCCAAGTGAAGCCTCGGGGTTGCACTCTGCTCGCTCTCTCCATTCCACTGTGGCTAGCAGAAGACCTTCAGTAGATTTAGTTTCACTTTTCACAAATCCTAGTTTTTTGTTACATACAAAATAGGAATCATAGTTTGAAACAAAATCTGATTACTTAAATGAGCCAGCTTCACAAGCCATGGTTTTAAGTTGGTTTGTTGTAAACTAACCACAATTTGTTTTAAACCACAATCTCTGTTCCATAAATAATGACAAGCCAGGATTTGAGAAAACTGGGGGGAAAATACCTCTTCTGAAGTCCTCCTCCCAGCCATGGAAGTGGGTGACGACTAGGGAACAAATGAGTCAGAAGCTTAACTCAGGCTCATTCAAGTTTGTACATGTTACATGTGAACCGGTTCAGTCTGACAGATACAGAGCCACTGATATCAGCAAGAGTACTTAAAGTCAAATGTGTTTCTAGTAGCAGATACAGATATATCATTTATTCTTGTGGTCTTCAAATATATCCTCAAATGATCAGGATTTAGGGAAAGGGAAAGGTCCATTACTCTGCTACACAATGGCTCCTATAGAAATCTTCTTTTCTAGAAGCACACATTGGTTCAAATGGCTGTTTTACTTCATATAAGCACAAATGTGAGTGCTAATAATAATAATAGCAGAAATACTGAGGCTGCAGTCCTGCACACACTTAAAAGGGGAAAAGACCCATTGAATAAGCATGCTTAAGAGTACAATGTTAACCAATTCACTGGTTAGACTAATAAATTCAAAACATTTTGCTCAACTAAAAAAAGTGCTCCTGATTAATTGGAGAGCAGCTGTTTTAAAAAATATTATTTTAATACAGTAGTTATAAAAACTGCCCATGGCAAGTGCCAGGTAGTGCAACCCTATACATTTCTACTCAGAAATAAGCTTCATTGAGTTCAGTGGTAACCTGAAGATTTTCATTTCCAGACAGCACACATGGAAACAATCCTTCAGTTACCCTAGTCCCAAGCCAGGAAGCACTTTAATGGAAAGCCAGCAATTCGAATTGACCCCAGAAATGGAACAGGAGCCAGTGCAGTTGAGAAAGCACCACCATGATAGAATTATAATGCCCACTCCCTATAAGCAATCTAATGCCTGTAAGTAATGTAGTAACCCAACCCATGTGGTTTCCACATTTCAAATATTACTATAGTGGTTTGGGACATGATGACAATATTCAATTAACGACAACAACAAAATCTTTCGGTTTAACAAGTTATGTTAAGGGTTTTTCATGTTCACTCAAACTCTCAAATGCTGGGAAATTTCAACTGTTCGGGATTATGCCCTTAACAGGCACATTATTCAGGCAACATGGATATGTGTGGTATCCTATGCTGTGACTAGTTCCAGCAGCAGCAGCACACATTGAGTCTATACAGCTGAAGCTATGACCTATGAAATTCAAAGCCTGAATTCATATTGTGCCATTACGAGTCTCTCTCTCTCTCTGCACTTTTATTCATTCTGCACAATGGGGAAATATTAACCAACTGTACAGGATTTTTGTTTCAGGATTATAAAATTATAATGACAGCTCTATAATGGCAACCTGTAGCCCTTTCTTGAATGGCAACCACACCATTAATTATAACTGCTCCTCAACTATGAAGCTCACTGGATGCCCACAAGCAAGTCTCTGTCTCTCAATTCTGCCTATGGTTGTTGTGTAGACAAAATGTACACTCCTTCACGTAAGCTGCCCTCAGATCATTGTAAGGGTGGACTATAAATATGATAACATATAGAAAGGTATGCTTTTACCACTTATACTAATTTAGATTTGGACCTTAGGTGTATCTCTTAAATGTTTCTGTTTAACTACAACAGAGGTGATTCCTGGCCTTCATCGAAGCACTTGATCTCTGGAGAAGAGGACAATTGTATCAATATTTTACAAAAATTATTATCATGTAATGCTAAATGGTGAAGCACATCAAAGGAAGAATACTGCCATCCTTTGTAGGACCAGACTTGTTATATTAAATTTTGCAGAGTTTAAACTTACTCTGTTTTACAGAGTAATCCTATGGCTTCTCAGACACCATCTGAGAAACCATAGGATGGTGTGGATTCCCATCTCTGAGGCTGTAGACACAGCTGATACCTCAAGGGTAGGAAACCGAGTGTCAGTTATTCTATCCCCCACTCCTCGCAGCTACCACAGAAAGCACCATGGTGGCTTATTTTCAGAAAGGGAGAAAAGGGGTGGATCTGCTCAATCCAATGTCCACTGGAAGGTGAGTGAGCTGGATGGGCTAAGGCTGATCTAGCTAGAAATGGTTAAAATGGAGGACTGTTAAAGCTTCCGTCCTTCTCCTGCCCTGCCTGGCTCTTGCTGGCATGGCTCTGGACAGACAGGATTGAGCTCTTAGGCTGCAAATTTTAGCTAACTCCAGAAAAGCCCTGCTGGTCATTCTAAAAGCAACAGTTTGAGGATTTCAGCCACAGAAGCTTAAAATGGACTATCAAAGAAAGTGGAGCCACCTATTGAGCTACTTTTAATACATTTTATCCCTCATGTGAATAGATGTGGAGAGGAGAGCTGAAGAGCCCCAAACTCAATAATTAATTTCCACTGCTGCGGTTTTTCCTCTATTGACTTTTCATTAAGCTTAGCCTGGATCGTGGGCCTGTCATTCGAGGAACTTTTCCATAAAGAAAAAAGGAGCTTGCTCCCCACGTGGATTTTCCCAAGTTTCTCAGGGTCTAGCCACAATATATGCTTGGCATCCATGACAAGGTTGTCAAAAATAATAGCTAAGGAATTCACTGTCTGTCATTCTGAAATAATTATGTATGGGGCTTTACTTGCACCCTAGATGGATTATACATTTCATTGAGGATATATATGCAACCTTAAAAAAAGTAATTCATTGAGGGCATCACTGAGATTAGCAGCCAAATGAGGATGACGGGGAATGAAGAGCATCTGTTGATGTGCATGTTAGCCACGCATAGGTTAGGGGACTTGTCATTCAAAAACCCATTAATTGCAAAATGCATTCATGTTTTATTAGCCCCTTTATCAGGAACTAATCACTCACTTTGATATAAATTCAGGCTTGCAAATGAACTATGGAACTGTCCCTCAGATATGACCTGGATATCAAGTGTGAGTGTTTTAGAACCGTAGCGAGGATACCCTCTACAGGACACCCATTACATCATAAAAAATGGGTGCATTCTTCTTATCAATAGTAGTATTGTTATTATTAAAGTGTTTTAAACAGCTGTCATCTAGCAACAGTAATGATAGAAGGAGCAAAGCAAACTTTACTCACTGATGTTCTTCAGGTGCACTGTTGAAATAGAAATGCAAAACAGGATGTTCCTGTTTAGTAAATATTATCATTTTTATTCACTCCTTAATTAAGTTGCTTAATTGCTGCTGTCAAAAGACTCAAGTTTGTGACTAAGTTGCTGTACTGTTTGAAATTTGTTGTTGTTGAAGAAGAAGAAGAAGAAGAAGAAGAAGAAGAAGACGAAAAAGAAGAAGACTATATTTCTAGGTTTGTTCTGTACTTTAAAATAGGTAGGGGTACACGGCTGGAGACCATAGCAACCGACACTTGACATGTCAGTCTGTATTTGACCGGGGGGGGGGGGCTGTGTTTGAACTTTGTCCCAAGGAGGCAAGCTGCTCTCTCTGAATTTGGCAGTTACATATGGATACCATAACTAGACAATATTAACTAATGTTTCCTCCATGAATTTGTCTTATCCCCTTAGCCCAGCCCACCCTTCCACACACACACACACACACACACACACACACACACACACACACGGTTGCATGTGTCTACGTGAATTGCAGCAGCAATTTGGCATCCAAGACATTTTGCTTCCTGAAGTGAAGGACAGGATGACGCACACTCACACGCCATTCCATATATAGAAGATGGCTGGACTCGCATTTGAATCTTACTGTCGCAGGAATCATCCTCCGCTGCAGTTGGGGTTCAGGGCAGGTAGTGTGGCACACACAGCTCTGTCCTTCAACACTTTACCACTGCTTTGCACCACCACCAGCCCCAGGCATCTGTCACCTGAGGTGACTGCCTCACTTTGCCTAGTGGTAGGGTCTAGCCCTGTTTGGCATCACAGAGAGAGAGAGAGAGAGAGAGAAATAGAGATGAGCGGAACAAGAAGCAGCAGGAAGTAGTCATGAAATAGGAATTAAGTATTTCCAAAGGGATAGCCATGTTAGTCTGTCATAACATAAATGAGGAAGAGTCTCGTGACACCTCAAAGGCTAGCAGATTTATTATGGCATATGCTTTTATGGACTATAGTCCACGTATCGAGAACATCAGGTGCATATGGTGGTGGTGGGAATTCTTATAAAGTTTGCATCATGTTAATAGTGAGGTCAGAAGGAAACTAAACACAGAAAATACTGATCATGGCAATCACATTATTAACAGCGGTCATTCACAAAACAGTTGTTCCTGATAACACACATATCCTGGCAGTTGGGAAGCCATTTAACATATGTAGTGTGATTTAAACAAAAGGCAAAAAACACCTTATCCCAATTCAAGCCTCTGGTGATAGAATTACACCTCTTGGTGAACTGTAACTGAACACTGAGGCCCTTTCTACACCTAAGGGTGTAGAGGGAGAGCCTGGGGGTGATCCCAGACTTACTTGCTTCCGGGATCGTCGCCCAGTTTCTACACAGGAAGCGTGACATCCCAGAAGCAGACAGGGACGTCACACTCATCGCGCCTGCCATTTTTTATATATATACGAGGGAGCCAGGAGCGCACTTGCGCTCAAACGCAACAGTAAAAAAAAAAAAAGCCCCGGCCCCACTCTCCAGCATCCCGATGCCCCTGCACTCCCCCTGGCCTGGCTCCTATCCTCTTGCAGACCCCCGCTACTCGTGGGGAAGAGGGAAGAAGATGGGATGGGCACCCACACCGCCTGCAGTCCTCGGGATCATCCCGGGACCGCTGGAAGATTTGGGTTTTCCCAGGGTTTCCTTATCCCTGGGAAAAACCCTGCCCATCCCCCCCTGCCCCCTGTAGTCCCTGTGTGTCATTTGGACACCCAGGGAGCACCCAGGGATAAAAGGCTGGTGTAGAAACAGCCTCAGTCTAATCTCCCTTTGAATTATCTTTGCTCCACAATGGCCACTTTAAGGTCAGTGACAGCGCATCCTGGGAGGTTGAAGTGTTCTCTCCCTGTTTTTTTTCATTATTGCCATCTCTGATGCCAGATTTCTGACCATTAATTATTTTCCATAGAGACTGGCCTGTTTGCCGTATGTAGAATGCAAAAGAGCATTGGTGGAAGATGACATTGGAAGATGAGCAAGTGAATGAACTCCTGATGTTGTGGGGGATATTATTAGGTGCTGTAATGTATTGCCAGAGTAAATATGTGGACAGAGTTGGCATCTGTATTTGTTGCTGGGTCTGGTCCCTCTGTTTCTATCCTTGTTATATGTGTGGCCTGTTGTTGCTGGTAAGTAGCTATTTTAGATTGGGAAGCTGTTGGTAAACAAGTGCAGGCCTACCACCAAAGGCCTGAGAGAGGAAAGTGTCATTTAGTTGTAGCTCAATGAAAGGTTTGTGTAATTTCAGCTGGGAGCTACAGGTAACAAGTGGCGCTCTTCCATTTACTCTTCTATGTCCATCCGATAGTACATTATTCCTGGGTCCTAATCTGGCCTTGTCAATCTGTTTTGTTTGTTTGTTTTTAACTTCGTTGGGTGAGTTTTGTAAATTGAGAAATGCCTGATGAAAATCTTTAGGTTGTGAGTCTCTGACCAAAAAATTGAACAGATACAGTTGTATTGTTGTGCTTGGCTGTAGATAATGGATTTTGTATGTTTGGAGGACAGCTGGAACCATGTAAGTATTTGTGGTACTCAGTAAATTTCCAATATAAGATGGTGCTTGTATGTCCATTATGTAATTACGCCATCATGTCTTACATTTGTCCATGTAGGTTAAGTATCTATTTATAGAAGTCCAAGATTCCTGATGTGTGTGTGTGTGTACGCATACAGACACAGAAAGAAGACAGAAGATCAGTTTATGAAACTCTCAACTGCTGTTTCATTGGTGTAATTGATGTTCCATGGCCTGCATATTATCATTTCTGTCATTACTCTATGAAAATCATTTTTATGCAAAATATTCCCCCTCTTTTAATCTAACTTTCCCACAAGGGCCTGGAAATGGAAATGGGCTCTGGCCCTGTCATTCAACACAATTATAAATATTTTCCCCTCAGATGGATTATTTTAAGCTCTTTTCAGAATACATCTTTTCTAGTGCACTGTGCTGATGAATAGCCAACACTTACAACATATTGTGTATGCAACTTGAGGCATTATGTGTGTGATGGGACGATCTGATGTCCTAAAAGTCCTGAGACACTGTTAGTACCAATCTTTGTAGTACTCTAAACTTCTTGTTCCTTAATATCATGCTGATTAAAACTTCTCATTTTAAAAAGAGGGCTGGGTTAACTTCAGCCTTGCAAGGTCTACTTCTTTTTATCATGTAAACTCGTGGTCCTCCAGCATGTTTTAGATTTATAAAGCAAGAACACATGTTAAAGTTCTCCAAAATTAAGGCACAACTAATCTGGGTTAAGTATTTCTGTGTAGACCCCTGTTTGAAACCCTGCAGAATCAGTGCCTCTCAGTGTAGCCAATATTGAGCTAGATTGGTCAATGGTCTGATTTGATATAAGGCAAAGCCGCTGGAGATGCTATGTTCATATGGTGACTCTTCAGGAGTTCCCAAATTGCCCATGCCAGCTCCAGCAACTATTTCCTATGCCTGCTCTATCAAGCATTAAGAGATCTTTACTTGATCTGCATCACAAACAAGAATTGACTATGGGCTGTGGGCTCAGCAACATCCATTTCTTTGGGAGGCCAAGATGCAGCCAAGCATTACACTGTTTCCTAAGCTAAGATATCCAACCTCCTCCTATCTTCAAACAAGCCAAAGTTAGCATGTATTTCCAGCCTGAGCTATAGTTTAGTTTACATTATATGCAACAGGTTAGACTACATGCTCTATTGATCAGGCTACCAATAGCTAATAGTCATGATGGCTATATGCCACCCCCAGAATCAGTATGCCTCCATATACCAGTTCCTGGGGAACATGGTGGGAGGGATGATGTTGCATTCATGTCTTACATGTGGACTTCCACAGGTAGTTGGTTGGTCACTTTGTGAACAGAAGGCTGGACTAGATGAACACTTGATCTCATCCTGCATGGCTCTTTTCATGTACTCATGCCATCTTTGCAATTTGAGGGTGGCGCTACTGAGTCCGCTAATATTTTTCAGAAATATAGAAAATACAGATGGTCTCCACCATTGCTTCAATGTTTCCATAGCCTACAGAGTTATGTGCATGAGAGAGAGAGAGAGAGAGAGAGAGAGAGAGAGAGAGAAAGAGGAGAGACGGGGAGGGGAAGGTGGAGAGAATATGTTGTAAGGAAAAATCTGTAAATTATATATTCTAAAAGTAGTACCTTAGAAATATGGAAGATGTGAACACTCGGTACAGTTCATACATTGTTTCACGAAGTTGACAGGTTTTTTATTACTTACAAATATGAAGTGGCATCAATGGGGATAGCAATTCTGTTTTTAAGGTCAGGCTAGAAATGAAACCAAGGTGGGTTAAGGGGCTTTTGGCCCCACTGAGGCCCAGATCACACTTTAATGTGTGTCTGAGTTGAAGATGGGGTCACAAGGTGAAACAGAGTTCAACCATAAGTTGACTGATAGCTCTCTGGGACAGGGTGAGGGGGGAGAGGGGGGAGAGAGGGATGTCTAGACTCAGGATAAAAAGTCACTGGAGGTTCATCCTGCCTGAGAGAAATTCCTCTCAGCAGTAGCCATCCCATTGATGAATTGACCCATGGCCCTGAGACGAAGCTGGCAGTTTGCACTCACTTGTCTCCTACAGATGTGATATAATTTCTTAACAGATGCATGCTACCAAGCTCTGTCATTCTCTAAACCAGCAGCCACCCAGAGTCCTGCTCAGATACCCCAGTGCTCAAAAAATAACTGAAACACAGTAGTGTGCAGCAGAGGAGTTATATAGCTCCATCTTTTATTTACTTTAAAAAAAACACCTATATTTATCTTTCCAGCTTGTTTGCGAGGGGGAGGGGGGAGAAATACCACTCAGTTATTTTATCCCAGGCCTTTCTTTTGCAGGTTCCAACATTTATTCATGTGTTTTACTTATTTTTATCCTGAATTTTTATCCTGAATTAGGATTAAGAATATCGTAATGCAAACGTTTACAATAAAAAGTGGTCCAAAATATCCACTGAGAACATGAAACAGCAATCAAGAAAACGCTTGACAGGAAAAGGTTTTTAACGATCTATTTAAAAATCATCAAACTGGGAGCCAAATGAAGTTTTTGGGAACGGAGTTCCAAAAGTAATTCTCCACCCCCATGTGAGCAAGTTTTACGGAGCCTGGGACTTCCCAATAGCAGAGCTAATCATAGCTCAATTCAGCCAGTTAAAAGCTGAGCATCCCCAGTTCCACTTAAGGGAATTGGACTTGAATGGCATCTACCTGCAAGTGACCCTTCAGTACAATATTACCCAGTGAAGAAAAACTGGCTGGGGGAGGGACAGGGACACTTCATTGTAAAATTCAAGTTTCTCAGAGTGTTAATTTTAGCAGCACTGTGCTTTTCTGATTGCTGCCAAAATGCTTTGAGATATATATAGAGAGAGAGATTCATACTTTTTTTAAAAAAAACAGACAAAATTAGAGAGATGCATCTAAGGTGATTTTTTTCCCTTCCTTAAGAGTCATGATGGATCAAAGCAAGAAAGGAGGTATCTCAGAACTGACACATCTCTAAAAATTTCATGATTGTCTGTATTTGATGTGACACGTCACCAGACTGTATGTCAAATCTGGGGAAAATCTTACAAAAATATCATGATGAGATGCAGAATTTGGTTAACTACATTTGTGATGGGTGGGATTGCAGGACTGGGAACAATCCTTAACTTCTTTGCAGTCATTTAAAACAAATTGCATTGCTATATTATTCACTCCATCTATGGATCTATCTATCTATCTATCTATCTAATTGGTAGTTGCCTTATTAAGGAGTTATAGCATTATAGAGCTGATCCTGAGAGTAGTGGCAAGTATAATTATCTTTCAAATGAATGGGTCACCATTCATCTTATGGTATCCTAGCCATACTCTTTGATTCTCTAGAAGATACAGGCATTAATCATTCCAATTTCCTAGAATTAGCAGTCACTTATGGAAATCTTAACAGTATTTGACAGAAGAAAGAATAGTTTTAAAAAATTCAGACATTTTGTTCCCCCACCCCCCACAAGCACCCCACAGCTAGGGTTGGGCGAATGAGCGATGTTTGAAATCGCTAGGATTCTCCGAATCCTGTTCGCGTCGCTTTGCACAAACAGGAGACTTGCACAAACCGAGCAGCAACCAAATGGGAAATTTGTGTAAATCTCCCCAAATGTGCACGTATCTCCCTGAATTTGTACAAATGTCCTAATTTGTGTTAATTTCTTCCATAGACTAAATGCAGATGATTCAGTCTAGGGAGGAAATTTGTGCAAATTGAACTGGGAATCAGGAATGAGATGGATGCATGCATGTGTTCGACAATTTGAGAATATTTTCCGCGGACACATGCTTGCACTCACTTTTGGGGGTGTTGAATACTTTTGGGGGGGTGGATACATCCCTAACCACAGCTCAGCCCTCACTCCCCACAATACTGCCACCAGAATAAAACATACAGATCTTCAATAAAGGTGTCTTTACTCAAAGGTTATGATTTCAGGACAAGAGCAACACATTATGATAGATAGCAGAATGACTTTGGTAGCATAAAAGATTCTACAGGTGAGAAAACTAAAGTGGCAATCCTACACACACTTAACTTTGTGTAAGTCCAGGCAGATCTTAGTTCTGGCTAATCAACATACACATGCAGTTTAAAAGAAAAACAAAAACTGTATATTGACAGCAGGTGTGGTGAACTATGGCTGAAGGCTGGATCCAGTTCTTTGCTTAATTGCACCTGGCCCTTTAACATTCTCCTCAGGTGGAATGATGCCCAGTGCTGAGACACCTCTCACCTGAGAACTTGTGGATCAGGCTGGCTGAGCTGTACTTTCAACAGTGTGCCTTCTCAGATGGGAGGCAGCCCAGTACGCATCTGAGCAGAAAAATGAAGGTGCAGATCATTTCCACTTTGAAAGGTGTTCCTCTTTTTATTTCTGTGGGGTTCTCAATTAATTTGTTTGGTGGTCAGTGGTCCACATTAGGAAAAAAAATGTTCCCCACTGGCAGGGCTCTGGCTTGACAACAAGTGATGTGGATCAAGAATCAACTGCACTATAGAGTTGTAATGGTATCACAGTTCCGTCACATATATTTGTGACCATGTATCATCTCTCCTAGATCTTAGGATTTAACTTACAGCCTTCCCCAATCTAGTGACATCCAGATGTTTTAGACTACAACTTACAGTACATCTGATCATTGGCAGTGTTAGGACTGATGAGAGTTGAAGTCGAAAATATCTGGAAGGCATCCAGTGGGAAAAGTTTGATGTTAGCCTGTCATATCACTCCAGCTAGCCCCTCCCTCACTCTTATTTCCTTCCTGTCCCATTAACTAAACTCTCTGTACTGTCATTGCCATCTATGCAAAAGCAGGCTCTTCTTATGTTCTTATGTTCTCTGACAGAATAACTGCCTTATTTGAAGGGCACATTATACTGTAATGCAACCTTCAAATGGCACAATTTAGATTTAGGTCTATCCTGTCTCTGTCTGAAAGCATGCTTTTCACAAAAAGGTTTAGTATCAATAAGTATGCAACAGTTGCTGTAGGTATTTGCGGTTGACCCGGATTTTGTTTGGCTGAAACGGCATGTTGTATAAACATTATTCCTTAAACAAAAAAACTACGGTTTGCAAAAACAACGTTAAGGATCTACAGTTTCCAACCAAGCACCAAAAAGCAGGGAAATTGGGAGTTAAGTCTCCCAAGCCCTAATGCCACATCCTCCCTAAGGAGGCAGAAAGTGCAAGTGAAATTCTCATTCTCCCAAAGCAGATAAACCATGAGGACAGAATGGAGAATGTGATATGCAGAGGTGACTGTGGGGTTGTGGAAAACTGATGAAGAACAACTTAGGGCCACCTACTTCTCTTTTTTTTGTTTAGAACAGCACTTCCCCAACCTGGTGCCCTCCAAAAGTGTTGGACTACAACTCCCATCATTGCAAGTCAGTATGTCCCATGGTCAGGAATGCTGGGATTTGTAATCTCAAACATCTGGAGGGTAGCAGGATGGGGGAATGCTGTTCCATATCCTTGCCAAATACCTGGTCTGCCCAATACTTTTCTCTGACACGCATCTTGCATATAGCAGCATGACTGATAACAAAAGGGGCACTATTCGTTGCAAATGTAGAACCAGAGCATGTGCCAGGCACTTTCAACTTTTGGTCAATATCCTGCCATTCAAAGAACCAATGTTTTCTTAAAATGTGTTTATACAAAATATACTGTTCACTCCCCACAATCCCTTTACAATACAATACATCATCTCATCAAAGCGACAGAGGAGCAGAAAAGGTTTAGTTTGGCTGTCTTGAACTCCTTTCAGATGAGATTAGTTTGCAATCCTATACCACTTGGGGGTAAGCCAATGTATAGGATTCAAGCGTAAACCAACCTTCTCCAGCCTGGTGCTCTCCAGATGTGTTGCACTGTAACTCCCATGTTATGTTTTATGGGGAAGACAAAAATAATTTGATCATTAATTTTAAAATGTTGCTTACACATGGAAGTATTAGGTGGTAGCTCTACCTTTGATCTCACACTGCTGAACATGTAAGAGAAATCCTTTATGTTAGTCCTCCAACACCACATATGACATTCAATAAACAGACATCCTATGCCATGTGTTGAAAACTAATGTTGATTAGGTATTCAAGATTCATTCATTGTCGCTTCATTTGGTTTAGACAATTTATTTAAAGTGATGCAGCTCTGCTGTAGTTCATTGATTGATCGCATATCTTAATGCTGGAAAACATACCTTACAACAGATGTGGGGAGAAAATGGATCCACCCTGATGTTTTGGACTTCAACTTGCACCATTCCTGATCACTGCCCATGCTACAGGGCCTTTCACGAGTTGAATTCCAAAACATCTGGAGATCTACATTCTGCCTGCCCTTGTTCTAGAACAGCATTTCCCAACCTGGTGCCCATCAGTTGTGTTGGATTGCAACTCTCAACATGAGGAGATGCTCTAAAAAAAGTGAAGTAGGTGGTCCGAAGTTGTTCATCATCATTTCCCACAACCCCACAGTCACCTCTGCATATTATATTGCATATCCAGATGTTTGAGATGTTCAAAAGTAAGACACAATGAAAGGGAGCCTTTCAGTGGTTGCTTAGCATCTCGTGGCTGGGTGATGCCCTCTGCATTCCAGAGGCGTGACTGAGAGCCATCTGATGTCCACTGGCCACCCAGAGTGGCAGTCACAAGTGTAAAGGGGAGGCAATCAAGAGGGAATGGGTGTTAAATGTGAGTGTGACAAGGTAGCATCCTGGCTGATTCTTTATAATTTTGGGTGCTATTGTTATACTGCCCAGCATATGATAAGACACAAAGTGGAGGTGGTTAGTGGGTTTTAACTCATCCTTCCTCGTGTTTTATGGGGCACACTTATTTTTCTTAAACCTGTGATTATGTAACCCCAAATCACTCACTTACAGCCATCGACTCTTATTTTCTTGCTGCCTCACTTTGCCTATGTGTGAAGTGGGTTTCCTGGTCTCTCATCTCCCTTTAATTGAATGTTGGAGAAGTGGGCTTGGCCTTTCTCTGTGTTGTGATATACCCTGGATAAATTGAGGTTTCATTTTGTTTTTAAGACACTGGCTGAGTTTGGCTAACACGATAAGCAACAGGAGATTAATTAGGCAACCATCTGTTGCATTGCTTATTGTGTCATCTGGGGGGGTGCACACAACTAACAGCTATCTATTTTAACAAAATAAACAATGGAGAAAAACAACGGGCTGCTCCATTGATTATCCGGAGATCCGTTGCTTAACATGTTGTGTGGCAGGCTTCGTAGTCAAATTTAACGCGTTGAGTTGGCTATTTCAGGAGCACATCATGCTCCCCAGCAGGAGCAGCTGAAAGTGCCCAGGCCACTCCTCTACAGACAGCAGAACTTGCAATGGCTGATGGGATAGCCCTGGGAAGAGGGCAGGAGGAGCACCAGCCGGCCAGAAGGACTACAGGAGTTGCAGCCTTGTGATGGATGGCGGTAGGAGCAACATGTTGTGTAACGCACGGTGAGTTGCCTATTCCCTCCTCCATTGCCTAAAGTGTCGTCTGAAACCTACCACTTAAAATAGCCTGCTCTCTGTTGGCTCTGGGAATCAGTGTGTTGCAATTATATAACCCAAACTCTCTCTCTTTCTTACAGTTATTGACTCTTAGTTGCCTGCTGTCTTAGTTTGCCTGTGTGTAAAATGGGCTTCCTTTCCCACGTTCCTTTGCTTCAATAAGTGGGCTCTGCCACAAACTTCTTTGTGTTATTCTGGAGAGGTTTCTGGGAGGGGGGGTGATCCCCTTGGCTCTGCCTCTAGTGAAACCACTTTCTACCCCACCAATTAGGGCTAGGTAACTGAAGTTTGGGGTGGAGGCACTCATAACTGCATCACACTTAAAAACCCTGATACCTAAACTTATTCTTGGCAGTTCTCCAAACTCTACTATGGCACCAGCAGCCAGAGCCAGTTAGGACACACTTGTAAGAATTAAACTACTTATTCCATGGATCTCTTCCTTTTTTTCTCGGGACAATAGGCCAGGAAAAAATGAGGGGGGGATTAATCTGTACCTTTTCTACATCTTCCTTTTTTCTCCTCAGAGAATTAGGACAGGAATGGGGGGCTGGGGAGAATTTACTCACAGTGCAAGCCTATGAATGTTTATTCATCACTTAATCCCACCATATTCAATTCCTCTTATTTCTTTTATTCCATATTACAAAGGCAATGGATTGCAATAAAAAAAACAACCAGCTTCATCAGGAGCTTCATTCTACAAACTTCATCTTTTGGATCTTTAGACTACTACTTCACATGCATTGGGTTTCCTAGGTGTACAGGGCCCAGGTGTCTCAGGCCTCATCTACACCAAGCAGGATATTGCATTATGAAAGCTATATGAAAGTGGTATATAAAAGTCAGGGCCCACACTACTACTTTATAGTGGTATTGAAGTGCACTGACAACTGTTGGGGCCCATTGGCACATACCATATACTGCTTTCATACTGCTATATGCTGCTTGGTGTGGCTCCTGCCTTTTATGTACCGCTTTCATACTTCTTTCATAGTGCAATATCCTGCTTGGTGTAGATGAGGCCTCAGTTTGCTCTTTCCTTACACTAAGCATCTACCTTCCTGGTTCTGACTGCACTGGTTCAAAAGTAACTGTTTTCTAAAGAAAGTGTTCTGTCTGTTTAATCTGTACATCAAGGAAATGTTTGTGTAGTGACTCTACCTTGTTTGAAAGCTTTTTCCTTACGGTAATTTGAATTTGGCTAATATATGCTATATTTTTAAAAAAACACTAAATTAATCAATACATGATTTATTTCAGAATATATGGTTAGGATGGCAGTTTTAGTGTGAGACATGTGGAACACAGCCCACCCACCTGAAAATATCTGTGCCTTCCCCCCCCCGAATTATTTTTTCTGGTGCCGCCACTGCACACATACTGTAGCCTGGCCAGTTTTAAGTTGTGTTCATTGGCTTTTAGAACAATATATCCCAGCCATCTGAAGACTAGAAAAAATAACACACATATTCAAAGTCCCAAATCTATAATAATGTAGAATCCACCGTACTTGGGTGCCATAAAATATAGGCAACAGTTCCCTTTCAATCTATAATACATAGATTTAATATATAGATCTATAATTAGGCCGTGACATATAATATGCTCTGCTTATGCATGGGAAGTGATGTCTTTAGAAATCAGCATTTAAATAAAACAAATGCACAGATGCTTCCAAAGAGATTTCACATTCCCTTTCTGTCATACCACAGTAATACTGTTGCCTATTTGTTGTTATTCCTTAATATATAGTCCCTATATGGAACATTTATCTTTCATTTCCATATTCCAGAAAAGTCATTTTGCTATTTATGTGGTCAAATCACTATTAATATGATTTGATGGCACATAAATAGTAATATGACTTTTTATGTTGTCTCCTGCTTATGTAGAGGAGGGTTGTTGTTGTTGTTTGTTAAGAAATGTTATATTACAGCCTTGCATTAAATTCTGATAATTTCTAGGGGTCATCCCTGTAATATATGGGCAGAAGACAGCTACTGTGATGCTGCTGTCAGCCAAAAACCTTGCTTTCAAATGTGTGTTCATAGCATTGCATAGCATAAATCAAAATAGATTTCTAGCCAGCCATAGATCTTCTCTCCTAACTTTAAATATTTTTACATTCATGGGTGCAATATGGGACACTAGGGACATTTCATGACTACCACTGGAATAAGCTCAATATCAGAAAAACTAGGGATGTATGAGAATTTCATTTGTGCACGCACACAGTCGAACAAGCCCCATTTGCAAGTTCTAATGCAGATGCAAGCTCCTGAACATGTTCTCAAAAAATATATGCACATTATTGAGATGCTGTTGCATTCATAAAATGCGCAAATTTTTATCAAACTAGCAGTTTGCAATTGCTCAATTTTAAAATTGTACAATTTCATACTTTAGCCTTGGGCAGAACGTTGGGCATAATGTTTCTGTTTGATTGTGTTCAGTTTGCTCAATTTATCCATTCCCACAAATCAAATGGAGGTCACAAATGACTGTGGCAAATGAGATGAGAAGAACATCAAGCTGCTGTTCAGAGAATCGGAGCAAACACAAACATCGTTTGTTCACCCATCCCTAGAAAAAACAACTTTATTGTGGGTTTCCTATCAGATCTCTGTGAGTAGGGCCATTAGTGTGGGTTGCCCTGAGTTATTACCCATTCAGAGCCTTAGACTGGACATCAGTATAAATTAAGGCTGGGTTGAAAACCAGCCAACCATCTTTTGTGGGACTTTAAACACATCCCACATTTTTGGAAATTTCCAGGTGGAGGAAGTTCTTTCTTTTTTTTTCCCTTTTTTCCCTTTTTTTTTTTTTTTTTTTTTTTGAGGTGGAGGGGTTAGATAAGTAGTGGAAGAGGGTTGTAGTTAGTGCTTTTTTCAACCATAAGAAAAGCAGCAGCAGCAGACCTACAGTAAGAAACTGGTGAGGGAGCCTTCCCCCTTTTAAAAAATCTTGTATGCCCCTGGGAAAGAAGTTACTTCATGACGTAGTGTTTTCCCCCATTGGGCCATTCTCAAATGTTTCATCCTGCTTGAAGTGGCAGCAAAGGTTTTTTTTTAAAAAAAAGAAAGACAAATTGCAACTTTTTGTCACCTTGAATCTATCAGAGAAGCTCCCCTTCCTCAAAATTTAATAAGTATTGATAACTTCCACCCATAAATAGCAGGGAATTTTGTAGGGGTCATTTTTATCCCATCCCAAAGTCTACAAAAATCACTGGGCCAAATCCTTCAGCCCAACACTAGTGACAATAATGCCACAACGATGTTTCATGGAAACTAAATATTGGACCATTTTCCTTTAGTTTTCTAAATGGCTAGAAAATTCCCATACCTTCTTTTGCCCTGAAAGTGGGCAAAAGATAGACCATTACCATTACGAGATGAGGATGTTATAATCTAGGACTCTCTGTGTGAAGAGAGACCAACGTTTGAGATAGGGACGAAGAAGAAGTCCTAAGAATGGACAACTCCAATTTTGGTTTATCTCGGGTTCTCATTTTTCTAATCTTAAATTCGGTTCATCCTGTACCTTGAGAATTTTTTAAAAGAATTTTTAATTTTTTTGTAAACCGCCCAGAGAACTTCGGCTGTAGGGTGGTATATAAATGTAATAAATAAATAGATAAAATAAAATGAAAGTTCACATGAAAGTTCTTTCACATTTTTGTGCACATTTCTCCTAATATAAATTTTTGTATGAACTTTTGCATAATATACACATTCTTGCAAACAATTTTTGAAATACAGTGCACTTTTGAATATTATTTTCACTTATGTTTGTGTGCCCTTTCCCCTAACATACACATTTTATTTACACATTTTGGGTTGAATTCCATTGCAAAATTTGGAAAGGAGTGGATTTTGAAGGATAATTGAGTTTCGATTCGCATATGGAATCAAAAGATTAGGTAAGTTCACATTAAAATACAAACCAAACAAATTTCTCCCCCATCTGTAAGACACAGGCCATGTCTACACCAGCCATTTATCCCGGGGTCGTCTCTAAGTTGTCCCTGTGCATCCATATCGGATCCTGGGATCAACCAGGGATGTCCTAGAGACGACCTTGGGATAACAAACCGGGGATATTCCAGTTTTCCCGTGGTCCAGTGTGGCCTCCACTCCCGGGTTGTCCCTTCCTCCCCACAAGTAGCGAGGTCCTTAAAACAGGAACAGAGCTGCACAGGAGCAGTCTGTGCCCTTTGGGGATGGGGGGGGGAACAGTTCAAAGGGTCATTTGTTTGTTTGTTTTTAAAAAAACAGGCACTGGAGTGCAATTGCACAACCTGCTCCATTCTTTGGGGGGGGGAATGGTGCCCGCAACATCCCTCTTGCCTTTCGGGATGTCAGAAGGAAACTAGACACTGGGGGAGGATCCCAGAAGCAGGTAAGTTCACAATCCTCCCCCTCCCTCCCTCTACACCCTTAGGTGTAGAGGAGCCCACAGAGAAAGAGAGCTGGGTTTGGGCTCGGTAAGCTAACAGCAATTTGGGAAGTGCTCCCTTCCATGACACCAGCGGACTTCAGGTGTTGGAGTGTTTAAGCTGTGCCTCCACCTATGCTCAACCCGTGTATATGTAAATACACAAATAAATAAATGTTAGTGATACAGAAATCAATGAAAATACAGGATGGAAGGAACGAAATGCACACGTACCCTTTTCAGAAAGATTTGCAGTGTACCGTAACATGTAACTTGACCCTAAGAAGCACAATTCAGGCATATTGTGCAGTAGCCAGAATCTCCTGTCAAGCCACAAGGTACTCCAACTTCTGTAAAGGTTAGTGCAGTTTATTACTGAAAGATCGGCAAGGTCATTAAAAGTTTGCATGTATGAAGTACTCCTGACTCAATAACACCTCTTAAACTGTGAGCTCATCTACACCTATGAGCCTTCTGGGAGGGAGGTGGATCCCAGGCTTTCTCGCTTCCGGGATTGTCCCCCAGCATCCAAACGCCAGAGTGACATCCCAGAAGCCAAAGGGGACGTTGCGGGTGCCATTTTTTTCCAGAGATGGGAGCACAATTGCACTCCACTGCCATTACATTTTTTTAAAAAAAACAAACCTTGAAACTGCTCCCCCTCCCCCCCCCAGCGATAGGCATGGACTGCCCCCGCACAGCTCCGTGCCCATTTCCAGAGCCCTGCTACTTGCAGGGAAGAAGGGACGACCTGTGATCACATGCCACATTGGCCACGGTCCTCGGGGGATGACCTAGAGACGACCCTGGGATATATGCATGGTGTAGACACGGCCAATGTTCCTGAATTAGAACACATGTGGGATGAAGCTCCCATAACTACTTTTTTCCATGAGAAGGCAGAGGGCAAAACTACCAACAAGGAAAGTCTGAACCTACTGAATATAAACACAGAATAGATCCTAAGCAAGCATAGCTCCATGGAGTGGTCTTAACAATTGCCTTCAGTAGGAATGAGGGCTCCAAGGTTAGCGATGATAAAAGCGCCCTTTTCAATGGCTAACTCAGTCTGCTCTGCACTCCTTAGGACATTTGATCTGCTTTAGAAGCCCACCAGGACTAGGCACCCCTTGTTTGCTCAAAGGCAGGCACTTAAGGGATGAAATTTACAAATTGCAGGACCACATAATTTGCTGTCAGAAAGAGCAGGGGGTATTCCCTGTAAATGTGGAGTTTTAGAAAGGAGGCCCAGAGTTTCTTTGACTCTGCAACTCGTCAGTGCCTTTCAACAAGGCTCACATCAGGTCCTGTACGATATTCCTTATTTTGCAGAAAACGTTTTTCCTAAGGTCCAAATGATGTTATAAGTGGAATAACATGACTCAGAGTAGTTGTGCCAGATGTGGTGTCCCCTGTTACAGCCTCAAATAGACTGCGAATGAAGAATGCATGCTCCATTACTTTCCACTGGAGTGAAGAATGCATTACTGCTTTGCCATTCCCTTAGTATTTCTTAAGAAATTCTCTCATCCACCATGCTTTGTTTTCTTTTGTTGAGGAAGTCTTATATTACAGCTTGCTTCACTATTTGCATTCTTTATTTCTTCAACACACACACAGAATCATCAAGCATGTACTTGGAATTATGTTGGGTATTATTCCTCCTTCAGGTGATTAAACCCACAGCTTTTTAGCAAATATACAGAACAGGTTTGATCCATAAATCTCCCTCTGTAATTGCTTTTAAAATGCTGGAACCACCTTCAGTTGCTGTCATCCATTTCTGAGGTGGTGGCCTCCTTTTTTAGTACCATCAGTAAATCAAAATTCACCCAATTGCTCCCCCTCAGCTTGAGACATTTTGTACAGGGTGAATCGGTTTTGTGTGTGGTCTTCCTGCCAGAATTTTTGGCAAATCAAAAATAATAATAACCTAGAAATGACTGGAAATAATGTTCAAGCATTTAGAGAATCCCAGATATTGGCAACAATTCTAGCACATGTTTATTCCCAGGGAGGTTTTAGTGAGAGTGGGAAGTTTCTTCCTGAGTAAAGCATGGAGGAGTTATGATTGCGACTGTTATCCATCAAGGGCTTATAGCAGCTCATAGGTGTCTTTGAAATGGTTGCTCCTCTGGTTACTGTTAAGTGTTTCTTTCAAAAGAGTTGCTTCACACTTTATATGGGGATTCTGCTTCCAATGGTAATACCAGTATTCCACATAGCAAGCAAAGAACTTGAAGGGCAAACAAGCATCCCTAAACACTCAATAACCCATGTTTAGGGTGACCATATTTGGGAAACCAAAAAAGAGGACAACCTGTGGGCAGGGCAGGAAAGTGACTTTTCAGGGCCTCTGGAAAAAGCGTCATCCCCCACCCCACCACCTTAAAGACCCCAATTGGAGTGGAGGAGGGAAAAGTGTGTCATTTCTGCCCCCCCCCCCACTACTCCAATCAGGGCCTTTTCTATAATCTTCGGGAATGACACACTTTCCCATTTAAGGTCCTGATTGGAGCAGTGGGAGGGAAATGATGCGCCTCCAGAAAGCACATCATTCCCTCCCAAAATGCTAATAGTGGCCTTAAAGGGGAAAGTGTGTCTTTCCAGGACAATATAGAAAATCACAGAAAATCCCCCCTGACATCCAGAATAGAACAAAAACCAGGACAAATCCGGGGAAATCCTGACAGTTGGTCACCCTACCCATGTTGGAGAACCCTGATAGGCCACAGCTCAGAACTGGCTTAGCTATTACAATCCAAGCCCCACTCTGAATTCCATTAGCTCACAATGTTTGGCATCACCCTTCACCCTTTCCCAAATTTACTAAGTTGCAAGGAGGAAAAGAGAAGTAAGATGACCTTAAATGTCTGCTTCTAAGCTGTTTGTGCAGACATTAACTTTTGTTATTATTGGCCCCATTCAGAAGGCACCTTTAACCACGGTGGTTAAGCCAACAAGACATGCCGTGTTCAGAAGACACTTTAAACCATGGCTTTAACCATGGTTACTAAGCCAAAAATCTATAGTCACCATGGTTGAAGCCATGGTTTAAGGTACCTTCTGAACAGGGCCATAGTTGTTGTTGTTGCTGCTGCTATTGTTATCATTTCTATTTACAAATTGAGTAGGAGGATTTTAACAAAACTACAGTTGCCAGAGTTAATAAGCTGAGAGCTGTTTCTTCATCTTCAATAGAGAGTACATGCTCATAGATCATAAAGCATCATCACATGGGGGGAAATCGCATTTGCTTGCCTTCGCTTCTCCGCCCACACGTTTGTCTCTTATTACTTCCTTTTTTGAAAGAGGAAGTAAACAGCATGCACGTGGCCCATTCAGTAGCCCGTTTGATCATGCCAGTTCTCCTGCACACAGCAGGAAATAGCAGCAACTTCCATCTTTAAAATTAAGTTGGACTTACTGGGCGAAGAAGACTAGAAGGGGTAGGAGGTGCGAGGGAGGCAGACAATGTCGTGAGAGGGACCCATGAAAATCCGTGAGTGCCCAGTAACAAGTGTGCAATAAAACACTTATCTGATAGAGCTCATAGAGCTGAAAGAGTTCTTGTAGGCCATCTATTCCAACTGCCTGCTTGATGTAGGAAAACCAGAGCTAGAACATCTTCAACAGATGGCTGTCCAGTCTCTGCTTGAAAACCTCCAGGAATGGAGAGCCACCAACTCTCCGTAACTGGGTTAATTGTTGAACTGTTCTTACTGTTAAGACATTTCTCCTGATGTTCAGCCTAAATCTATCGTTCTATAACTTTCGTTCTTCATTTCTGTTCTTCATTCTATCAAGTGTACTGTATTTTATATACTTTCCAGGAACAAAGGGTAAGTGAGGCTAGGGGGCATTTTTAAGGCCAACATGGTCACCAAAGTAATATAAAGCATAAATAATTCAATGTCTCTGCCACAGTTACATTTTGAGAAAAAGTTCAGGTGAGATAGTGAATCTTTTTCACAAACAATGCATGCTAGTTTTCACAAGAAAGATTATATCAACTCGGTAGTTTTCAGTTGGCTATGATTAGCTTATACAATTACAAATTTACAAAAGCAACTATGGCACATTTAGTACCATAGTTTAATATATAAATACAGTCTCTCTGCTACATTACGTTCCATTTTTACATGTTATGTTACTAATCAATTCACAACATTAGCTATAAATTGACATTCTAATCCATGTGAAAATATAGCTGGGTTCAACAATGTGTTTTGTTTTGTTTTTTAGTTTTCTTTTCTTTTTAGCACCTCCATGCTTGCTAATGCCTACTCCTGTAACTACTCAGCTGTAGGAAAGCTTGATCAACTTAAGTTGACCATGAAATTTACATTGTATATGGATGGTTTTAAGAAGGGCATGACTGAGTATCTATCAAAATCTACTTAGAATTAAGGAAACTGCAACTGTAGAGGATCGGAACTTAGCAAAGGGTACTTTATAATATGATCCTGGTTATTATTAGATTTTTTTAATTGGATATTTTATCACCTGGGGTTTAGGGTTCAGATTAATTTCACATGGCACACCAGTGCTCACTGCATCTGTCCTTTGTAAGAGACCAGTAGTAGTAAGATCTGTTTACATGATCAGCTGCCTCAAAACCAAACAAGAAAAATGAGAAAAAAGCACCTCTGATTATCTTGGGAGTCTTTTATGCTTTTTATAAACTGTACTCTTTGCAGCTTCAACATATCCAGGTCTGAGCCAGTTAAGGCATTGCTGTTTGGGGATAATGTAAGGTATAAGCAAGCCCTAAAGCCATGCCTTTTCAAACCATTTGTTCCAAAATGGATAGAAACCTGCAATTGGCATCAAGTAACTAAACAGCAAAGTTTTCTACTTATGCCTATGGCCTTCAACCAAGCAAACAAATGAGTTAGCACACTCTTCTCCAACTTGGTGCCCTCCAGATATTATGGACTTCAACTCCCATCAGCCCCAGTCAGCATGGCCAGTGGTAAAGAATGCTGGAAATTATAGTCCAAAATATCTAGAGGGCACCAGGTTGTGGAAAACTGAGCTAGAAAATTTGGTTCAGTTCCTCAGCTTGAAAGAAAACTGATTTACAATAGGCATGGGCATTTATACCAGATGAGGAGTTGTACGACATGTTTAATATTACATCAGTGCAATGAAACTGTTTATGTATCAGGTTTCTTAAATCAGTTGAACTGAGCAGGTTATAACAATTTATTCCCTTTTGGCTTGCATTTTATGAGTTAATCACAATTTTATCAAATAGTTCACCACAACTTCATCAAATAAAGTTCTAAGTGTGTTCCTACTTGGAAAACAACAGCGCAATCTTATGCATGCCTACTTCAAAGTAAATCCTACTGTGTTCAGTGAGGCTTACTCCCAGGTAAGCATGTATAGGATTAAACCCAAAATCTCATTAAAATGTGTTTGAGTGACAAATGTGGTCTGAACATAAACACAGTGCAATTACATTAATGCAAATGATCTAGCGACCATCAAACATTTGGATAGCCACAGCCAGAATGTTGAGATTGAGGACTCTAGCTTCCTACCGACATTTTGGAATGATTTCTAAATGACTTTCAGATTTATCCCTTGAAAAATCATTCATTGGTATAATATGTGCAAAAGTTCCAAAACCCATTGCAGGACCACAAAACATTTCATCTAAATTAGTCTAAAGTTTAGCTAGCAAGTAATATTTTACAACTTCAGTTATGAAAAATTGAATTATATTTGGAATGCCACATCTTTTTGTTCATTTGATTTTAGCTGACTGAAGTGAATTGTCATGCTTTCCATTTATTTTTCATTTATGCAGTAGTTTATGCAGTTCATTTATGTAGTCGTTACAGTGTTGGGCTGGGACTCGGGAGATCCAGGTTCTGATCCTGATTCAGCCATAGAATCTCACTGGGTGAATATGATTATGTTCGCTGCCTCGGGTTCCTTGGAAGAAAAAAGGTGGGATATAAGTGTAATAAATAAATAAATAAATTTACAAAATGTAATTTACAAAATACAATTGATTGATTGATTTTATTTGTACCCTGCCTTTCGACCAAACAGACTGGTGCTCACTCTGTAATATTACCTGTAATAAAACCCAATATTAAAATCATAACAAACAGATGATGCCTTCTTAATAGTTTGCAGTCCAGCTCCAGGTATTTCTGGATGGAAATGATTGTGTAGATCCTTGTTTGTGGACTGAAATTGCCTTGTTCTCCATGGTCAACTGCCTACACAGGAAAACAGACAGATAAAATATGTCCCTGTTGGTACTGGATCTCCCTCTGGCTTTTGATACCATCAGTCACGATATCCCTCTGTGCTGAGTTACAAGAATTTGCAGAACAGTGTTTTATGGTGGCTCCAGTTATTCATGTATGCTAGATCTCAAAAGATGGTGCTGGAAGACCACAGGCACTGGCTTATAGAGTGTGATAGGAATGCTTAATATCAACATGAAACCACTGGATAAGGTCATCCAGCAAATTCAGAGGCAGTGTCACCAACAGGTGGATAATAGCCAACTTGCCTTTCCATCAAATCCTTGGTAGGCAGTAAATGTCCTGAATTGGTGTCTAGGGTCAGGGAAGGAGTGGCTATGAGCAAACAATCTGAAGCTTAATCCAAACAAAGATGGAAGTAGTATGGGTTGGCAGAAGATCTGGGTTTAGGTGTTCAACCTGTTTTTGATGTGGTAGAGCTCTCCCTTAAAGATCAGGTTTGCAGTTTGGGAACATACCTAGATTTGGAGGTTCTACTGGAGGTTTAGATGGCGATGGTGCCCAAAAGTGCCTATTCCAGCTTAGGTTGCTATACCACCTACATCCTTTCCTGGAACAGTCCATTCTAGCCACAGCCATGCATGCCACGGGGATGTCCAAATTCAATTACTGCAACATATTCTAGGAGCAACTGCCTGTGAAGAGCATTCAAAATGTTGCACTAGTGGTCCTAACTGGGGCCTATAGAATGGAGCACATGCTTCCAGTATTTTACCATCTTCATTGAGAGAGTTTTTATCCTTAACCACAAATAAATAAAACACTCATTGGCTCACACTTTGTTTCTGGACAAAATTCAACCTCTCAATCCCTGAATGGCTTGGGGCAAAGATACTTGAAGGATCACCTTGTCTGGCTGAACCCTGCCTGATCATTTAGAACAGCAGTGGTTCTACTCTATGTTTCCCTGTCCTCTGCAGTTGAGCAGGTCATTCCAGAAAGCATTTAGAAATACAGTTGTTTGGATGCTTACTGTCTGCTGTTGTTTTTGTCAATGATTGATTTGCTGTATTTAATGATTAATATGTTCACTATTACTTTGATCTTGCTAGCCAGGTAGTATCTTAGGAACAGAAAAGATGGGGGGCAAAACTGTTTTTATTACATACATACATATTTTACATTACTCTCAAGTGATATTCTTTGTTATCATAATATTTCTGTACATAATAAATAAGAGAGAGGTGGCTAGATTATCATTAGTTTGGGTACTGAAAAATTACTGCCAAAATCATGAGGATTTCCATCAAATGATTTCTAGTCTGGTAGCATAATCCTTCTTTCTCCATTTATTATCCTATTTATAATCTTCCACTAACCTTTATGTTACCATCTTTTCCCAGCACTTACTCAAACAGGGAACCTGAACTTAAATCCTTCCCTGGGGCCTAGCAAAGATTTAGGTGGCCCTGACTGTAGACATGCCCTTCCCTCAAAACAGCCTGTGGATCTATCCTTGCACAGAAAATATTCTTTCCCATTCAAACATATTCAGAATGCCACAGCCATTTTTTTTAATGCCCTTCCTTCCTGTTCCTGTATGGAGCCACAATCTCGTCACTGAGAAAAGAATCTGATTTTCTCAATGGACCTTTGTGGATAGAATTGAACACCATAGAGGAAAGGGTTTCGTGTGTGTGTTTTCAAACAAACAAAAATGGTTACATTACATTATAATATCCAGTACATTGGATATTATTTCATAGATTCAGAGCTCTGGAAGGGACATGAAGGTCATCCAGTTACATCCTCCTCCACAACTAAGGATAAACCACATGCGCACCATACACTATATACTGGATACAACGGGTTAATCTATACTGTATCCATCAGGATAAAGGAAGATTAAACAAGGTGGACCACACTGACAGTACCTAAAGGCAAGGTAAAGTTTTTCATTTGCATGAGACCTATTCCAAAGTCATCTCTGTAAATATGCTAGTACAAGTCTGGATTGATTGCAGGTTACTGGCAGCAAGAGTCGTTCGCTTATACAAACCTGTATGCCTCTTTAACTATCTGATGTAATCAGTCTAATGAATTTGTCTATCATCTATCAATCTCTTTTCACATCACAGCCAAATTGGATTAAGGAAGCATGGAATAGGTTTGAAAATTCTAAGCATTCTTTGGACTGGCTGTGTGATCAGCACAGGAATTGGCACAACTGACATTTTCCTTTAAGCCATCCAGGATGCCAGCATGGCCTTGAAATAACACACATTACAGTTGCTGGAGAAAGCTGATGCGCCATAGGTGCACATTTTGGAGTAAACAATGTTGATTTACTGCACTAATTGAATTACATATGTCTATAACCAGCCTTGTGTAGATAGCCTGCATGACCATAGTGTGAACCAACAACATGGATATGTGCACTGTTTTTTAATCTTTCATACTGCGTTGTTTTATGACTTCAAATTATATTACAGTTGTGAAACATATTAAGCTATATTATTTGGGACCAGTTACCTTAAGGACCTCATTCACCCCATCACTCTGCCCATATTCACTAACATCTGTTCCAAATTTCCTGCTCATGTGCCCACCAGTAAGCTTGGTTAGGTTGGTGAGCACAAGAGACAGGGGTCCCCTCTACAAGGATTCGCTTTTGCGCCTGGTTAGCCGATTATGCGCATAATCGCAGAAGCGCATTTACACCTAATACCTCTGCACGAGAGGCGGCGAGAGGTGGCGAAGCACATTACCGGATGTCCAAAATGCGGTTTACAAGTAGTTAATGCGCATAAGCGCATATTCACACAGTCAAAATGCGCTTTAATGGACAGAGCAAAATAAAACTCGCGATTTAATGCGCATTCAATAATGCGCATAATCGGAGAGATAACGCGCCTCTACGCCCCATTTGTGCTCCGCTGGTGTGGAGGTAAATTTTTTAATGAGACTTCAAAGAGCATTAAACCTCTCATGAAGAGGCACCCAAGGTATTTTTAGTAGTTGGCCCCACACCTACGGAACACCCTCCCGATCAACTTACACTCAGGCCCTTCAGTGCAGGCTTTTAAGAGGGCCTTGAAAACTTCTCTCTTCAATGTTTTCATTTATGTATTTATTTATATTTATATACTGCTCCACACCTAAACAGATTCTGGAGTGGTGTGATAAAAATCTATTTAGATATGTGATTTTCATCCCAGAAGTGTCCATTTCCCCTTGACATGCATACACATAATCACACATGCAACAGTGCATGCATCTAAACATGTGTCTACAGACATGCCCGCATCTGCACCCACATGCACCCATGTGGGTACACCCAAGCTCTGCTTACAGTACCCCAAATATAGTTAGTATAGACATGGAAAAACTCCATCCCCCTGTTGCCTCTTGGCTCCACGCAGTCGCTGTAATTCAAAAAGCCCTTAGTCACTTTGATACTAGTTCAGAGCACAAGCCAGGTATGTGACTCATCTAGAAGTGACCAAAGGTTAGTACACCTAGATGGAATTACCAGCAGAATGACCATATAAGGGAATAATAGAAGTGCAGAAATGTTGCAAAGCACCTCTGGGTATGAGCAACTTTGCACTTGGCAATGGCAGCGCCTTGACTGCAATGCCACATCCGGCCACTACTCGAGAGTAAAATGTGTTTGTCCAAATGATATCACTGGGACTATGGACCAATGAAATGAGGGCAAATGATGTGTAACACTGAAGTATAAAAACTGCTGCTTTGATCTAGCGCTCTGTGACGCTGATATTTAGCCGGAAGGGCTCAGTCGTCACTTTATTCTGCAGAAAACACGTATTCCCAAAGCCTCACTGGACCGTTCGTCAAGTGTCTCATTATTGGATGTTTTGTACACTTGGATTAGCACAATTTGTGCAACAGTGGTAGCAATAAAAAATAAAAAGAATAGAACACCATATTAAACTTTTTTAAAAAAAGAATACCAATAAAAACTGGTCAGTCAAGGAAGGCTTGTTGAAATAAAGCTATTTTCACCAGATGCCACAATCAACACCATGGAAGTGCCTGCCTGGCCTCCAGAGGTAGAGAATTCCACAGAAAGGGAGCCACCACACCGAAGACTCTTCTCTGAGTAGACTCCAATTGGACCATCGGTTCTGGATCGTGTGGAAAAAACCCCACAGATAGAAGAGGTTCTCCTCTTCACAAAGTAGCTCTCCATGCATTCAGCATGATGAGAGCAATAACAGGGGGGCATCATGTTCCCCCCTTGCATATTAAAACACCCCTCTGTAATAACCACTGAATAGGGCTATAGTTTAATATACAACTCCTTCTATCCCACTCATTCTAGAGAAATCTGAAGTATTTGGTTGCTCATACATTTAATGAAAGGGGAATGGCATTATAATGTAGGATACAGGGCAACATGGTAGGATATAGGGCAACATGGGAATTAATGTTGCTCACCTGAAAATAAGCTTTGGATAACTGTGATTCTGATTATGTGTGTGCCACAGAATACCTTAGTTGCTGTGCAACTTCCCTTAACTTCAGGGCAATACTGAGTAAATTGCTCCCACCATCCTAACTGAACATAAGAGGTTACGTGCATATAATTGGTTTGGAAAAGCTAATCCAAACTCCTTTGGTTGTTTCTGATTAAAGGTGAGAAAGGACAGATATTCAAGTGTACACAGATCATGAAAAATTCACTCAGGCTTTTCTCATCTTTTTTAAAAAAATAAATAAATCTCTATAGACGGTACTTCTTTAACATCAGCCATGTTGGCGCAAACCCAATGCACAACATAGCAAAATGTAACACTGGAA
Source organism: Anniella stebbinsi (assembly GCA_029215795.1). NCBI lineage: Eukaryota > Metazoa > Chordata > Lepidosauria > Squamata > Anniellidae > Anniella > Anniella stebbinsi. Next base: position 44,326,879 of record JARDYH010000006.1, read on the forward strand.
TTGAATGGGACTATATCCTATTAGCCTTAAAGTTCCACTAACTTTAATAGGGCAAACCAGGCTTGAATTCAACTATTCCAATTTAATCAGATAGGAAACTGCATTGTTAAATCCATTATATGACATAGATGGTAAAAACAGTCTTAACAGCTCAATTCTAAACATTCTTATTCACAAGTAAGTAACACTGAGTACAGTGGGTCTTACTCCCTAGTAAACAAAGTTAGGATTGTTGCCTTAGGAGTCAGTTCACATCACCCACTAAAGTTTATTTATATATTAATTTAGGGTGACCAGATAAAATCCAGGTCAGGGCTCATGTAACTTTAACAGTTGTAGAGAAAAGGGAATTTCAGCCAGCGTCATTTGTATGCAATTAGTTCCTGGTGAAATTCCCTCTTCATCACAACAGTTAAAGTTGCAGGCACTATACTAGAGTGACCATATACAAAAGAAGACAGGGCCCCTGCAACTTTAACTGTTGTGATGAAGAGGGAATTTCACCAGGAACTAATTGCATACAAATGACGCTGGCTGAAATTCCCTTTTCTCTACAACTGTTAAAGTTACATGAGCCCTGACCTGGATTTTATCTGGTCACCCTAGCCAAACCATGTGCAAAACCACATCATCAGCAACCATCAAGATCAGGTAATTTGTTTTAAGCTCTGACAAGCCAGCGTCTGCATCCAATGGAAGCAGGCTGGCCCCTCTGGCCAGAAGCAAAGGCTGTTTTCTAGGCTGACCAGATAAAATCCAGGTCAGGGCTCCTGTAACTTTAACAGTTGTAGAGAAAAGCGAGTATCAGCCAGTGTCATTTGTATGCAATTAATTCCTGGTGAAATTCCCTCTTCATCATAACAGTTAAAGTTGCAGGCACTATACTAGAGTGACCATATACAAAAGAAGGCAGGGCCCTTGCACCTTTAAAGGTTGTGATGAAGAGGGAATTTCACCAGGAACTAATTGCATACAAATGACACTGGCTGAAATTCCCTTTTCTCAACAACTGTTAAAGTTACAGGAGCCCTGACCTGGATTTTATCTGGTCACCCTATGTTTTCACAAATGAGGCCATTTTTAACAAACGTGATGGATGGCCCTAGACGTGTGTATTTAAACACCAAAATGTGCTAATCACATCGAATGAGGGGGCACGGACCCAGTTTTCAAAGCAAGGGGGCCATGTGGGTGAAGTGTTGAGTCCTCTCTTCTCTGTTGGCTTACCTCCCTACTGTCCTTCTTCCCAAATATTTTTTTCTCACTTGGGATCACATCCAGTATCTGGTGTAAACTGGGAGAACAGTGCATACAGAAAAGAATTGTGGAGAGGTAGGCCATAGGTGGGGTGATGGTGGTTTCTACACGTCTCACCCACACAATCCTCTTGCTTATAAAATCAGATCCCACACCCTCTTCCTCTGTGGTTGGGACAATTCCATGTTTAAACACACATAACTGCACCGCCACATCTAGTAGAGTGGCCAGATGCAAAAGCAAAGAAAACAGGGAGTGGATCCAACGTATAGGGACAGGCCTGTAGTGCCTGATGCAGTGCCTAAACTCCCCTGTGTACTGTTAAACGTCGTTAACATAAATACAGTCTTATCAAACAGACTGGAATGTCAACAGTCATTGGATCCACTTCTGTTTTCTTTGGTTTTCCCAGTGAGGGCCCCTCTCTTTTGTGTTGGCAGATGCAAAAGTGGGCAGAAAGATCCCCTCTTCTGTGTTATTATTAAAGGTTTGGTAGCCTTGTCCTCTTTGGGATCTGGTCACCCTTATATCTAGTATGGTCTCAGTTAAGATTATAATGTGAAACCTACATTGGCAGAGATGTTCATTTGCATTACAAATGCCTTTTCACTTTTTCTTTTACACTAACAAGGATCAGATGTTAACATAATGGGGGGACAGGTGGCTCTCAATGACTATTTATGTCTTACAGGTGAAATAGTGTCCTAACTGTGCAAATGCTAAAAAGATTAAAACTAGTGACAACAGACTGACTAGATCCATGAGAAGTTACACTTGCTTCTACACAACTGTTAATGGTGTAGGAGCCCTGTCCTCTTTTGCATCTGGCCACCCTAAGCCAGAGGAACCAGTATGAGCTTGCCCAGCATCTGACAGGTATAAACTGAGTACGGGAAAGCAAACTAAGGAGGTTTTGTTTGCAAGGCCTTTGAGAGACATTTTCCAAAAATGAGACGCCTGGGCAAAAAGCCCTACAATTTATCATCATACCCTACTTGTATCTCTAACCTAAGAGTGTGTCATTTTGCTTTCCTTGTTATTTATTTACAAGTGCATTTTCAGTATCAACCCTTTCATTCATTAATCCTAATGTGGCCTTTTTCAATGTCTATTTACCATTTTAAATACTTACTATAATTTACAGGGCTTTATTGAACACATCCGAGGTATATTATATGAGGCTAGCTTAATGGAAAGTCATGTATACCAAAGTAGGAGGGGGAAAACACACATTTAATTTATGGTTGGCTTTGGATTTTGAACATAATTTACTTCTGAAGAACTGACTATTCATACAAAGTCACACCAGTAAGATTTTTTTTTCAGTAACAAGAGAGAAGAGAATGTTAATGTTTTTGTTGTTATCATTATTTTCCAAGCTTTCCCGATAGCAATCTGGTATTATGCAAAATGCACGTTACTGCTTTTACTGGACATTGCCATCCCAATGTAACAATAGAAACAACTTTATAAAGCCTGATCCTATAAATCAATTTTAACATATTTATTGTAAGTTTTAGTTACACAGAATAGGCATGTAGTGAACATCAACACCTGATATCAAAAAATATCTGGTATGTAAGCGGACACAGGAATGTTGCCAAAAATGGCATCCCTGTGTCTTGCCCCTCTAATATTGCAGGAAGCCTTGAATCCATGTAACAATGCCATTGCAATGGACATTTCCTCTCCTCTTCCACATCACTGGCTGACATTTTCAGGGGCAGGAAAGCGCACAAGATGAGAATGTCAAAATACTGATCATGTGGTCCTGCATGTTAGAGGGGGCACATGAATGTTGATTTTGCCAGTACAACCGCTTCACCTTTAACGTATTTCCTTCAGCATTTACAGTATAAAGGAAGGACATGAGAGTAACTAATGAAATATTTGAAAATAAGTCCCATTGATCTTGGTGGTTTTACTACCAATTGAATGTGCTTAGGATCAGGTTGCTACAGTCTCTAATTATTCAACTTGGTAAGTTGCTTATTACTAATATGAACCAGAATTTTTACCAAATTGTTTGAGGCCTATGCGTAGGGTGTTCTCAAATCACTTGTTAGTAATTTGATAATGACACCAAACTTAAGTTAAATTTGATTCTTGAATATGATTACTACTACTCTACCACAGTTTTACTCCATAGTATATTTGTCGGGGAGGGGGATGCAAATAAAGACTCATCCCTTACATCATAAGCAGAAAATCAGATAGATTGCTGCCAAACTATATAACTATCAGTTCTACCATTAAGAAATATATTATATGAAATAACAATAAGAAGGAAAGAATGGCAGTATGGAAAGATCAGTATAATATAATGGTGAAAGGAATTATCTGAGAGTGAAATAGTCCTGCATTTTATGGTATGGCTACTATTTCTAAATCTCAGCACCCACCCACCCCCGCCCCATCTGTAATATGGAGTTAATAACACTGGCTTCCCTTACAGGGTTGTTGTATAAATATAATAATATTATGCATGAGAAATACTTTTACTATTAAGATAAACGTTATATCAATGGTTACTGCTGTACATAATGACTATTATTATAATATAATCAAGATCATAATATAGTTATTACGATATATAATCAGGGCCTGCATTAAAGGTAGGCATGATTGGGTTCCTGCCAAGGGCTCATACCCTGGCAGGGGCCCACTGACCAGAGCCTCCCGGAGTTGCTCCTCCTTTATAACAGTAGTGACAACTATTGGGGCCCAGGAGACACTCCAAAACAGTTGTCACTACTGTTATAAAGCGCTTTAAAACAGCAGTGTAGATCCGCTTGTTCACCAGCCTCTTGTTCAAGCAATGGTGGTGGAAAGGAGGAGAAATAACACATGCCACAGCCTGGTTGCTCATTGGCTCTCCTGCCAGTTGAGCAAACTAGTGGCAGCAATAATGAGAAAGAAGATAAGGAGCAATAGCAGCTGATGGCAATGGCAGCAGGAAGGTACACTCTCTGAGCAAGGGAGCCCATGGCTCTCAAAAATCTGGGGCTTTTGAGAGCTCAAGGGGCTCTCAAAAATCTGGAGCCAACACTGCATATCATCATCATCATCATCATCATCATCATCAGTATTATTAATTTACCATTGCTTATATTTATTTATTTATTTGTTGATTTTGTATCCTACCTTTTTTTGCCAATTGGTGCTCAAGGCAGCTAACAGTAGTAATAAAAATACAATAAGTATACGTAAGTGTTCCACGTGTACAGAGTTCTGGTACCTGGGTCACGTGCCAAAGCTCAGTCCAGGAAGCACCTGCTCCTAATGAAGCAGAGCCAGTCCTGCCATGCCACAGGGTGAAGCAAGCTGCTTCAGACAGTACCATTGGTGTGAGGAGATAAAACAAAGCAGGTACTTACGTCTGATAGAGGCAAGACTTTTTAACCCCAGCGGCCGCGGGTGGGGGGACACTTCCGGCAGTAAAATGTCTTGTGCTGGCACAGTGATTGAGATATGGGGCAATGGCTTCTTTTGAGGTGGCTGTGGTTAATCAATAGTGAGAGATGGCACTCTGCACACACCCAAAGGTTCTTTTATTTTTAATTGACATGCACCAAGGTTTACAGACCATGGCATCATAAACAGACACCCAGTGTGTTGAGCAGCGGCTGCAATCTGACCCCGGTGATTTTGTGTCTGAAAGCAGCCAAGTTCTGCCTTGTTGAGGGTTCAGGAAAATTCAAAGGATCCCTAGACCTGCTAATGCACAAATGAAACTTTTGTATTTACTGGCAATCATGGCCATGTAGTAAATTCAGCTTGTGGCATTACTGCAACGTGGTTTATTTGTCTCTAGAGCATAAAATCATTCCAGTGCAAGAGACAACTGGTTAGGACCTTTCCTTGGACAAGTGGCCAGAACTTCCTGGCAATCGCTTCATGATAAATTATGCTGCATCATCTGTCTACAAGCCTCAACCTAGAAGGCATTAAGGAGAAATGAACCAAAAACTGGCAACAGTGCAATTGAAATAGAAAGAGGGAAGGGGTAGGCTCCCATCGCTCTGCTTGGATAGACCATGAGGAGCTGTTGATTAAAATTAACAGAGCCAACAGGGGAAAGGAAGGACCTACCTTTTCACCATAATTTGCATAAGCTATTAATGTATCCCGATGTTTGAATCCTTACCTGCGCTACAATATTGTCTATATGTTGATCTGGTAAATAAACAAATAGTGTTCAAGAAATAATTATTATTATTATTATTATTATTATTATTATTATTATTATTTTGGCATAGTTGCTTAGCTGCCAACCCAAACTCTGTTTATGCCTGTACTTGAGGTGGCGTGGGGATTCCTGGAAAATGTTGCATTGTTGTTTGACAGGAAATGCTCTGAAGTTAAACTGCTTTGCATGCATGTGATATATACTTTCCCCAATATTCAAATTTTTTTTAAAAGTCTGTCTATGTTGCTGGACAAAGTAGTTGCTTCTTAAGGCATTTTTGGATGCAATCGGTGCAATACAGAGAATTCATCAAAAACAACGAGAGAATAACCATTCATTGTGAGCTTAAGTTTAATTAATTTCCATAATGTCTCATTATTCACATGAAGGGAAAGGGGAAATGCTGTGTGTGTGTGTGTGTGTGTGTGTGTGTGTGTGTGTGTGTGTGTGAAAAGAACGGCAATACACTGTTTTCCTCACTCCTGAGGTTGTACAGCTGCCCCTGACTGCACAGTTGTAAGAATATAAGAATAGCCACGCTGGATCAGACCAATGCTAATCTAGTTCTGCATTATATCTGTCTGTTCATTTATTTATTACATTTCTATACTGCTCAATAGCTGAAGCTCTCTGGGCTCTCTTCTGTTCAAACAGTGGCCAGTCAGCTGCCAGTGGAAAACCCCAGGCAGGACATGAGTGCAACAGCACCATCCTGCCTGTGTTCCACAGCAACTGGTGTTCATAGGCATATTGTGCCTCTGATAGTAGAGGTAGAATAGAGGCATCAGGACTAGTAGCCCCTGATAGCCTTCACCTCTAATGTATGTATGTATCCTTTATTGCAGTCCATAGACCAAAGGAAATATGACAAGAGTAAAGTTATTACAGAATAAATTTTTTTTTGTTACATTTCATAAAAGTTAAAACACTTATCTTAACCAACAACCATTGCTCTGATGGATATAGCCACATTCAAAAACTTGGCCAATCCCCTTTTAAAGCCATCCAAATTGGTGGCCATCACTGCATGTTGTGGTAGTGAATTCTATAGTTTAACTGTGCTCTGTGTGAAGTTCTTTTTATCCTGAAGCTCCCAGGAATTGGCTTCATGGGTCGTGTGCTGTGCTGCCATGTGTTTGCCCCATCTTTGTATTTGCCATAGAACCTAACCCATTCTGGGCATTTGAAAATTTCACTTTAACATGGGAGTGGTGTGCTGGACCATGCCATGTAGACCATCCCCTGACATTGCATACATTACATAGGCCATCCCAGATGTCTGCACATAGACCATGAACATCTGCAGTGAACAGGCCTATGCACCTACAACTGTGTACATATAAGAACCCTGCACTACTGGATCTCTGGATCGCATGGAGACCTATATCCATTCCTTCCCTGTATACATTTGTACATGGAGACACCAGGGAGCTGGGCTACACAATATACATGACACTGGGGGTGTCACTATGCAGCCCAAATCCCACTCACCACTCTCCTGTTGAAATAAGGTATGGTTTGAACTCCTGAATAGGGCTATCCTTGCATAAGATTATGGCTTCTGTGGAAGCCACACCACACATGTAGAGGTTAAATGCATGTAGGCTTCTTGCTAGAACCCTACATGTTCATGTCCCATAATGCGGACATTGGGCACAGGAGAAGGTGCATGACCACTGAGAAGGGGGAATGTTACATGGCCCACCGCTCCTTTGTACACATCCACACATGGACCGCCTTCACATAAGCAAGGAGTGAAGGTGGCTCAGGACTGAGAACACACATGTGTTCATCATAAAGCAATAGGTTGCATGCGTGAAAAAGCTATCACAAATCAAGAAACAACTTTTTTCCCTTGTTTTCCCCCCTTTCTATACTGCCCAATAGCCAAAGATCTGTGAAAGGTCCACAACTTCCCTATCCTTTGCCCTCTCACTTTTTCAATGGAGCTGTAAATATTGAGACTACCATGTGATGTACCTCTGTATGTCTGTGTGTACAACTCAGAAAATGTGAGTAGAAGGCTACATGCCAAAAAAAGGCTAATTGTGTTTGTTAAATTTACCTCTGATCTTTACAGGGCAAAGAAGTGCAGAACCTAACCTCCGTTTCCACTCCCAGAGCCATTATAATCTTTTATTATTATTATTGTTTGAAGAACCATGCTATGAAACTGGCAGGAATAGAGATTTTTACGTGACACCCCTTTGCAGCCGTTTCCTCCCTGCTTTTCCTCTTAGTGGTACGTCATGAGTTGAAAGGGGCTGGAAAGTTTTTCTTAGCCAAGCCAATATCCTATGAGTTATAAATGACATTTCATTCTTATATGCAGATTCCCCTCTCCCTCCCTTAGCCTAAGTGAATTATTTACAAGGTACAGCTTGTGGGCTCCAACAGTCATCTGCCAGAGATTTACACCTACACTGAGTCCCTGCTCTCCTGCTGAGAGAATATGAAGTTTTCCACTGCCCTTTAAGATCTGAATGCCGAACAGAGAACAGCTCTGCCTGAAACCCTACTTGGGGTAGTAGCTGACTAGGCATTGTTAAAAGGCATAGAGACAGGCGACCAGTGAGCTGATAAGAAGCAAAACTGGCTTGTTCTTGAATAGCTTAACTATAATACAATAGGAGGAGGGCTTTTCCCTCAACTTAAATTCATTTGCAAGCCAACAGTAAGGTAAACAAACACACTTTCTCCTTTGTATTTCTTAATACCAGAAGTAGTCTGGCGTCATAATGGTGAAACAATGTGCTTAGAGACATTTGTGGCTGCACAATTGCTTAAAGAGGAAAAGCACAGTGAGGAATAAAGACAGAGACAGAATATAATTCCTTCCCGGGAACAAGGCTTCAAATATGATTGTGTATGTCAGCAAATTCAGGACAGGGTTGGAATGTGAACAGAATGGCCCTGTTCATAAGGCACCTTAAATCACGTTGGTTAAGGCTTTAACCACTGTGGTTTAAGGTGGCATCTGAACAGCGCCAATGAGCTTCATTGGGCCACCCTGTGGTGGAAATTTTTTTTGACCTTGGGCACAAGGATGAGTTACAGTGGTGGGACACAAGTGGAACTGGATATTTTCCCTACTTTTGCCAATAATACTGAATCAGCCATACAGCATGTTCAGAATGTGGCAAGAGTTGTCTGAGATCCACTGAACCCACATCTCACCCTATGCGTTCATTGTGAGAATTGCCTCCCATTGCTTTATTAGCTCATCTTCCAGTTCTGTTTCCTGGGATTTTACATATCTGTAATTCCTACTTGTACTGAAAGAGATATTGGCACTTCAAATTTCCTTTGATACTCTATTTAACTTAGAGCTGTTGAAAGTTTTCTAAACTGTTTCAATTAGCTACAAAATTGGCTAAAAGAAGAGCAATTAATTGATTGTTTTGTCTCTGCTCTTATTTACTGTGTGTGTGTTTTTTTAAAAAAAAATCTAAATATAAAGTATCATACGTATTTGGCTGCTGAATTGTACTAAATTTCCCCATCTTGAAATTATGTAACAATAGCAGCATTATCGTTTATGAATACAGATGGAAGATTTCCCTACAAACATGCAGTGACCTGTGATTGACTCAAAGTAGTAACAAAGAGGATATGGCCTAAAGTCCTTGGAATTCTTTTATCATGAATGCAGTTGTGACTAGGGACATGTGACACTGGGAATTCCTTTCCATTTCAGCCCAATGGGATTCTCCAGTCTTTCTGCTCCAGTAAGAGTTGGCAGACTGTAGTGGATTACCCCCCACCCAGATTCTGCAAACGTTTTGCTCATTCCCCCCCTCCAATTTGTGCAAATGTGAAGATCCAGTTTGTGCAAATGGGGTCTTTAAAAAAACAAAAACAAAAAACAACCCTTCAGTCTTTCAAAAGTGCACAAGAGCACAGATACAGCTGCCCAATATATGTAGTCCTGCCTTGTCAATTTCCTTGCATGTTTCAGCTGTAACATACAAGGAAACTGACAACCAGGGCTGCATATAGGCTAATTTGCTCACAGTTGCAACCAGGGGAAAATAATGGTAAGAAAAAGGATGAAGCCATTTATGCAATTCAGAAGCTGGAGGGGGGCATGCAAACCCAGCAAGTGCACCAAGTAAAGGGGGATAATATCTCCCACTTGGTAATGTAATCTTCTCATTTTCTTGCTATTAAGTGTGGAACTGACACTTGTCAATAATTCCATGAGTCTCCAGCAAGTCCAGAAAGGGGAATATTAGCTCCCCCCTTTTCATGACTCCTTCTTGGAGCAGTTATTTCGTTGTGCAAATTTCCCCTCTGTTTATTGCCCAGCCTCTAAATTTGCACAAATTTCTCCTCTATTTACTTCCCAGTCTCGTAAGTTTGTGCAAATTTACAGGCTGGGAAGTAAATGGAGGGGAAATCTGTGCAAATTTAGAAGCTGGAATTAAATGGAGGGGAAATTTGTGCAAATTTAGAGACTGCAAAATGGCAGATTCAGCTCTCCAATATGTATAGTTCCATCTTGTCAATCTTCTTGTATATTACCTATTCCACTTTGATGCTCCCGTTGACAGTGAAGATTACAAGTAAATTGATAAGACTAGACTATGCATATCAGACAGCCGGTTCTGTGATCTTCTGCACTTGAGAAAAACCGACGGGGGAGGGGGAGAATAAAAATTAAAAATATGGTCCCAGTTGTGCAACTGGCTTCCTGTAACTTGAGTCCATTATTTTGTGTCCTGTACTATGGGATGATAAAGAAGAGATCCTGGCACTCCTCTGTGTGACAACCTTTCAAGCACAGAGTCTGGGAGCAGCAGAAGAGAAGGTCCGCTGGGTAACAGTTGTCAGCCTAGTTTTTGCTGACTGGAGTAAATTCTTCCCAGAGGACCTGAGTGTGTGGGGAGGATTGTACTGGAGAAGGCGATCCTGCAGGTAACTTGGACCAAACCATGTAGGGCTTTAAATGTAACAACCAACACTTTATACTTCACCTGGAAACTAATTGGCAGCCAGTGGAGTAATTTTAAAGCTGGTATAATATGGTCGCCCCAGATGTACTGGTGACCAACCTGGCTGCCATATTTTGAAATAGTATATAAACAACATTTATATATTGCCGAATATAATAGAATCTCTCAGCAATTCACAACATTAAAATATAATATTAAAAACACAATATTAAAAAATAATATGAGAACTGCCGTGCTTGTTAAACACTTAAGCATTCAGAAGAACCCACCTCCACCCCAAAGTGTACAAAATATCATGGAAAGCCTCCACAGATATAAGTGGCTCTTCCCTTCAGAAAGTCACCCTCCACATTTAGAAGGCGATGAAAATGGCAACAGAGGAGGTGAGGCTAGCATGCTACCCCTCCTCATGTCTGCAATCTACATATATTCCTAACACTTAACTCATATCCCTATATAACATTTATAGAAAAGAGTGCCCCCCCTGTGTCTTTGGTTTCACTCTTATTTAGCATCTGCTTAGCATAGCACTTCTTTGTATGACAGGCTTATTGTGTTTTTGCTTGCAACAACTCAAGACACTTCTATTAGTGACTTACAAACTACAAAGAGTTCACAGCTGAAGTGAGGTTTAAATCCAGGCCTCCTGGATCTAAATTCAATTATTTTCCTTTAACATATATGCCACCCAATGGTGTTGCTTTTGAGGTTCTCCTATAATGACACAATGCAAATTATCAGGTAATTAATTCAGTAGGCCCCTATGAAGTCTAACATGAGATGACCAGTACATCCGGAGTAGAAATGTAAAATTTCCAGAAGCCATGAGATGGTGGACACACACAATGTTTTCCATGTTTTTCCCCCCAGTTAAAATTGAAATTCTGAAAACTGAAATATATGCAATAGGGTCACACCTAAACTATCTCTACAAGTTTAAGAAATGAAATGTGTTGTGAATAACGTAGCACATAAAATTTTGTTGTTTGATATATTTATGAAATTTAAAACTACAAATCCCTTAATTTATTAAACAATAACCATCGCTTAGAGATGCAGCACCCATCATAAGATACCTAAACATATTTCGGTTGGAAAAATGGGGTGAAGTGGGAGAATAAAAGTCAAAACAGAAACCACCAACATTATATCAGACAAAAGGGAAGCTTTATTACCTGGCTGTAGAAATAGGGAAGCATATCTCAGCAGTATCATGCAAAAGCAGGGGAATGCACTATACATAGATAGATAGATAGATAGATAGATAGATAGATAGATAGATAGATAGATGAGAGAGAGAGAGAGAGAGAGAGAGAGAGAGAGAGAGAGAGACCCAAAGAGCAATATCACTTACATGGAGTTAATCCCATTTGGCTTATTAGTAGACATGCATAGGATTGCACAGGTAGTTGAGGAGGACATGCACATCCTTCCACATTAAAGATTGTTTCAGTACAAAGTTTATCCTCATTATAACCTCCTTCCAAAAGGGGGCAACTGCCATGCATTGCCAAAACATATGAATTAAAGAACATCTCCAACAATTATGCAAGTTGGACAAAGCCTTATTAAAAAGGCATTGTGGAGTCCAGTAAACCCGAAACATTTTTTTTTGCTGAATAAGACATAGCCTAAGATCAACAATCCATTGATTAGGCAAAATAGGACACTCCAATTCTCTATTCCAATCATGTCTTAAACCATGGGTATCATATTTATTTATTAATAATAAATGCTTATATGTATGGATTATAGGTCAATATGTCTGCTCAGTTGCTATGGCCATGTCTACACCAGCTGTTTATTCCAGGATACTATCGAAGTTGTCCTTACTGGGCCACATATCTTTGCGCAGCATCGCATATTTACCAGAGTTCCTATCCACCCATGTGTTGCTGCGCATATGCACAATTGCGCATCCCTTCCAAGAGCCGATCTACATGCTAGGTTTTTAACGTTTTATAAGGGTTATGAAAACTCTTTGGGCCACATGACCCACTCCCTATAACGTTGTATACCTGAGGTTTTTTAAAACTCACTTCAGCTATATACAACGGTTTCACTTTTAATAAATCATTTTAAGTAAAATAATGTGTCCTTCCTTACCATTTGTGATTCATGGGGGCAGTGCTTCGTTTACTGGTGCCCAAATGCTTAGCAGTTGATTGGTGGGGAAGAAAGCAGGACTAAGGAGGAAGTGGGCGAGTGAACTACAACACCCACAATTCTTAGCCCTATACTCATTGAAAGCTAGGGAATGACAGAGAAACTAAGGAGGAAGTGGGTGACTGAACTACAACGCCCACAATGCCTTGCCCTAAACTCATTGTAAAAACAAAACAGAAAGAGATGGGGCAGAAGCGTGTGTGACTGCACACACCGCTTTAAAGACTGAAGAATTTTTCTCCTGTAACGTGAGTACTCAGTAATGTGGCCTAAGACATTTTAGAACGCACCTATTTGGAACGTTTTAAAATACTATTTAAAACGTTCCAAGGGACTGTGTAGATAGGCTCCAAGTCATAAAAAAATCAGCGCCGTAGCCACGTCATTTCTGCCAATCCACATGTGCAAGCCACATGGATCAAACTGTAATTGACATGATACTATTCGTCACACCTCTCTAGCAGCCAAGATTGTAGGAGGGAGGTTATTTATTCTAACATGTCGAGAACCGAGTGCCATTCATTTGGGAAGAGGTTCTAGCCATAAGGATTTCAGAAATGACCAGGGTGGGAAATCTAAGCAAATTAGAAAAGACCCAAACTTAGTACAAGCCAATAGATAGGCCCGATGGTACAAGCAAGGTCTGGAAAGCCAAACTCACATTCTTTAATTGGAAGCTGCATCCATTTCAAAGATATTCGAGGTGGGGAAGAACCCCAAAAGAATTTACGAAACAAATCATTAAATTGTTGAAAATATTTGCCAGGTATAAATAAAGGAATCCCATGAATAACATAGACAATTTGAGGTATAATATCCATCTTAAGTGTGTTGACTGTACCCCACAGACTCAACTTGCTTATTAACCATAAGATGTGCCACAATGGCTCAATTCGGACAACACGCTGAGCAACGGTTGTTGAATTACCTACTGATGGTGGGTGAAAAAGGTGGTGATCTACAGACAACATGCTGCAGCAGGCGCTGCAAGGAACCAGCAACCACCCCGGTTGCAAATAGCCTACTCGGCTCTGACTGACAGCTCGGCCATCATTTTCCCCGCTTACCAAACTCCGTTAGTCCTCCAGCAGGTATCCCAGAAGACACTGCGGCCGAAAACCATGGGCGCCGCCATTGAAGCCGATGCAGGACACGCCTCCCAAACCCCATTGGCTGCCTCAGTCAGTGGGCGGAACTCAGCAGCCTTGGGCGAAGAGGCAGCCAGGAAGAACGGCAGCACCAATACAACAGTCGCACCCCACACCCAGCGCTGAAATTCCAACATTGGCACCCACGCCCCAGCCCCCAACCCCCCCCCATCTTCCTCCTAGAGCATCTTCTGCACACACAGGAAAGAAGGTGAGAGTGGGGTGGCGTAGAAAACTTTATTCAGCAGGGAGACCAGACATGGGCAATAAGGCACATGGGCACCACTATGCCAGGGCAGAACCTACGGAAAGGACAGTCACCCCAGGGAAGGGAGGAGGCGGCTGGAAGGCACAGCGGTGAAGAGGGGACGGCCGAGGCCACACCCCCAGGGAGCCAAGCACGGAACGTGCCAAGGGGATGAGGTGGAGAGGGGCGGCATGCCAGGGAGAGATGCCAGTCCACAGATGAAACTCCACAGCTGATGCTCACAGGGGGTGGGGGTAGCACAGCCAGATCCAGGCACTGATTATTTCATGCACCCAGGACGCCTCTGCATGGGCATGACGCACCCCAACGGGATTCTCGGGGCCCGGCAATGGCTCGCTGTCCAGCTGTGTTGGGCGGATGAGGGGGGGGCTCCCTGGTCACCGCTTCCCCTGCCCTCGTCCTTCTGGGTGATGCGAGGGTGGAGGTAGTGGTGCAGTGGGGGTCTACTTTGGATGGGGTGTTGTTCTCTCTCTTGGTGTGTGAGGGGGCTGCCCCTTGCTCCAGGGCGCCTGGGGTTGTTGCTTATTCCGTCTCCCCCTCCCCCCCTCTGCCGTAATGCCCTTCTGGTGTGCTTCCCTGTCTGTTTGGGTAGCTGACTGTGCACCCTGCATGAGTGCTTGCAGGAGCTGGCCCCTTGTTGAGCTCCGTGCTGGCTGCCTGGTGGGGGAGGCGAGCATCCTGGTTGCTATGGCGGCGATGCTGGGGCTCTGTTGTGAGCGTGCTTGAGTGGCCCCGCTTTCTGCCTCTCTTGCCGCTCGTCTCTCTGATCTTCCTTGCTCAGCAACTCACCATTGTTCTTTCAACAATGCACCAATTCGGACGACACGTTTGTCAATTGACAATTCCCTTAACAACGCGCAAGTGAGTTGTTGCTCTCAGTTGTTGAATTTTGCTACTTTACCTACTGTGGGTTGTTACTGTGTTGTGTGGCTACATCCAGACGATATGTTTAACAACTCACCAGGTTGTTGCTTTAACAACCCACAGTTGTTTAGCGTGTCATCCAAATTCAGCCAATATCTCAGAGTGGGGCTAGGAAAGAACCCCATGTGAAAACCTGGAGAGCTGCTGGAAGTTCGTGTTGACAATACTGCGCTAGACAGAGCAAATGGTCTGGTCCAGCACAATGAAGCTTCCTATGTTCCCATGGGTTGTTTCCAATGTTAGCCCTACTACTTAGTGTAGACCCGCTGAAATGAATGTCAGTTAAGGTAGGACTATATCCAACATTAGTCTATGTTCCTAATAAGTCCCAGTTTAAATCCCAGATCAATTGTGTACTGAGGACTGTTGTTAAATATCAAAAACATATTTCTCATGCATATCAGATGCAATGCTCAATTATGCCAGTGAAAGAGTAGCTGTAAGTCAGTTTTGGTTTTGGTTTGTTTTAACTGAAGGTTTTGTTTGGTGTTATTTTGCTTTTCCTAAGATTAAAAATGTAACTAAACCTCAGAAATGATATTAAAAAATTGGAAACTTCAAGGGGAAAAGTCAACTACAATTTTGGTCGAGAAAGATGCTCAATTTCTGATTTTAAAAATCCAGCTATTAAAAGATATCAGTCAATTGTAACTGGCCCCAATCCAGTTAACTGTTATTCATGACTGAATTCAATTGAAAACATGTAACTTAAATTCATTACCAACATTTTCAATGAGAACTAGTCACAAATTATTTTGGGCAGAGTGAACCACCATGTTTTAAAAATGTATATAAATATAAAAGTCTTTTATCTTAAAATTGTTTCTAACATGAAGAAAAAAACCTAGCAAGGGAGTAATTTTGTTTCAATGTTTTCTTTCTTTACATTGTTACATAGCAAGCTGCCGAAGATCAGCGGTACCTCTAGCTCGGTATTATTTACAGTGATTGGCAGTGCCTCTCCAGGATTTCAGGGACGAATCTTTAACAGCCCAACCTGGACATGACAGGGACTAAACCTGGGGCTTTTTGCATGCAAAGCATGTGTTTTACTCTTGACCATTGGAGGCTGGTGGCTCCGATGTCAGTGGGGTGGTGAATCCACTCCAGGATCCAGTCAGAACCAGTCAGAACTCTAAAGGAACGATACAAGGTGCAAACTGCTCCTAACCTACATCCCTCCCTAAATATGTGTCTGCCTTGTACTTTCTTGTACTTTCCATTCGTGAAACCTTTTCTAGGGGCCCGAAATGGAAATCCTGTTAAGATTTCAATTCTTTTAGAGATATTTCCACTTGCAAGTATAACTTTTCTCTTGCAAGTATTTTTGCTTACTCAAAAACCGCCTAAGGCTTTGTAAGGTACACAGCAACCATTTGAGCCATTTCTCTGATGTTCTGTACATCATACAGTTGCTAACAACCTGTCAAAGTCATCCTGACACCAAACTGAGCGGCTGATGGTTTGGGTAACATATTAGCAGAGATGAAAAAAGATAGTCCTCATTACTGTAATAAAACCAGCAGAGGCACACTGGGAATCAATTACTGATTTGTGACCTGTTGAACTAAACCTCAGTCAAATAGAGAAGTGCACGGAGCTTCCTACATTATCAAATGATTTAGGATGGAGTGCTGTCTCAACGCTTGCAACAAGGCATGGCAAACGTTTCCTTAAATTGTAGCTTACTTAATTACCTCGTTCCTCAGCACAAAGATCAAATTGAGCAGCTTAAGGTGCTAAAGCACATGTGGAATTGAGACATGAAAGGGAAATAATTAACACCATATACAAGATGTATGTTTAAGGATGAGACATCTACTGACAAAAGGCAAGGAGATTCAAAGTGAAGATAGACTCTGTGTCCTTGACTCAAAGCATGTGTTTGCAGTGGCCTGAAGAGAAACACATTGCAGAATGAATTTACCAGATAGCCCAAAATAGGAAAGGCAGCTTTTTTCTTTTAAAACTCCCCCCAGCAAATAACAGTCATATATGTAGCAGTTGTAGTAATAATGAGACATGTTAGACATGTACAGCATTATACACTGACGTACAGTACAATCCTATACATCTCCACTCAATGGGAGTTATTCCCAGATAAATGTGTATAGGCTTGCAGTCTTAATATGTCTTTTCTAGAAATATGAAAAAAAATAGTTCTGAAAAATTGTTACATTATATTGAATCAATTACGGAATGCAATAGCCCAACAAATTCAATTTTGTCATATGTAACTACACATACAAATACATATATTGCATGGTCAAAAAGAATGCCAGAAAGAGTGCATTTTTATTCATGTCTACTCAAAAATAAGTCACACTGAGTTCAGTGGCAACTCCATATGGTAGCCATAAGGTTGAAAACTAGGTTGCAAATAAATATCTCTGATTCTGTATAAACTCTCAGGCAGCATGTGGTTCAGGCAAAAGACACTTTTCAGGAATTGCACCCCAACTCTCAATGCTGTACAGTTGAAACTGATTCGGTAATCTTGTCTCCATTAACTATAGATGTTCAATAGAAGAACTCTGGATAAAAGCTATGTCTGCTGCATTTCCCTCCCTTCTTCTCCCTACCTTTCTCTTGCTCTGACTCTCATGAACTAACTTCAGATTTCTGTTCACAGTCCCGCCTAATGACTACCTCCTGCCTGTGCGTTGTGGTGCTCCCAGATTAGATTCTGCTTTCGACCTTATTCCATCCTTTGTCAACCCACTTGATCATGTAGCAATTCTGTGCCTACCTCCGGTGAGCCTTCTTGTGATCGGGTTTTATTCATCTCATTCCTGACAGTCCATCACACATTATCACAGTAATCCTATACTCCAGTGATTGGTGGGAGGGCACTTAAGTTTACTCAATGATGACATAAAATGCACCATATCCTATAAATTTCCAGTAGAGATGCGTCGGCCTGTACTTGCAGTTATGCTAGTGTAATCTAGTTGTGCTGGTGTAATTCAAGTCCACTGTTGTAGCAGGACTTTCACCATCTCCTATAACCCCTCAGCTGATGTATCATGAGTATAAGATTGTGCCCTAAATGTGCTATAGAAATAACATGTATTTTAATATATTAGTTGTCTCACCCAGCTCCAAAAAGAGTATGTTTCTAGCCCTCATTGTGTGAAAATGCATGAATTAAAAATTGCAGCAATTTTGGGAGGTTGCAAGCAAAACAATTTACTAAAACTGCTGTTTTTAAAAGTTCTTGATTTATGTGTGTGTGTGTGTGTTTCAAATGTAGATCTTCTGGAATAAGAATACTATAGAATGATAACAATGTGCTCATTAACTGTAGCTTGGCACCTGACATATTCATGGAAATTATGCAAGCTCCATGTATTTAAAAACACACAAATTAATTGTGGCCCTCTGGCTCATGACATATTTCTCATTAGGCCCTCTGTACTGAACAAGTTGTCCAGTCCTATTTTAGACAATGGAATAAATCACAGAATGTCAAAGAGCTGGTGCTTTATTTATGCTCTCAATACTGAGCTACAAATCATTTTGGGGACTAGCAAATCACAGGAAATTGATTTCATTTTATTCTGAACAGTTCAATGACAATATGCAGAGCTGATCAAAAAGGGTAACAAAGTATCAGGATGTTCCATCAAAAGAGAAAATGCTAATTCTAAATATTTTAATATAAATAGCAGTTGTGATGCTGGGCTGTCCTTCAGTGTCTATTTCTCTAAATCTACAAGCATAGCATATTCGACTAGGATGCTGGCATCTATGCTCCACTTGGAATAGCATGTCTTTCTCAGGGTTTCCAGATTTACCAAACAGGAAGCCTTTTGATGTATCATCTGCCAGAACTAGCTAAAGCCATTTCCTTGTTAATTAACATTTTGCTAGCCATCTTCTAGCTCCCAAAGTGAGAAGAGGATCTTTCTGTTCACATGCTGATTGATGAAACTTATTGGACAGCACTCGTCCCTGGCCAAACAAAATAAATATGGATTATGGTTCTTTATTCTTTTGCCCCACTTGCCACTTCCTCCTTTGATCACCAGAAGATGCTCTGCATGTCGCAACTCAACAGATGACCTCTCCATTGTGACTATTTCACCTCAAAGAATTTAGTATAGATTGGCACACTTTTTACTTTCTTTCTAAGTACCCACTCTGCTTTTTGCCTCTTTTTATATTCCATTAATAAATGTCTTTCAATTCAGACCTGAATTGAACGTTGTTGTTGTTGTTGTTTTTGTTGTTGTTGCTATTATTATTATTATTGCATCATCAATGTACATGGTGCTGTACATAGTTAAATAATCAAACAGCAATGCCCTGCCACATTGGCTCACATTTTCATAAATAAATCACAATAAAACAATAAAAGGAAGGGAATGCACCAAACAGGCACAGGAGACAATAAAACTAGCAGTATAAAAGTAAAATCTCTCTTCGCATGCCTAGCCACTTGGTTCACCTATCTCAGTTTATGTATTTATACCTACTGGGCCATAAGCAGAAAGCAGGCTGCCTGCTTGCAGGCAGGTGGTCTCTTCTGGTCACTACCTCATCCCAGGCAGAAAAGTAGGGCTGGGGTTATGGGGGGGGAGCAGTGGCTGCAGCATTGCACCCATTGGATTGATGCATGGAAAGGGGCCAACTCTCAAGGCAGTTGTCGCATGGTGGAAGCATTATGCCCAGTTTTTCCTCTCAGTTGCTGTCACTTGCACTATACATACAGTAAAATCTCTGGCCGTTTCTACACCAGGCTTGTGGCCTGGGATGGCCCCCGGCTGGTCCCTGTGAGTCCAAATGACGCACAGAGACTCCTGGGGGCAGGGAGAACAGCCATGGGGTATGCCAGGGATAAGGAATCCCTGGAAAATCCTGAATTTTCCACGGTCCCAGGAACTTCCTGAGACCGTGGAAGATGTGGCCGCCCATCCCGGGTGCTGCTGCGCTTACTCGTGAGTAAGCATGGCAGCACAAATGGGCATGGTTCCACACTGCATGGCTCTATGCCTATCAGCGGAGGGGGTAGTATCTGTTTCACCACCCCTGGGAAGGCGGGGGGGGGCCGATCACACATGGGTGGTTTTTTTTTTTTTAGACTTCCTTTTTATGGAGGAGCACTCCTGCGCTCTTCCTGGATTTTTTAAAAAAAACATAAAATGGTGGGCATGACTTGTGACGACCCGGGAGGAACCTGGGATGTTGCGCCCATGATTTGTATTGAGAGTGACGATCCTGGTAGCAGGTATTTCCGGGATCGCCCGCCCTCTTCCCTTTACACCTCAATGATGTAGAAAGGGCCTCTGTTGTGGGAGAGCGGAGGCAAAATACATCGCAAAGGTAGTGACAGTTTTCAGTAAGCAGGAGTGACTTTCCTCTGAGAAACATCTGGAGGCTGAGCCTCTCATATTTTCAGGAAGAGGCAAATTAGTATATAAAGTAATGCAAACTATGAAGACCTCTTAAATGATCTTAAAGCTGCCTGATAAAATGGGAGGATCAAATCTTTCCCTGTGACCCATTCAATAAGAGGCTTAAAATGGGTTGCTCTCATCATTCTTTCTTTATATCCTCCAAAATTTCTCTAACTTGTGGTACAACAAAGATATATTGGTATGATAAGATATCACCATGGGATTTCTTGGAAGGTTCTTTGATGGAAAGTTCAGTAATGGCAGATGAACTGCCCCTGCCCCCAAAGACAGATTGCGTTCCATTATCTTTCTTTTCTTGCAGGCTACAGATGAAAGGTATAGTTATTTGTATAAAATGTGTGTCTTGCTTCCTAGCAACATAGATTGCAGATTGGATGGGACAGTAGCTACGCCCAACTAGGCTGGCACCAGGTGAAATGAGAATCTTGGAACACACCCGTGGCATTCTGCAACACTTCGGCATTCCACAGCAGACATGTAGAGATTCCTCAGTAAAGACATTGATGTGGAAAGGGCTTCTTAAGTGTAGGAAGTTTGGAATCCACAGGTATTATGCAGAATTCCTCCTACAGCTTCCATTTCCTGGAGACATTTTCCTGAAATGCATCATATGGTCACTTGAGGCTGTATCTACCCATTTTGGGTTGTATCCAACAGCATCATTCTAGTGGTGTAAAGCTTCTACGACTTACGGAAACCCCATTTTCATCCTTGTGTCAATATCATTTTTTTTTAACTTTCATCCTGCTTTCTCAAGCTATTGCGCAACTGGTTTCACAGCTCATTATGATTTAATTACACCAGGTGTTGCTTGTGCTACTTGCACTAGTTTTGCTAGTGCTTGCACAAGTTATTTATTTATTTACATGTAGGTTATACTGCATTATTGGCTAAAGAGCCATCAAAGCAATGAACAACAATTTAAACCCTTAATAAAAAGAAGGTTAAAACAATGAAACATTAAAACTGCATAATTTAAAGGACTCAATAAAAAGATGTGTTTTCACACCCTTTCAAAAGAGAAAAAGTGGAGGCCAGTCATAGTTCTTGAGGGAGTGCATTCCACAGTTTGGGAGTAACACAGGAGAAAGCCCTTTCACACATGCAGAACAAACGGGCCGCTATGAGCCATACTGTCCTCAAGGGGGGACTCTCCTGCAGATCCTAATAACTAAGCAGGTTCATAATGAAACAGGCGGTCCTTCAAATAGCCAGGCCCTAAGCTCTTCAGGGCTTTGAAGGTTAAAACCAATATCTTGAAATGAGCTCGGAAATAATTGGCAACAAGTGCAGATCTTTCAGGACGGGTGTAATATGGTCTCGAAACCATGCACTGATTGGGAGCCTAGCTGCCATATTTTGCACCAGTTGAAGCTTCTGGATACTCTTCAGGGATAGCCCACACCACTGGTGGTGTGAACACACAACCCGTTGCAGAACAATGCCACTGTAGTGTTACATTCAATTCAACCCACTGATTTTATATATTCTTCGCATGGAAATGCAACACTTGGCCATCAAATCCAGACTTGATTATGTAGAAAGCCAGTGCTGCCACACCCTTGAACAAGAGTTTCTTCCATTTACCTGATAGAATGAAAAAAGCTTATACCTTCCAAATACCTCCATTATTTATTTCCTGTGCGATGACTTCTACACTTGCCTCAGATGCCATCAAAGATTAACCAAAGACACGCCGCATTTTAACATCATCTCCTGGAGGATTGATCCTTTGGAGCTTTTGACACTGCAGATTTGTTCTGATCAGAAAGGCCAGATGTCACAAGCTGAACAGTTTGTTTGATGCTGAGCCACTGGTATGTGTTGCTTCCTTAGCTACTGCCCTGCCCTTATGGTGACTGCTATGATTCATTGGATTTTATATCATTCCAACTGCCAGACTCCAGGGAGTCTCACCAGCATGATTTTCTGACATCGAAAGGCCAATGAGAAACAACTCAGCCAAGAATTGTTCTTTACAATGGAGGTTCTTCATTAATTCTCCATGCTGGTAGCCAAACAGTTCCCATCACCAGAGCAGTCATAAGATAATTCACAGTTTTCAGAACACATTCCATTTTGCTTCTTTATTCCTACACAGCAGGTTTCCATTCATTATTAAAGACACAATCCTCATCTTAAATTGTAGAAATTAGAGTAGGAAGCTTCTATTAATTTATTCTATCAGAACTTTCCATTTGCATAAAACTAGCAAACCTGTTCCCTTCAGCACCTAATGAGCTAACATACATGCTCCAGCCCCTCCCCTAGTTCTCACCAGCACCACCAATTTTTGTTTTAGTCTGTGTTTAGTCGAACAAGAGAAACCATGGAGTATGGCGGGAGAGAGCATCTTTTGCAACTGTAGTCTACTGTACTCTATGGATTCTCTCTCAAGAGTGGACTAGAGGGGCAAAATATGCTCCAAACATCCAAGCTTCCTCTCTCAAGAATCTTATCCTTGAGAGAAAATTATGGAATTAGGCAAGCTGGAGTGGTTCCCCCTCCTCTTTGAGCAGAGAGAGGAAAGCCGTCCCTTCCCAGGAAAGGGAATTGTGGGTGGAAGGGAGGTTCAACTATTACATCCCTCAAGACCCTTATGAAGATGATAATTGGTTGGTTGGTTGGTTGTATTATTAGGCTTAGGGAAAATAGCAGCAAGGAGGTAAAGTCTATCCAAATTGTGTGTGTGGGGGGGGAACATCAGGGAAAAGAACTGAGAAGAGAATTCTGTTTGTGTATATGTGCCTATTTGTGTGTGAAAGAGACAGTGACTGGGGAAAGGATGTGTGTGTGTGTGTGTATGTGTCTATGTTTGTGTGTTTATGTGTGGGAGAGGTGGGGGGGAGCCCAGACTCTCTCCACTACCAGCTGTAACCATACTCACTGCCAGCACATGGCCCCCAAGCCTCCAGCTTGCAGCCCTCAGGACAGTTGCCCATCCTGACCTAAAACAACCACAGGGCTGACGTATTTAAAACTCTCTCATTTGATCATATACACAGCTGCCCAGAAAATGATGATGTCCATGTGTGTGTGTGTGTGTGTGTGTGCATGTGTGTGTGTGAAAGTATTTAATACTGCCCTTCAACCAAAGGCCCTGTGGGGCCTCTCATTGGATGCAGAGAGTTTGGGATGATAATAATAACAATAACAAATAATAATAATAATAATAATAATAGAAATATTTCTTTACTCAAGCAAAAAATGAGACTTATTGGCTCAATTCGGACGACACATTAATCAATTGAGAGGACTTAACCCACTGACAGTGGGTTAAAAAGGTGGCCTCAATTCGGACGACACGCTGCAGCAGGGGATGCAAAGTTAAGTTAACCACCCTGGTGGTTAATAACATACTCGGTTCTGACTGACAGCTCGGCCGCCATTTTCCCCGCCTACCAAACTCCGTTAGTCCTCCAGCAGGTATCCCAGAAGGCACTGCGGCCGAAAACCATGGACGCCACCATTGAAGCCGATGCAGGACACGCCTCCCAAACCCCATTGGAAGCCTCAGTCACTGGGCGGAACTCAGCAGCCTCGGGCAAAGAGACAGCCAGGAGAAACCGCAGCACCTACACAAGAGTAACAACCAGCAATGCTCCCCAAACGTTGGAACCCACACCCCAGGGAGCCACCCCCGCCCATCCTATATGGGAGACCTGGCATCTGTGAGAGTCACCCACCTCCCCCAGCCCCCTCCCCCCTCCCTCCCAGAGCAGCCACCCGCACACACAGGAAAGAAGGCAAGAGTGGGGCGGTTGGGAAATCTTTATTCAGCAGGAAAATCAGACATGGGCAGTAAGGCACATGGGCACCACTATGCCAGGGCAGAACCTACGGAGAGGACAGGCGCCCCCGGGAAGGGAGGAGGAGGCGGCTGGAAGGCACAGCGGTGAAGAGGGGATGGCCAACGCCACACCCCCAGGGAGCCAAGCACAGAATGTGCCAAGGGAAGGAGGTGGAGAGGGTGCCATGCCAGGGAGAGATAATAATAATAATAATAATAATAATAATAATAATAATAATAATATATTTATTTATCACCCGCCTCTCCCAACGGATCGAGGCGGGGAACAGCACCAAACACAAAATACAAAAACTGATTAAAAGCAGATAAAAACCAGTACATCATTAAAATACCAATAAAACACCAATAAAACACTTTAAAATTCATCTAGGTAGGCCTGCCAGAAGAGATCAGTCTTTATAGATCTTTTAAATTCCTGAAGACTAGTAAGTTGGCGAATCTGTCCCGGCAGATCATTCCACAATCTGGGAGCGGCAGAAGAGAAGGTCCTCTGGGTAACGGTTGTCAGTCTAGTTCTTGTTGACTGTAATAAATTCTTCCCAGAGGACCTGAGCGTGCGGGGCGGATTGTATGGGAGAAGGCGATCCCGTAGGTAACCTGGACCCAAACCATGTAGGGCTTTAAAGGTAATAACCAACACTTTGTACTTCGCCCGGAAACTGATTGGCACCCAGTGAAGAGATTTTAAAACTGGTGTAATGTGGTCACCCCTAGATGTACCGGTGACCAACCTGGCTGCCATATTTTGAACTAGTTGAAGTTTCCATACTAGGCACAGAGGTAGCCCTATGTACAGTGCATTGCAGAAGTCGAGCCTCGAAGTTACCAGCACGTGCACTACTGATTTTAGGTCTTCCAACTCTAGGAAGGGGCGCAGCTGGCGTATCAGCCGAAGCTGATAGTAGGCACTCTTGGCAGTCGCATCTATCTGAGCTGTCATTTGGAGCGACGGATCCAGGAGCACCCCCAAGCTGTGAACACAGTCTTTCAGGGGGAGTGTAACCCCATCCAGAACTGGTTGACACACCTCCAACCCCAGGTTGTGGCCCTTGACAGTAAGCACCTCCGTCTTGTCTGGATTCAGCTTCAGTTTGTTTTTCCTCATCCAGCCCATTACCGCCTCCAAGCATTCATTCAGAGGAGACACACTATCCTTAGCTGATGCTGTTGTCAAAGGCATAGAGAAATATATTTGGGTGTCATCAGCATACTGATAGCACCCCGCCCCATGCTTCTGGATGATCTCTTCCAGCGGTTTCATGTATATATTAAACAGCATTGGGGATAGGATGGCACCTTGTGGTACACCACATAGCTGCTCCTTCTTTGAAGAGCAACTATCCCCAAGCATCACCATCTGGAACCTGCCCGAGAGGTAGGACTGGAACCACTGAAGCACAGTGCCCCCGAGTCCCAATTCCCTCAGGCGTTCCAGAAGGATACCATGATCGATGGTATCGAAAGCCGCTGAGAGGTCCAGGAGTACCAACAGGGTACTGGGGAATGCCAGTCCAGAGATGGGACTCCACAGCCGACGCTCACACGGGATGGGGGTAGCGCAGCCAGATCCAGGTACTGATGCTTTCATGCACCCGGGACGCCTCCGCACGGGCGTGGCGCTCCCCAACAGGATTCTCAGGGCCTGGCAAAGGCTCACTGTTCAGCCGTGTTGGGCGGATGAGGGGGGGGCTCTCTGGTCGCCGCTTCCCCTGCCCTCGTCCTTATGGGTGATGCAAGGGTGGAGGTGGTGGTGCAGTGGGAGGTCTACTTTGGATGGGGTGTTGTTCTCCCTCTTTGTGTGGGGGGGCTGCCCCTTGCTCCAGGGCGCCTGAGGTTGTTGCGTGTTCCGTCTCCCCCTCCCCCCTTTGCCGTAGTGCCCTTCTGGTGTGCTTCCCAGTCCGTTTGGGTAGCTGACTGTGCACCCTGCATGAGTGCTTGCAGGAGCTGGCTCCTTTTTGAGCTCCGTGCCGGCTGCCTGGTGGGGGAGGCGGGCGTCCTGGTTGCTATGGCGGTGAAACCAGCGATCTGTTTCATCCGCTCCTGAGCTCCCATCCGCTGTCTGCCGCTCTTGCCGCTCTCCTCTATGGTCTTTTGTGTTAACGTACTCACCTCAGTTGTTTAACCAACGCACCTCAAGTGGCTGAATTCGGACAACACGTTAGTCAATTGACTAACTTTTAAACGCAAGCGAGTTGTTTAACTCAGTTGTTTAAAACTGCAACTTAAACAACCATGGGTTGGTTAACCGTTGTGTGGCTGAATTCGGACAACATGTTTGGTTAACCCACTGATGGTTGTTTAACTTAACAATCGTTGGTTAACGTGTCGTCCAAATTGAGCCATTATGTCCTTGGGTGGTGGAGGACATAGATTTGCTAGTTTTATGCAAATATGGAGTTGTGATGAAATCATTTATTCATTTATTTTGGCTTGTAGTCAAGTCTCATGATTCCTGCATATCTGTTGCCTCCAAATTCAAGTGAAGCCTCTTCTGAACTGAGAGAGACTTCCACTGGGGAAAGGGGTGATTAACAGGTAAAGATCAGCAACATTTTGACATTATTATTATTATTATTATTATTAAAATGATTAACAGTGATTAATATGAACAATCAGTACAACTGCTGGAATTCAAGCACCAACTCCAATTCAGGCTTTAACCTGCGCTTTGTCACAGGATAATTTAATTGATTATAAAAGGTACCTTCACTTTATTTTAGCCACATATCCCAAAAAGGGCCACTTCCTATTATGTCACCACGTAGGGAGGTTGGAGAAATCCACAACAGATGCGAATGAGTTCAGATCTCTATGAATCTTTTTCAGGATCATAGAAATTCTGTGGACTTGACAACTGTTTTGCTTTGTTTTACTTTTTGAGGCTAACGCACACTTCTGCTGATGCACATTAGCACTAATGTTCATTATCGTTAATGGAATGAAATTCTCATGCATCCGTTACCCCCCCCCCCCAATTCTAACAATGAACGAACAATGGAACAAAAGACACATGATGATCCATGAAACACAGACGGAACAGATTCAACAAAATCTGTACATCCCCCTACCACCACATTTACAAGTGATAGGGAGATGTGGCCAACCTTGTATGCCCTTGCTACATGCCCTCACAAAGTGTTTTGCATGTATCCATAAAAATGTAACATGTGAAGCAGACCTTTGGTTTCAGGTACACTGCTGCAACTACACACAAACACGCTAATAAAGGCAACAAGGGTCAAATCAAAACAAAATGGAAGGAAATGAACTACAGCAGTGTGTCTTTTGGTGTCGACACAACCCATGTTTGTCAAACAGTGTTCCTCTTTTACCCTCAACTTTGTTAGGAAATGGTTCAGGAGGAAAAGCTGTCAGTGATCTTAAGTGCTCTTGGTAAACCATCTGTTAGGATGGAAGGATAGATGGAGGGGGGCGGGGTAGAATTAATTTATCACTGACTTCAAGAATTTCTGCCTTTTAAATTAGCAGTTGTTTTTATAAGGCTGAAATAGAGAATTTTGCATCTTGGACTAAACTAGGTATTAGCATCACTTAAGATAAACACCAGTTGTAATTTATCTGTTAATTTGTACAGCGGTCCCTTTGCCAGAATTAACAAACCACAGGCCTGGTTTAAATGCATGGTCTCTCTGTCCAAGGGAGGGAAAGGTAGTTGTTATAAATGTCACTCACATTATTGTACAAAGTCCTTACCATAGGATAAAGAAGGACATTCTTGTCACATTTCCCAATAGTTCTCTAACCCTATATTTTGCTAAGGCCATCTGAAAACATATTCCACCGGATCCCCTCAACTGGAAGATCTGAGACATAGAGTATCTTTGTTCAAAGCAACCTAAAATAGTAAGGCAAACTGTATTTTACCCTTCAGCAGTGACAGGCCAACTGACACTACCTGAATAACAAGCCCTAACGTACAATTGTTACTGACTATAAATTGAACTACTTGAAAAATTCTTTAGTTTTCATTGATCTTTCTTTTCTAGGTCTATGGTATGGATTCACATCTCTCTATGGTGTACAATCACATTCATAGTATCTGTTTAGAGTCATGAAATAGGAGTAGTCCTAGCTGGTAACAATAACCGTTAATTCTGAAAAATCATAGGATTTTTAAGGAATACTGTCACTACATTAGACCCCAGTTTAAGAACCAGCAGAGTTCCCACAAGACTTCAGTAAAGGGCTCCAGGCAATGTTATAGTTTCTGAATGGTGGCCAAGAATGAGTTTTAATTCTATGGCAAGTGTATAAAATAAGGAGCAATCCTTTTTATTATATATTACTTCCCTAGTCATTATGAAATCATTTGGTATTCACTGTGATCACACTAATCATTAATGCACTCATTTGGCATTCATATGACTGCCTCATGCACTTCCATAGAAATTCCATTGTAATTAAGCATTAGTTAATGTTAACAGTAATGGACATTTAAAGTAAAGTGTGACCAG
The DNA here is from genome assembly GCA_029215795.1 of Anniella stebbinsi. NCBI lineage: Eukaryota > Metazoa > Chordata > Lepidosauria > Squamata > Anniellidae > Anniella > Anniella stebbinsi. The sequence continues at coordinate 44,355,492 of JARDYH010000006.1, forward strand.
CTAGGGTCACTAGCAGCAGACAATCAATTTATTCAAGTATTGCGGACATTAAACAAGCTCCTGTCACTTTAAAAAGCCACTGAAAGGTTAGTGGAAGCTGAACAGGAAGTACAGTTACTTTTCAGGAGTCTAGTGAGCACTTAGTAGCCAATCATTGGGGGGGGGGGATATTTCTACACCCACAAAAAGCAGTTGTTGCTTTATGAATCGAGTGTGAATTTAACAATGGCATGCTTGATTGTTAATTGTCACTATGTACTATGCTATTTTTATTTATTTTTTAAACCCATCTAGATTAGTGGGAGGACAACAATTCCTAATATTTCAAATGAAAAAGAATCTCAGGTACTTGCACAGTCATTCAAGGTAAGCAGTCCTGGTAGATGGAGCAGCATGCTCCGATTCAGTATAACTAGCACAATTTGACATGCAGTCAACCAGTTCCTGGTAATGGAGATGCGGAATCGGGAAGGGGTGAAGCAAGGGCAGAGAGTTCTCACCCAGCAGCCTGAATCCAGTCTAACCTTTAACTTGTGCAAAATAAATGTTGACAAGTCCCTTATGAAATGCACCGTTCAGTCTTCAAGGTGCTCCAACTGGTGCATCTCATTGAAGTGCATAGGTTCAAAAGATAAACTGCTATACCAAAACCAAGACTTGCAGAGGCAGCAAATGTTTTAGGATGGATACACCAATCTTTGTTAGATAGTAAACCTGTCTAACCCCACAAATCATGTTGTTAGTCCAATGTTGCAGAGGTGTTATTCTTCTGTTTCAGGCAAGTGCACCAGTGCAAACATTAAGAATCCATGTGTTTGATTCCACTCCTTACCTTGTGTAAAGTAAGGAAAGCTTACTTTTCATATGGCAGAAAAGGCTATATGCAATCTTTTAAAGTTCTGATGAGATTATTATTTTGTTTGAGGCAAGAAAGGCTTCTTTCCAGAGGCCTTTGGTTTTAATGTTAGGAAGAAGAATGTCTACCCAGATGTTGCCCTGGGACTGGAAAGAAGAAGGAAGCACATCCTGCCTTTTGCTATCAGGCAGGGGACTTGGGCCACTGGGAGCTTGCATCCGCTGCTTCCCAGGAACAACATAAAGCCAAGGGGGGAGACCAACCTGGCCCATTTGTTGGCCAGGGGAAAGAAAACTGTGGCACCTCCATAGGTCAAAGTTAGAAGAGCCATCAAGTGCTAATCAAGCAAGGCAAGATCAGCCTGGGTTGAAGTGCAATGAAATGCTCCCTTATAGCTCGCTACTTTGTTCTGGTCTTGAAAAACTGATCTCCCTGCTCTTTCTTTCCCCTCCCCTCCCCATTTGTGTCCTGTATTTTTACTTTATACACCTGATGACACGACCTCTCTCTTTTTATGGATGTGAACCACTTTGGGTGACAATAATTATCTGAACAGTGGGATAAAAATAAAATAAATAAGTAAACCCCACTGAGTTCAAGTACTCCAAGGTATACGATTGCAGAATTTATTATTATTATTATTATTATTATTATTATTATTATTATTTCTAATCCTTCCCTCTGTCTGTTCCTCTGACTGCCCTATATCACTGCAGTACTCTTCCATCTTGACTCTGTTCAACTTGTATTTTATACAGAGCTGATACTACTTACAGGAACTTAATATAACAACAAGAAGAACAATTCATTACCACATATATGAATGCTCACTGTGAAATTATTTTCATTAATTCCGAATTGAAAAAGCTTAATATCAACTCCAGCAAAATAGTTTTATGATATCAGTTATGGATCACCTTGATATACAGAAGTGGAAACTGAAAGCCTGCATATCACATATCTCACATAAGAGTCTGAACTTGTACCGCCAATCAAAATCAAGCAATTCCACTGAAATAAGGAGAAAGGGGCAAACAAAAAAAAATAGCACTACAGAAGAAACAATAAGAAGAAATTGAAACCTGCTATAAGGTCTGGTCTACACCAGTGACTCATAATAAAAAGACTCTGTGGCTTCCTAACATAGCTTCTTGACCTAATGGTGTCAATGATGCGCAATGGAAAATACAAACAGAGGCAGAGATCAGAAGCAGAGATTAAAAAGCCACAACAATATATGAAGTTCCCAGAAGGGTTAAGTATTATTACTATAAATATTTGGAAAGTACACATTTTTAAAAAAACAGCACTATTCTTCCATCACATTCCTCAAGATCCAAAAATCTACCAAGTCCCATATGTGATAGCATCTGATGAAGTGAACTATGGTCCACAAAACCTTGTGCCATAATAAAAGTGTTGGTCTCTAAGGTGTCACAAGAGTCTTTGTTTTCTATCTATCTATCTCTGGCAATTCCTGTAAACCAATGATATCTATGCCATATCAATGATGTAAATTAACTATTGCCCTATCAGCAGCTTACCAACAACATACAAAATGCTAACTTCAGTTATTGCCCATAAACATTATGTGCACAAACAACATAATTAGAAGGGAACAGAAAGGCTGTGCAAGATAAATATATGGTTGTAGAGATCAACTTATTATTGTTGAAGTCTTCATATAATCTCCCAGTGGCATATATTAATCATTGGAAGGCCTCCCATTCTAGGGTGACCATATGTCAGGAAAAACCAGGGCATGTCAGGAATTTTGGTAACAAATCCAGGAAGGGGAAATTTGAAGAAAAATCTGGATTTCCCCCCATCCTCCTCACACCCAAAGGGCAGCTCTGCTTTATATTCAATGGGAATTAACAAAAATGCTTACAGCTCTGTCATTTTTAAAGACAAAGGAATGAAACTTGGTACCTTGATAGTTCAGAAGTAGGGCTTTAGCCATGCCAAGTTTGAAGCTGATCTGTTTATCCACTGATTTTTAGGATTAAAAAAAACATTGAGGTGGAGTTAAAGAAGGACATACAACTGGCTGTCATCTATGTACTGGTGAAACCCTGCCCCAAATCTCATAATGACCACACTCAATGGTGTCATAGAGATATTTAGAAAAAGCATTAGTGACAGGTTCATGCCCTGTGGCATTCCACAGCACAATTGCCAAGGAGCTGAGGCATAATCCCCTGATACCATTCTCTGGAACCAATCCTGCAGCTAGGAGAGTTACCACTGCAATACAGTGCCCCCTACTCTAACCTCATGGAGCAACTCCAACAGGATACCATGGGTGATGGTATCAAAAGCCATTGAGAGAACAAGGAGAAGCATCAGATTTGCACTCTACCTGTCCCTCTCCCAATAAACATCATCACCTGGGTGACTAAGGTAATTTCTATCCTGAAACCAGGCCTGAATGCGGACTGAAATGGGTTTCAGTCTGCATTCAACCAGATCAACCAAGAACATCTACAGCTGTGCCATCACCACCCTTTCAAGCACCTTGCCCCCAAAGGGGGCAACTGTAACTGGAAGACAGTTACCATACACATCTGGGTCGAAAGAGAGCTTTTTCAGGAATGGTCACACAGCTGCCTCTGTTTCAGGAATGATCACACAAAAGCAGCCAGTACCACTCCTTCGCATAAAGATGCATTAACCACTCCCTGGACCCACCCACCCAAACTTCCCAGCTGGTCTGAATAAGCCAAGATGAGCATGGCTTAAGAGGGCATGTGATTTGGTACATCATTGCAAATGTCTTGTCCACATCCTCAGGTTCCATCAACTGAAATTGATCCCACAGACCTGGATACAATGGTACATTGGACACCTCATAAGGACCTGTCTCAACTTCCAGTATTGAAACACCATGTGTTTTCCTCACCTTCGTTATGCATGACCTAAAAGTACACAGAATAAAGAACTGTGGCTGTCCTTTCACTACTTGTCACTGCTCTTATCCTTTCTATGCTTCTGTAATCTTCCTCTAGCAATGCTAAGAACAACCCATCTTCATGGTCTTTGTTGAGATCAATGTGAGTTCCATACGCCACTGCATAACACTGCTTAACAAAGACACAATATAGCACATGGTGATCTTATATACCTTCCATCTATTTTGATATGGCTTGAATAACAGTAATTTTCTTTGTTCTGCATCTCCAAATATCATCTGACCTCTTACACTCAACTGTGTTGTCCTCAAAATATTAGCTGGTACGTTATAGGGAAAAAATGTTTTTGTTTTAATTTTACCCATAAAATGGTTCTGTACTATTCTTCCAAGAAAAACTGTGTGTGTGTGTGGGGGGGGGGGAATCTAATGTGAAGAATTGTTCACATTGCTGTATATCCTGGTGTATGATTCAGTTTAATTTGTATTTCTAATAATGACATTTCCACATTTCTTCATAATGAGTCACAAGTAAACATGACATTTCTGCAGTGAGATACAGAAATTCAATGTGACCAAAGAATAAAAGTAAGCCATTTTCATATTTTAATTCTTTGGCTAGTGTTGTATCCCAGTCTGGTTCTACTGACACTCAGGACAGACTAAATAATTTTCAAGTGATAATTTGATAGACCCGACCACTTGCTTGCCTTATCAGTTGTAGGATGGTAACCAACATATTGTTGCTCATCATCACAAAGATCTTTTAGTGCCATGTGTCCATTACTCAAGTCTCCATTCCTTAGCCAAGAACCTCTTTCAGCCTGAGGGCCATATTCCATTTCAGAGAACCCCTCAGGGACCACATTCCTGTGGTGGGCAGGGTCAAAGGTGAAAGGGGCCAGGCCAAAAACCAAGAATACCATCCAGTAACTAAGCCTTAGGAGAGGCATTTCACCCCTTTAGAATGGGGAAAAGGCTGCACAAAAGCTGGGAAACCACCAGATGATCAGTGCTTGGGAGAAAGGATCCATTACGGGGGTGTAGCCTTTGCGGAGAGCTCCAGAGGGCTGGATTCCCCCTCCCCCTGCCTGGTTCCACAACCCTAGTTTAAAAGGTCTACAAAGAGCCCATGCCTGTACAACTGCACACACAAAGCGTTCTCCCTCCATGCGATCAGGAAACCTGGAAGATCAGCATTCCCTGTAATTTGGAAATAGCATTCTAAACATGTAGTTACACATGCTGGGCTCTTTTTAAAACAAATTGTTGTGAACCATCCAGAGAGCTTTGGCTATTGGGCAGTAGAGAACTGTAATAAATAAATAAAAATATGAGTTCATTACAGGCATTCACCTATTATGTTCATTTAAGTGTTTGTAGATAGTGTACAATGCACAAGGCATCTTCAGACATTTAAGCAAATATATGTAGATGAGGGCAAAGCCTGCCGCTGTGAATTTGCTTCCACCCCATCCCACCCTACTCTGCCCAGTATTGGTTCATCTAGCCCAGTATTGTCAACAATGACTGGCAGCAGTTCTCTAAGATTTCAGGAAGGATTCTTTTCCAGCCCCACCTGGAAATGTCGGGGATTGAATCAGAGACTTTCTGCATGCAAAGCAGGTGCTCTGCCATTCCCCTAGTGTGGTTCTACCACCACCACTCCAGCTGTGTTCACTAGATGTCTGAAAAGGACTTCAGAAAATGTCTAAAGTTCAAAGAAACTGGGACATTCTCAAAGTTAATGGATGATGTTATTATAATGGATAATGGCATGGCATTTCTAAAAAGGTAATCATGCAAGTTTGTATGTCTACCACATTTCCATTATGCAAAATGGTGCTTTGCAATCTAAAGAACAGTATCAGTTCATTCCATCTCCTTTCCCTAGACCCTTCATACTTCTTTGATATCCATCTGGCAATGAAGTTCAAAAAGTCCATGTTTATGTTGAGTGCATAATGGTAATTCAGATGTTATGTTAGTGCACAATCTATTCCTACGTATGTTTAGAAGGGGGAAAAAGCCTACAACTCCTAGCATTCCCCAACCAGAGTTAAACTCGTATTATCTGTTTTCAGTCAATCAATTTTTCCTTTATTGCAGTCCATAGACCGCTGTTTTCAGTCATATCAGATCATTCATATCAGCTCAGACTTTTATCCAACATTGAGAGCCAAGATGGAACATGATACGCCTGCCATAAGATGACTATCTGCTATCATGTAACATGTCATTTGGTAATATACTAACTGGTACCAAAGAAAATGTGGATTCACACGATTCTCAAAAAAAAAAAAGTATGTTAATTCTCAACTCTGTGCAAATAAAATATGCTCATTCTTCACAAAAATTTTATTTGGTTGCTCTGCTCATTTAAAAATAGTTCATCAAGAATAATATTTTTGGAGGAATTTCCCATATAAATTAGCTTTGCAATTCACAATTCATCAAAGCATCAATATGCAGTGTCACACTGCCTTTGGAGTCGAGGGTTGATTTGGTTTTTAAATTGCATCACAGTTTACACAATCTTAATTGAGAAGATGTAGATTCACCCCCACCCCTACCCCAATTAAAAAGAACACAGCTTTACAGTCTCAGCAAAGTCATGTAACATAACATTGAGTCATGCATATAGACCCTGGGTGTAAAAGAAAAAGAAAACCTTCCTTTCTCCAAATGATAAGTAATGACGAGAGTTCAGCAAGAGATTCCACTGTGACTCTCTTATTCTAAGAAGTGTCATTATAAGTCTGATGGAATGCCAGCAAAGAAAATACTATGTTACCTTTGGTTCATTAGTTGTCTCTCTCTCAGATCAAGGAACATTCATATACATTTTAAGTTTCACCTTCATATTCTTTTATGCTTTTCTTCTCACAAAAGTTACTATGGGAAATGGAATGAGGTTGGGTGGGGGAAAGACAGCGGTATCTAGCTCTCAGCTTATTATCTTCATTTTCCATTAATCTCAAAGCTGGCCATTACCAACAGAGCATTTGTGCTTCTACTAAGATCCACCCAGGAACAAGCCTTACCAAGTTTATTCTTATAATTATAAACCATCATTCATTTCACTTTTTAATAGTCATTTTTCTTACTAATAATGACTACCTCCATCAGAGTTTGCCTACCCATTTTTACAACTGTAGTGTGCATAGGAGATAATGTAAGTATTGCATCTAATATGCACTACTTCTCAAGAGATGAGGAAGTGCCTCACTACCTTCTGACAGTACTTGCAAAAGCCTGTATATTTATTCAAAACATAAACTGGGTGGTCTGGCAAGTGGACTGCAAAACCACAGGCAATTCCAAGTCACTAAAGTTAGCAGAAATGAACACACACACACACACACACACACACTGAAATTAAGTTTGCCTTGCATAGCCTATATCATAAAGTGGAGATTCAAGAATGAAAGGTCTGCTCTTTGGGACTAATCAGTTGGCTACTCAGCCAAATTTAGTGTTTGTATAGGGGAAAATATAGTCATTTCAATGTCTTTTTACCGAACAAAGTGTCAGTCTTTTCTTTTTAACTTGGAGAGCCATGCAACATGCCATTCTGTATTAAGGACTCACAGTTTAGCACATAACTAGAGCATGTCAATGTTCTCTGAATTCAACCTATAAGCTCTTTCTGCCTCGTGTCTGTAGAGGGTTGAGAACTTTTTTTTTCTTTCTCTTTTTGCATAAAAATGCATGTGTATTTCTAAATATTTCTAAACATTTAGAGATCAGAAGTTTCTAAATGTACACATCCACTGTGTGCAGTTTTAAAATGTTTGCATTTTTCTCCCATGACTAACGAGTGTCTGTACACATTATTCAAATATGTACAAATATCTCAAGCACATACGTAGATCAAAAGAATCCATTTCTTTTTTTTAAAAAAAATAATTTTTATTTATTTCAACATAATAAAACATAAACAACTTAAAATACAATACATAACCCTCTACGACCCCCCCCAGTGCACCCCATCCCCATGAGACCTTCTCTTAATCATTCTTCATCTTTCCAAAATTTTAACAGCTCTTTTGAAGGTTGATGTCCCTTCCCCGAACTTAATACATATTCCAAAAAGGGACTCCATATTTCTCCAAAATCATTCTTACTGGACATTCCCCTCCTTATTTTCATTCTACACGTCAATTTATCATTCAATGTCATATCCCATATTTCTTTTTACCATTCTTCTATTGTATAGCTTCCTTGTCCTTTCCAGTTTTTAGCAATCATTATTCTAACTGGTGCCAGGAGGTTGTTTATCAAAAAAGAATCCATTTCTAACACATGTTTTGTTTTGCATATCGCATCACAAGCTTGGAAGTGTATGGACTTCAGAATGCAGATTGTGTTTGAGCCACTGTTTGGTTCTGGGAAGTGCGAATTTGATAAATTCTCGTTAATAACAAACTGAAATAAATTTCTCACACAATTCTATTCTAAGTTGAGAGAACAAAAATTCAAAATTCATAAAATCAATATCAGATGGTTTTTTAAAAAATAATTTAGAAAATTGGGAAGGTTAGACATTGACTTGGAATACTCCAAATTCCATAACTAACGTCATAATCTTCAGAATTTACTATCCATACTTTATTCTTAGCCCAGGAAAAGTATTTGTGTATTGTTTTGATTTTAGTAAAACATGAAGCTTTTGTAAATCAGGAAGAAAGCAGAGAGACTTATAGACAGAGATCAAATGTGAGTAATCAATGTGAAGCAAAAGATCTATCTTCTAACCACAGAATAATATATTATTATCCTCAGTATTTCATTCTCTTACATTTCATATAGTCGCTCTATTCTCTTTTTTTCCTTGGATTCAACTATCACTTTCCAATCAGAAATCTGGATTTTGTGACCAAGCTAATTAACTCCCAATATTTTAATAATCAATCAACCATCTTTTCCTCTAAATGATATGGTCCTATGCCTCAGTGTGGAAGCAAATGAGTCCCTCCCCCCATCCTCCCAAATGTAGTGGTTTCTGAATACTCATGGGGCTGCTGAATATATTAATGTATAAATGAAAAAAGTCTTTTTTAAAAAACACCAAAACCAACCCGACAAGGAGTCTGTACTGGAACAATCCAATTTCCCCTCTAATACTTGCCCTGTTATGGCTTAGTCCGCAGGGTGTGGCTCTTGTTATTCTGTCTCTATGCATATTGGAGTGAGTGAATGACTGACTGCATGTGTGGCTGCCTTGCTAAAAGAAAATTATGTTTCCATGTATTATTGTTGTTTATCAACCTATCAGTTGCTTCTGAATAGAGCTGGGGAGAGTTTCATTCAATTCACATTTTGATAAGAACTTAACAAATGCACACTTCCCGAGTCAGTATCTGAACTGGAACACAGATGTCCTTTGGTATTTGAACATCTCAGAATTTTGTGATGCAGTTCTCCAAACAAAAAATTCATAGAAAATAGCATATATTAAAGGAAAATATGCACAGAAATGTGTATATTAGTGAAAAAAAGATGTACCAAAAAGCATTATCTAAGGGGAAACAGCTTGCAAAAATGTGCATAATAGGCAAGGATTTATACAAGAATGCTCATATTATGGGAAGAAATATGTAGGATAATGCATACTAATTTTCATGCAGACCATTTTTAAAAGTTGCAAACTTATGTGGAAATGAAATGGAATGAATAGAAGGATGGGAAAATGAGAAAGAGAGAAACCAAAATTGACAGATTCATCCATCTCTACTTCTGAGTCCTGGCCAGACAGCAGAACATATTGGGACATGGAAACCTGAATAAGTACTCCATTCCTAAGATCCACAGTCATTGAGACAATATGACAAAGACATGTGCACAGTGGCCTTTCGGGACCTATGGAATGATGTCAGGAGTTCAGCCATGGAATACTGAAGGTGTCAGTTAAAAGGAAAGGAAAAGAAAATGGTGTGTGAGAGGTAATTGTCCTGCTTGATCACCTAAGAACTTAATAGCATACCAAAGGGGAGATTATGGTTGGAGGATGCATGCCATGAAGATAGATAGATAGATAGATAGATAGATAGATAGATAGATGATAGATAGGTAGGTAGATGATAGATAGATAGATGATGATTAGATAGATAGATAGATGATAGATAGATAGATAGATAGATGATAGATAGATAGATAGATAGATAGATAGATAGATAGATAGATAGATAGATAGATAGATAGATGATAGATAGATAGATAGATAGATAGATAGATAGATAGATAGATCTCCCCTGTGCTTTATGTGTACAGGGGTGTGTGTGTGTGTGTTGAATAATGGCAAAAGGAAAAGAATACCTTTTTCCTTTCCCACTTCACAGGAACTTTCCCTATAAACACAATAAATAACAATAAATTGTTCAGGTTCAGGGATGAACCAGCCAGCCCTGAACCTGAAACTTTTAGTGCCATGTAGCGCAGTGGAGGGAGGCTAGAGGAGAACGGAAAAGAAGAAATGCGTCCTTCTCCCTTTCCCCAGTCCAGAAAGCAGAGCACACGCTTCTTCACGCCCTGAACAGCACAACTCTACTCTTTGCAGACTGCATGGAGCCCTTAAGACTCCTGTTGGGCGCTGGGGCACAATGCCACATTTGGTACCCAGTTGTTAATTAACTATTGCTAGATTGTGCATCTCAAGTCAATCTTTCCATGACATCAATACAACAAGGAGAAATGACAGGACAAACAATAGAATCAAACATCACGTATGTTGCAGCACTACAACTACATTTTGAAGTGATTTTTCTTTTACCTTCACTTGGCAGTCACTCCAAATTTAATTGTGCTATGAGTATTTGTAAAAATACAGGACACAAAGGCAATATCACTTAGCAAAGCCCCTCTACTTCCATGCCAGCATTTGTCTCCTAGTTACAGCAAGGGTAATCATCAGCGCCAGGCAACCTAGATGAGAATTATCAATCGGTTACCAAGACACCTAATGATTTCATCAATAATATTTTACCAGCTCCAAAGGTCATTCGGAGAACTAATACCACACGGAATGCACCTTCCAAAGTGGGTGATATGAGGGTGGCTGTAAGGGTCAACACTTCGTTTCCCATTTCTTTAATTGTTACTTCTAAATGAGTATTAATTGAACCACAATAGGAAGAGTGTGCCATTTGACAGCGCAAGTGACAGCCTGGAAGTGCCATTTTACAGAGTGTATATAACCACTGCTAACACCCTCAAAGCGTTAATTCCATTTTATGTCTTTCACATTTAATAGCAAATTTGCCATTTAATCTTTAAGACAGAAGTTACTTATTCTCAATCTACCTCTCACTTGCACTGATATAATCTCATGCCACTCAGACTGGCCTGTGGCATGAAGCACGTCACACTTTCAAATCAGGCCCATTTTTTCATTAGCTCATATCCTTCCTGAGATGCCCTCCTTTACAGATGGCTGATCAGCAATCAACACTAGTTTGTTTCAATCAGAAAAGCAGCCGTAACTTCTCATTTAAAAACTGTTCCTGAAGAAGCACATTAGTTAAAGACATAAAGCTGGCACTGGGGAAACAATGGCTGTAACAACGGGGGATTTTTTTAAAGCCACATACCCAGAAGAGATGCTGGTTTCTTTTTATATGAAGAAAAAGAAAGCCTTTAGCATGTTATGGCAAGTCTTCTCAAAAGCTGGCTGGTCACCAATAAACTATAAATCAGAGGTGTGACTAGAAAAGGCAATGAGAGATCAGAGGCACTGCTTGGAATATTTCCCACATATACATATAATGTATTTATAAAGTGCCTATAAAACCAGTAGGCCCAATATAAAAATATAATTGTTTTTTTTAAAAAAAAAAACAGGCCCTACCCATAGTCTACACACACACACACACACACACACAATTCCTCCCTCTGTTCCTTGCCCAGCAGTACTGCATGTCACCCTTTGATCAGACTTGACTGAGGTTAAGCATTTACACTTTTCAAAAAGCTGACTTAGACTCACACAGGGAAATAACTGATGTAAATGGAAGATCTCATTTTTTTTCTTTTTGTGATCAATTTTGCTTGATCAAAGTACCCATTTGCAAAACCAAATATTATGTTCTGTAAACAAGGCACTCTGGTAACTATTTAAAGATTGCAGCCCATTTTAACATGTGCTTATTCTAGCTTCTAATTCCATATTAATGCTAAATTTAGTATATCTACACTTTCTGCCCTAGATATACTATCTGGTTTTCAACTTCAAACCCTTTGTAGTCTTTTTCTACATTGAGTTTTCTACAAAAACAAACAACCTTTGCACATCTGCTAAGGACCACCAAGTGTTGCAAAGAATTAGGGGATTTTCTAAGTTCGCTATCAGTTGTCTTGGGATGCCAGTACTCAGGTCCGTTCAGCTAAGCAATTGCTCTAGTGCACCCTAGAACACAGCAGCAAATTATAAGAAGGTTAATAATAGCAGACACACTGTATTTTTGTTCAGACTGTCCACCATTACGTATCAAGAAACCTTTGATAAACTTCCCAAGAACCTTAGCTCCTAGGAATACTATTTGAGAACTAAATTGATGATCTAATTCTTGCAAGTTCAGCTACTTTAGAGCCCTGTGATTTAGAATGACATGATTCTGTGCTCTTACATGGGCAGAAATCCCCTTCTTCTATGGTGAGTAGGATTTCCAGATGTCTAGTATCCCAAAGCCTAGACTTGGGAGGTAGAGTTCAATTCTGTCATAAGGCAGGGATTTGTGATGTCATAGGGTTGGGCCTGGTGATGTTACAAATTTGCCAACTCTTGAAAATCAAGGATCTGATTCATGGGTTGGGTCTAGAAGCATTGCCCTGTGGAAACAGGATGGAGGAAGAGAACTTAAGGCCCAGAAAAATGGTGTATGCGGGGAGAGGGGGATCAAGAAACAGCCAGATGCCTGATATTTAATTTCCCAGAGGTCCTAAGAATACACCCTAAAACCAGAGGCTCAGGGCCAAATCCTAAGTCCTGGCAACCCTGATGGACAATAAAACAAAACAAAAAAATGACTTGAAATGAAGCACACAATGGCAGTGTTTGTGTGAACTAAACCTCCACATGGAAGTCAGTCACGTGGTTTCTAGAATTGCATAGTTATGATCGCTTTGTTGTTGTTGTTGTTTAAAACTTGTTATTGTATAGAAACAAAAATTACAGGGAAGATATCTGTATATAAGGAAACAAGATCCCAACTCAATAAATAAGACCAGCTTTAAACATTACATCTATTACCATATATTTATAATTAAGGAAACAATTATATCCTAAGCTTAATTTCCATATCTTCATACCTATAATATATACTCTAAAGAGCTGAAAAACAAAACAAACAGTTGGATATAATGCACGGATTCTACCAAATTCAATAAAAGTTGACTAATTCTCCACAAATGTATCCCAACTTTTATTTTCTACTGTTCTAATATAACGTGTTAATTCTGCCATAATGATAAATTCCCAAACTTTTCTAACCATTCATCCATTGAGGGCAACATTAGTTTGAGGGTAATATTCTTGCTGTAGTTGCTAAATATGATACCAGCTCCTTAGGAGTTTGAGGAACAAAACCATACACATAATTTAAATCAATAGTTGTAACAGGAACTGGGCACTGTAAAGTTGCCTTTCCTTTCTGGATCTATCCTTATTTCAAATAAAAGTAAGTATATCTACTTTTTTTATAAATATAAAAATAGGAAGCTGTCTTATAACACGTCACACCATTGGTCCATCTTCTTCTATACTGTCTTCTACATTGTCTGGCAGCCGCTATCCAGCCCTACCTGGGGGGGGGGGGTCTTTCCCATGCCAGGTATTGAACCTGGCACCATCTCCATGCAAAACATGTGCTGGTGGCTCTGATTTTTGTGAGACTGTGAATCCATTCTGGATTTCAGTTAGAACCATCCCGAACTCTAAAGGAGCTATCTAAAGTGCCGAACCTATTTGGGGGAAGGGTTCAGCATCCTGGATAGCTCCTTTTGAGTTCTGGCTAAAACCCAAAATAGATTCACTAACCTATCGAAATTGGAGCCACCAGCCTCTGCTGTGCTCAACCACTGAAGTGTGGCCAAAAATGGATTCTTTTTGGCAGCTGTCACCTTTAGGTCACCTACACTAAAACAGTACGATTGGCTCTGAGAGTTAATAGCTTTGGATTAACTGATTTAAAACAATAGTGAGTGACCTTTATCTAGGTTTCCTAATATTCCAAATGTTCTTCTTTTAGTTCCCAATTTTCAGTAATTTATTAGGATCTAATGCTATAGGAACCATTCCCTGACTTTAATATGATAAACCTGGTGTTGTGACTGTAACTTAGTTCAATGTGAGCTATCTGCAAATAATTATGGTAACTTAATTATTTTATGCACACTTTGTTGATTTCAATTTTAGCTATGGGACAGAAGTAGACCTGGGCAGCCAAGCATTACGGAACGATGAAAAACTGCAGTCCTGTGTTTGTACATTCTCAGACCTGTTTCAGTTCAGATGAGAGAAGTCACTAGAGCACTGTATTAACCTTGTACCTTTAGACTACAGGGGTTATAGTTGAAACTTGCAGTATGCAAATGTCACTTGCGTTTAGTCAGCTAATCTGTGAAGTTCAATATGCATTTGTAGTTTGGAAAAATGAACTGTAGATCAACAGGTAGATTTCATTTTGTAGTCAGTCACTAGATAGTCTTACTTTTCATGTATCTGCAAATTATTCTTCACTTCCTATTTCTTGTATTGTCCAGGTGTTTGCTTTTTTAAAGGAGATATTATACTGAACATGTAATTTAGCTATATGTGAAATTCTAGAATCATTTCCTTCCGCTTAATTACTCTTAGGGGTTAGTTTGGAGCAAACGCTCAGTGTTATTCTCTTAAAATAACAGTTGATGCTTAGCTGTATGCCAATTGTTCATAACAAGGATGCGTTAATTTCCCTCACCTCATCTGTGCCTGTGCCACCCTCAGGGTTGTGAGAAGGACAGAGAAGCATAGTGCTATTTTCTGGTTTTGTTTCAGTGTCAATCCCAAGAGTGGACCAATTTCCTACCATTTGCTGCTTTCATTACTGTCACAAGATTGTCACAAGAATTGATAAATTTCAGACTGTTTTTCTTGTCCTCATTACAATCTTAAAGTTGTCATGAGCGTGAATTGATTTTGTGCCATTTTCTGTTCTCATTACAGTCTTTCTATCTTTGTCATAAGAATGGCTTCATTTGGGGCCATTTTTGTTCCTGTTACACCACTTTGTCACAAGAATAGGGAGTCTTTGATGGAAACGAGAAGGCAGAAGCTCAGGAGCTGACATTCAGGGATAACACTCTCTCCTGACAGAGATCATAATGAGGACAGAAAGTGCAACAAAATGTATCCCCATCTCATGATGAGGTTATGATTTTCTGGTGAGTGAGTTCACAAGGAAAACGAATATACAATTTTACCAGCAGGGATACTGCCCCAATCTCTCTACAACAGGGGTGTAGAACCTCCTGCAGCCTGAGGGCCGAATTCAATTTCAGAGAAGCTGTCCAGGGCTGCATTACAGTGGTGGGAGGGGACCAAAAGCAAAATGGGATGGGGGTCAAAGGCAAAGGGGACAGGAACAGCATACCAGCATATTTTATCTCAAAGTTCTTAGTAACTGAGCCTTAAAGAAAGGCATTTCAATCTTTTAGAAAGGAGAGAGCATAAAAGCTGGGAAATGACAAAATGATCAGCAGATGGGGGAAAGGAGTGGGGCCTTCTGGAGAAGCTGCCCCAGCTGGACTAGAAGGAATATAAGGAAGAGAGCTCCCAGAGAGCGAGCTAATAGGGCAAGCAAACAAGAGTTTGTCAAGGGAGGTCAAGGGGGAGGTCCTTAACAAAATTCCAACACAGTCGGAAGGCAGAAACAAAACAGAAATGGAGACTATAGACGGAAAGGAGTCTCTAGTGGTGATGACCTGCAAACTGTGTGCAATGTTCGTGATCCTGCCTGACATCAACATGGCATACACCTGCAACAACTGCAAGCTGGTTGCACTATTGGAAGAAAAAATGAAAGTACTTGAGCGGCGAGTGTCCACCCTCCATGGAATAAGAGAAGGTGAAGAGTTCCTAGACAATACAGTGGAACTGCAACAGGAACAAGAAGCATAAGAGATTGAAGAGCAACAGCAAGCCAAAGCAGAAGTGGAGAATTCTGAGTTGATGAAAGCCAACAAAGAGGAAACTCCTTGGAAAAGGGTGACAGTTAGGAGCAGAAGAACTAGAAGTCAATCTGCACCAGTGGGACCATTAGAGTTATGCAACCGCTTTCAGCTACTGGAAGATGAGACTGGAGGACAGCCTGCAGAGGAAGAATTACAGGGGACCCCGTGCAACAGTGAGCAAGAGGCAGAAGGTCAGTCAACCAAGAAGAAGAGAAGAGTTGTCGTTGTGGGAGACTCTCTGCTGTGTGGGATTGAAACCCAAGTATGTTGTGAAGACCCATGGACTCGCCAGGTATGCTGTCTCCCTGGAGCACAGATTAGAGATGTTTCTGAAGGGTTGCCAAAACTCATAAAGACCACTGACACATATCCTTTCCTTCTCATCCATGTGGGAACAAATAATGTTGCCAAGTGGAGCTACGAAGAAATAGCATCAGACTTTGAAGCGCTGGGAAAGAAACTCAAGAACTTTGGGGCCCAGATAGTTTTCTCATCCATCCTCTAAGTTCTTGGAAGAGGATTAGAAAAGGAAAGAAAAATACTCCGGGAGAACGACTGGCTACGAAGGTGGTGTTGACATGAGGTATTCAGATTCTGGGACCACGGGCTACGCTACTTGGAAGATGGACTGCTGGCAAGGAACAGGTTGCACTTCACAAGGGCTGGGAAGAATGTGTTTGACCACAGCATGAAGAACTTCATCAAGAGGGCTTTAAACTGAATCCTACGGGGGCGGGAGATGTAAACTTGGAGGCAACAAAGGATGAAGGCTTATGCACCATAACAGAGAGAACAGCTCCAATAGTGCCCCAAAACAGTGTTCACAACAATGAAGGAAAGAAGCCAGACTACAAAGCACATGGGCTTTGATGTCTATATACTAATGCCCAGAGTATGGGAAACAAACAGAATGGACTTGAATTCTTAATACATGAAGGCGTATACGACTTGATAAGTATAACTGAAACTTGGTGAGATGACTCCCATGACTGCAATATAGCAATTGAAGGATATAACTTGTTCAAAAAGAACAGAAGAAATAGAAAGGGAGGCGGAGTCGCACTATATGTTAAAAATACTTATCCCTGCACAGAAATACAAGAGGATGAGCCTGGGAGCTCCATCGAGAATACCTGGATTAAAATAAATGGAGCAAGGAATAAAAGGAGCATGGTAGTCGGAGTCTACTACTGACCACCCAATCAAGGAGAAGATGAGAACAAAACTTTTGAAAAGCAAATTGCCAGTGTTTCAAGGAAATCCAATGTAGTAGTAATGGGGGACTTCAATCACCCTGATATCTGTTGGGAGACAAATTTTGCCAAAAGTGGCCCCTCCCAGAAATTCCTGATGTGTGTGGCTGATAACTTTCTCCTACAGAAAGAAAAGGAAGGAACTAGAGGAACGGCTATCCTTGACATGATACTGACCAATAGGGAGGACTTAGTGGATAAAGTGGCAGTAATGAGAACTCTGGGGGAAAGTGACCATGTCATACTTGAGTTCTTGATTTTAAAGGAAGCAAAGGCTGAGTGTAGCCATACACATGCTCTGGATTTCAGGAAAGCCAATTTTAATAAACTCAGAACTATGATAAGTAAGGTCCCATGGCAAGTGACCCTATTGAGAAAAGGAGTCCAAGATGGGTGGGAGTTTTTAAAAAAGGAAATTTTAAAGGCACGATTACAAACAATTCCAACAAGGAAAAAAGATAGAAGACAACAGAGGAAACCAATGTGGCTCCACAAAAAGAGATGGCCTGAAAATAAAAAAGGATATATATAGGAAGGGGAAGGAAGGCCAGGCTACAAAAGAAGAGTACAAACAAGTAGCACAGAAGTGCCGAAATGGTGTCAGAAAGGCTAAAACTGAAAATGAGCTGAGGCTAGCGAGGGATGCTAAAAACAATAAAAAGGCTTTCTTCAGATATGTGAATAGTAAAAGACAGAGGAAAGAAATGGTGGGTCAACTGTTTAATGAGGATGATTGGTAACAGATGACAAAGAAAAGGCCGAAGTGCTCAATTCCTACTTTGGCTCAGTCTTCTCCCAAAAGTGGTCTATGACCCCCCTGGAAATAGAGAAGTACAAGTTGAAGGGGCAGGATTGCAGTTTGAGATTGATAAACAAATGGTCAAGGAACACCTACTTTCTTTGAATGAGTTCAAATCTCCAGGGCCCAACAAACTGCATCCTAGAGTAATAAAGGAGCTGGCAGAAGAACTCTCAGATGCACTGTCCATTATCTTTGCAAAATCATGGAAGATGGGTGAAGTGCCGGACCACTGGAGGAGGGCTAATGTTGTCCCTATCTCAAAAAAGGCAAAAAGGAGAAACCTGGAACAACACAACCCATCGGATTTTGAACTTTGTGCGTGCTCCAGAGCACAAACTTTAGAACATTGAACTTGGCACATTTTCAAAGACACATTCCCATAAACTTTGGACGCTGCGTATGCCACTTAGGACCAAAGAGGCATACTCCGCTTCAATTGAAGGGGGGAAATGTGATGTTCTGTTTAGAAATGTGAATGTGTTATAAACGTTATTGTTTAGAGTTGCAGGTCTGGGTGAGTATGGAATGAGTGGTAAGTGAGAGCTGATTGGTTAGTTGTTTGGAGTGCCTGGATTGGTGGAGTGTGTGAGAATGGGAGGAGCTGGAAAGCGAATAGAATATATATATGTCAGACAGAGGGAGAGCTGAAAGGGGTTGTTTTGGGTTGAATTGAGAAGAGGGGTTATTTTGGGTTGAAATAAGAAGGAGGGTTGTTTTGGGTTGAATGGAGGAGGGGGGTTGATTGTGAGTTGAGGAGAGAGAGAGAGAGAGAGAGAGAATCTAGTGAGGTGTTTTGATTGATTAATATACTGAGAGAAAAGTTTAGCTTAAGAAACATTTTGAAAGATAGAAGCATTATACTTGAAACCAATAAGCTTACAGTGCGCGCAATATACTTAATGTTAATAAATCTTGTTAATTTGAACAAACTGGTGTGGTTATTGAAAGGGTATCTGAGAAAGGTACTGGTGGCAGCGGGAACCCAGATACTTGTCTGAGGCCAGGTTGCTAGGCTGTAGAGTTGTGGGGCCTAATAGTAAAGGTGGGACAGGGGCAGCAGCAGAAAGGGGCTAGGATAAATTATCTCAGTCTGACATCCATCCATGGGAAAATTTTGGAGCAGATTATAAAGAAGTCAATCTGTAAGCACCTTGAAAACAATGCAGTGATTACTAGAAGCCAGCCTGGATTTGTCAAGAACAAATCCCGTCAGACTAATCTGATCTCACTTTTTGATCAGGTAACCTCCCTTGTGGACTGTGGGAGTGCTGTGGACATAGGATATCTTGATTTCAACAAAGCTTTTGACAAAGTGCCCCATGACATTCTGATTCACAAACTAGTGAAAAGTGGGCTAGATGGAACAACTATTAGGTGGATCCACAGTTGGCTACAGAATCAGACTCAAAGAGTGGTTATCAATGGTACCTTTTCACACTGGGAGGAGGTAACGAGTGGGGTATCACAGGGCTCAGTCCTGGGTCCAGTGATCTTCAACATTTTTATTAATGATTTGGATGAGGCGGTGCAGGGAATGCTTATCAAATCTGCAGATGACACAAAATTGGGTGGGACCGCTAATACCCTGGAAGGCAGAAACAAACTTCAAAGTGATCTTGATAGACTGGAGCACTGAGCTGAAAACAACAGAATGAAATTTAATAGGGATAAATGCCAAGTTCTACACCTAGGAAAAAGAAACTAAATGCACTGTTACAAGGTGGGGGATACTTGGTTCAGCAATACGGCAAGCGAGAAGGATCTTGGAATTGTTGTAGATCACAAGCTCAATATGAGCCAACAGTGTGATGTGGCTGCAAAAAAAGCAAATGCTATTTTGGGCTGCGTTAATAGAAGCATAGCTTCCAAATCGTGCCAAGAACTGGTTCCTCTCTATTCGACACTGGTTAGGCCCCATCTTGAATATTGCGTCCACACTTCAAGAAGGATGTAGACAAGCTGGAGGGGGTTTAGAGGAGGGCAACAAGGATGAACAAGGATCTGGAAACAAAGCCCTATGAGGAGAGACTGAAAGAACTGGGCATGTTTAGCCTGGAGAAGATTGAGGGGAGACATGATAGCACTCTTCAAATACTTGAAAGGTTGTCACACGGAGGAGGGCCAGGATCTCTTCTCGATCAACCCAGAGTGCAAGATACGGAATAATGGGCTCAAGTTACAGGAAGCCAGATTCCGTCTGGACATCAGGAAAAACTTCCTGACTGTTAGAGCAGTATGACAATGGAACCAATTACCGGGAGGTCATGGGCTCTCCCACACTAGAGGCATTCAGGAGGCAGCTGGACAACCATCTGTCAGGCATGCTTTAAGGTGGATTCCTGCATTGAGCAGGGGGTTGGACTTGATGGCCTTATAGGCCCTTTCCAACTCTACTATTCTATGATTCTATGATTCTAAGACTGAGGGATCAGATTGGAATGACAGATGGGCCAAATTCAGCTGGTGAACCTGATGTTCTGCACCTCTACTCTTCAGGAAGCTGTGCCAAAACACATGATAGAAAGGGTCATGTTGTACAGTTCTTGCTCGGCTGCCAAGTTTCCCACTGCAGGTGATGGAAGACACGCTTGACTGGGTGGAATCCAATGCAGCACTACACTTACACTAATTCCCTTATGTTCTACCAATTCTGGTCCACAAGAGGAAGCCACCACTTATGGAAAGAAGGCTTAGTGCTTCTGGGACAACTGGGAACAAGTGAAAATGCTTATTTCTGGAACGGGGCAGATCAGTGGAGTTCGCATGAGGGAGCTCCGCCCACTGTTTCTATTGGGAACTGAGCATTTCTGCTCATTTCAGAGCTTTTTCCAGGAAGCGCTAAATCTTTGTTGCATAACCACTGGGTCCCGCTCATGCAACAGTATCAGTGGGACTTACCACTTGCACAACAGAAGCAACAGAGTGCAAGAGAATTGCAGAGACGTAAGCATCCCATTGGATTCTGCCCACTGTTTCCCCACAGGTTTTTAAAACCTATGCATGAAATACTATCATGACAGGAAGAAGGGTTCTAGCCCACAACCATTTTCTTTGCATACTAGTTTTTTTAATGTGCAGTGGCAGTAACATGACAGCCCTACTGAGTTCTGGGGAAGTAGTGAACATGTTTTCCATGCAAAAGGACCCAGTTTCAATCTACAGCATCGCCGGGTAGGCCTGAGAAAGGCTCCTGTCTGAAACCCTTGACAACTCTGCCAGTCTGTATAGACCAGGCTAAACTAGATGGACCAATGGTCTGAATCACTCTAGGACAGCTTCCTATGTTCCTATGATAAATGCTGATTAAACATAGAATTCAAAAAAACACAAGGGCAGTTAAACCATGGATACGTAATGCCAAGATAGTTAACCAAAGGAACAGAAGCAGAACTTAAAGTATGTAGTGATGTGCAGTGTGCCTGCAGTATACTAAAGATAGCAAAGAGTTGCTGACTTGCAGATATAGGATGAGACTAAGACCCTTTCTACACCTAAGGGCCTAGCGGGAGGGAGGAGGAAGGATTGTGGACTTAGCTGCTTCCACGATCCTCCCCCAGCTTCTATTCGCCTGCTTGACATCCTGGAAGGGAAAAGGGACGTCTCGGGCACCATTTTTAAATTTATTTTTAGACAAGGAGACAGTTGCACAGCCCCAATCCGGCGAAAAGTAAGTAAAAACAAAACACAAAAAACACCAAACTCTGCGCCCAAACCCACCACCACCACCTTCCCAGAGATGGCAAAATTGCTGCCCCCATCCCGAAGAACACGGAGCTCCCCCAGAACATCTCCGTGCCCATTTTGAAAGCTGCATATACTCATGAGGAGTCAGGAAGAAGCCGGGACAGGCGCCCACACACCCGTGGAGCTCGGGATCTTCCCCAGACCACGGGAAAAATCAGGATAACTGAGGTCTTGGTTATCCTAGGGAAAGTCTCTGTCCATCCCTGGTTGCCCCCAGGATCCTCTGTGCATCATATGGATGCACAGGGATGCTCCTAAGCTGATCCCGGTATAAATGGCTGGTGTAGACATGGCCCAAGACTATATTCGTATGGTCCTTTGCAGCATGGTAGTCACAACTGCATTGGGACCCATTGGTATGTGAAGTGCTCAGCATTATCATCCACATCCCACATGCACAAGCACTCCTAATGACCATTCATGTAGAACAGGGTTGGGCAGTTTTGGAGTGTTGGCGGTCCACATTGACCACCACCCCTCAGGACTCTCTAGGGGCTGCTCCCTTTTCCTGCCAAAACCACATCCAGAAGTGGCTATGCAGCTTCATTTCCAGCAGTTCTGGTGGGAAACAAGGTACATGGGTATTGTGTACCATTTTTTTTCTGGGAAACAGAATTCATGAGGAGCACACCCTTTGTTTCCTGATAGAAACATACTCCCACAGCCCACCGAACAGCTGTGATGGGGAGGGAGCATGATTCTTCCACTTAGAGTAGATCCATTGAGATGAATGGGACATAAATCAGACTAACATTGGATGTATCCCAAAGTGTGCACTCCCTGGGTGCCTTGTTTTCCAGCAGAACTGCCGGGAATCCAGGAGCACAACAGTGATGGGAGCCACACCACTAAGGCAGGGGACCGTAGAGGCTGCAAAACCTCCTCTGCAAACTGCATGTAACCCAAAGTCTGTGTGTTGCCATTTCCCAATGTAGAGTGTTTGGTTCCATGGTATGTGAAAAGCAACAGACAACTGACTTCCCATGAAGCTGTAGACACCCTATGGTGAGTCTATAAGCACCATTCCACAAATGGGAATCTGAATCCAGCTCAACAGAATATAGTGGGTTGGGCTGAAAGAGAAACAGTAATTTGGAAACTGAAGTAGAGGGTCATAACAGGGAGGGGAACCATTGTTGAGAGGACACAATACTAATGATGGTAGCTTTGGGTACAGTTATTGTGGAGGACAGGCCGTAGCTCACCAGTAAAGCACATCTGTTATATCCAAAAGGTCTTGGGTTCAATCCCTAGCATCTCCAGCTAGTGCTGGGCGAAAAAACTGTCTAATACCCTGGTGATCTGCTGCTAGTCAGTGTAGGCGGCTAGGAGTAGGCAATGATGTGCCCACAGGCACCAGTGCAGCCCTGCCCACTTTCTTGGCACCCAGCAACTTTTAGAAAAGTGTGACAAATTTTCTTACCAGCAGCTGGGATTGGTCTGAAAAAGGTCTCTGTTAGTGCTGAAAACTGTGGGTTCAAATGTTTAGTGTGTTGGAGCTCAGAGCCCAGCTCTGCTTTGTACTCTTTGGGGCAGGTTACTTGATCTTTGCCACACCTCCCATGGCAGCTGTTTAGTGGTAGTGCCCAGGGCAGTTTCTCAAATTGCCAAATATGCCCGCAGACCAAAACGGTTCTGTATGCCTGGCGCAGGCAATACTGAGCTATGTGGACCAATGGCCTGATTCAGTATAAAGCAGCTTCCTAGCTTCCTGAACGGGATTATGAGGAAATCAGGAATAAGAAATACAGTAGTGGGCATTGTAGTTTGGCAGTGCAGGGTAGAGAAGCTGTCATTTGGAGGTCTGGGAAACGTAGGCAACTCTTAGTTTTTGGAAGATTTTGGTATGTGACTCTTCAGCTCATAAATATTGGCTATATACGAAAAAACCTTAATTTAATTTAATAACTACTAGGGTAAGAGAAAGTGAAACTGAAAGGTGAGTAGTCAGTGGAAACAAATTAAAATTGCTGTCTGCTTGGGGAAAATGTGCTTTTTGATAGCTCTGTAGAGGATTGGCACTCTTATTCAGGAATATTGGAACAATATGGAATGGCTAATGGGATATCTGATGAGAAAAAGGTGGCAGCCCTGCTGAACGTAATTGGGATTAAAACCTATAATTTAATGCATTGGATAACAGCTTCCCATTTAACCAGCCAATAAACCATTTCAAATGGTGGAAATCCTACAAAATCACATAACCCCAAAGCCACTAGTTATTGCAGTATATCCACTTCTATAAACAAAATCAAAATGCAAATGAAGCAATTTTTGAATATGTGAATGAATTAAGAAAATTAATAGAATACTAGCAATTTTGAGAGAGTTTAAACGATACATTAAGGGACCTTTTAGTGTATGAGATGCAAGGGAAAGTAACCTTTCTATTGACTCCCAACGACCTGATAAAAACACTTTTATCAGAAATTGTTGTATTCCTAGAGCAGATAATTCTAAGAGCATCATGTGACTCTTAGCAATAAATAAACTGGTCGTTAAACAGAAAGTGCCAGGTGGACAACAGTCTGGAAATGTGTACTTCTGATACGGTAAAGTGTTTCTCAATGCAAATTATTGTTGGCTTCAGCAGAAGCCCTAACTGGCTGCAAAATAAAATTTGAGAATACGGAAAACACATACAGGCTACTTGGAAAAGACATAGCAAGCCCTGTTAAGGGAAATCCTTTGATTGTACATATCCCAAACTGGATCCTGGCTCTTTGCTAGCCAATGCAAGGATGTAAACAAAAGAGTGGTCCAGTACATAGGCAGGCAAGCAGTCAGAAACATGGGGTCAGGCTAAGGCAGGAGTGGTCACAAGAGCAGGCAGAGGTCAAAGGTCAAAACATAGTTAGGCAGTCAGATACATTACTCAGTCCAAAGCAGACTCATGGTGGAGTCCAAGGGTCAGTATTACAGAGGTAAGGTACACATCATTACAGCTGCAGGAATGGTGTTGTTTCCAGCACTGGTCAGGCAGACACTGAAGGCTTTTAACAGCAGAGCATGTTACCCCACCCAGGACTCAGCACATTAGAGCACTCTGTTCAGAGCCCTCCTCATGAGCACGTTTCCTCCCAAGTAGACCTCTGCGGCAGCCTGGCACTTCTTTGAGGTTCCCTGAGCTGGGCCTTCCTCCTCTAGTACCGTTGCTTCCTGGGACTTGGGGAAGTACTCAGTCTCCTCTTCCCAAGTGGCTGGGACCTCAGCAGGCTGCTCCATAGTCTCAGGCCCCTGTTGGGGTGTGGGCCCTGGTAGGAACTGGCCATTGTCCTCTGTTGGGGCCTCTAACTCTTCCTCAGAGGCGTCCAATGGGGGCATGACATTATATTCAGTCCCTTAGAGATATCATGGCGGTTCAGTTGCCTAGAAGGTTTAGCATCTCCACAATTTTGACAACTATAAATATTGTTTCTTTTAGATTTTTTTTTACTTATATTCATCCCCAATTTGAAATATGCAGAAAAGAGCAACTAGAATGATCAAGGGGCTGGAGCAACTTCTGTATGAGGAAATGTTAAAACATTTGTAGTTTTTAACTTAGAAAAAAGGGGATAAGGGTGGAATATAGTAGGAGGTTATAAAAATGATACATGATGTGGAGAAACTGGAAAGGGGGAAAAATCTCACATTCTAGAACCCAATGAAGCTGAACGGTGGTAGATTCAAGAGACAAAGGAAAGGACTTCTTCACACAGATGAGCATTAAACTATGGAATTTGCTACCAAGATGTGGTGATGGCTGCCAATATGGACAGCTTTAAAAGGGAAGTAGATAAGGCTACCAATGGCTACTAATGATGGCTATATATCATCTCCAAGATCAGATGCAGGGTGGGAAAAGCATATGCCTATGTCCTGCTTGAGGGTTTTCCTTGGGCATCTGTTTGGCAATTGCCACTATATGTGCTAGACTATATAGGCCTTTGGTCTTATCTAACAAGGTTCCTTCCATTCTATGTTCTTAAGGTGAAATATGTTATGTTATAAATGTGAGATTATTGAGTGCAGGTACTGAATCTATGCCAATACCTTAAGGGTTAGATCCAGACTCAGTCGTTCTTAGAGTAGATCCAATAAATCAATGGGGCTTAAGGTGGTCAATGGGCCTACTCTGAGTATGACTTAAATGGGATCCAACCCGGTATTTCTGTGTTGCTACATGTTTAACAGTGCAGAACACTCTGAAGAAATAGCTAGTCCTGGCTTTCTTCCAATCTTCTCCCTGGCTTCCTAAACAAAGGGAAGCACTCTACACCTTCTTGCAGATAGATTTTTGTCCATCTCCCTGCAAGCTTTCTGTGCACTAAAGTTCCCTGCAGATTTAAGTAGGTGCCATCAGAAGTGGTGTGGTAGACTCTAAACCAGAGGTGGGCAACCAGATGTTTTGGCCTACAACTCCAATCAGGCCTCGCCAGCATAGCCAATGGTGAGGGCTGATGGGTGTTGTAGGCCAAACAATCCAGAGGGCCACAAGCAGAGTCCGGAACAATGGTTTTTCAAGCACACCCAGATCTACATACATCTCAGAAGGGCAGGTGCTAGTAAATAACAGAGAATTGGTCTTGCTCACTTCACAGAAAGCACTAGTCAGTTACGCAAATACATATTGTAAGGCCCTCCTCCTGAAAGGGGGTTGCTGTCTTGCAGGAAACAGGACACTCCAGGACATGGTCTTAAAGAAAACAAGTCACTTCAACCACTAATTTAAGCTGAAGCAGACAGAATTAAATGGTTTTCTAATTTGTTTTTTATTATTAAAGAAACACTACATAGAACACAAGCTACACTTGATTTCCCTGTACTAATTTAAAATTATTTACATATGCATTTTGAACATGTCACAGAAACATATAGACTCCAGAATGCTAAAACAGAAGTGAAAGTGTAATGACCCTCTCTGCTTGACAGAGCTACTCCCATTTCATAGTTTTCAAACTCCATTTTGGGAGTGAGCAAAACATACCCATCTTTCTTTCCATGTGTATTCCTTTACCTGTTACCTAGACAACCCCAGAGAGGTGAAAGGTAGAAATTTTATTCTTCTGGAAGACTCCATTTAAATGCTAATAAGTTTGTTACTGAGCAGAAATGTAGCTTACCCTGAACCAGTGTATCACACCATTCAAAAGGTGAAGTTGTAGTAAACTGGTGCACTACATATGTAAAGGAAATATTTACTGCCTAAGGTAATAACTTACCTGGGTAGCAATCTTAGTGTAATGTTTAGAGTACACTCTTGAGTCTTTGTTCCAAGTTTTCCCATAGTTTAATATACCAGAATGGGAAGCTGGTTTTACACGTGCGTAACATTGCTCTATTCCATTCCATTTTTGTATTCTGTTTTCCCCACTATACACATTTTTGCACACATTTTCCCCTAATATCTGCATATTTTTAGCTGAGAACTGTTTCAGAAAATTCAGAGAAGTGTGAAATCCAGAGGATAACTGCTTTCTGATTCGTGTATTAGTCCAGAATGGACAAATTAACTTGGATCACTTAAAAATGTGGATGGAACAATATTTGTCAGTTGAAGTTGTCCTGGAAGCTGTGAATGATGCTTGTAGGCTTAAATATGATTTCCTTTTTATTGTATAAAAAAGCTATTTAGTCACTTGTGTGCAATATTTGTTGCTGCAAATTTTATAAAATGATCTCAAAGAAGACTGACTTTACTTAACACTGTGCAAAACTTACTACAACCCATCTCAAAATGGTTGCTGCTCTACATTTCAACTGTTTGCTAGTATCCCCGTGAACTGTTTCCAACTATACACACCCATGTTGATTATCCCATCTCTTCTTTTTAGAAAAGATTATTCTGTCTAATAGATTCTCTTATAACTCCATCTCTTGATGTAGTTCTTTAGCAAAAATTATCAAGGGGATAACTTGCATTACGAACTCCCTGCCCCCCAATACAAATGTTTTGGCCTCATTTCAGGTTGAGCCAAGCCCCCTTCAAACTGGCCCCAACTCAGAATGAGTTTCACAACCTGCTTCTGCTGCTACCTCTTTCATGCCATTGCCCCTACCTTCCCCAAGCAAACAAAAAAGGGGGTAAGAGGGAGAAAAGGACTCCCCTCCACACAGGAGAGTCCCCAAAAAAACTTTCATTAGCTGTTAATTATCCATGAAGCATCATTTCCTGCTGGGGGTTATGGGATTTGTAGTTAGAACAACAATTTCACACTTGAGTTCTTTAAGAACTCTTGCCTGTATGCCCTCTGGACCCAATGACTTGCTAATGTTTAAATTATCAATTAGCCTTAGAACTTCATCTGTTGTCATTTCTATTTCACTTAGTTCTTCAAATTCCCTCCCTGAAACAAGCAGTTCAAGCTTTGATACCTTTCTCAATGAAGTCCAGTGATCTCTGTTGCATGTTTTTCAGCAGATTTTGTAAATGCTAAGGTTTCCATTTTTCTGATGCTGGAGATCTTTTCGATTTTTAGAAGTACCCTGGCACTGTAGGGCATCCCGTGCCCTCTATCCTGCAGTAATCTCCGACTGACTTTATGCCACAATCTTTATTAAGTGATTTGCAAAATGCCTCACATACAGGAGTTTGCTTTAGCAGCTTTAACTCATAAACCAAGGCCAGAATAAATGTGTTAGTCTTTAAGATGCCCCAAGATTATTCCTTTTTTCTGCTGCAATAGACTGACACAACTTCCCCTCTGGAAGCTTTAAATCAGCCACACACTCACCTCACTCTGAGGAACAAACTAAGTGTGACACTAAGCAGAGGTCCCTTCTCGCTACCCCTCCCCCCACCCGAAGCCTCCATTAACCAGGAGAAAAGCCCATCTAGCAAAAGTGCAGAGCAACGCACCTCCCGCTCTGCACTGGATACTCATAAGCTTCCAAGTTTGGAGGCTTAAGAGTACCCAAGGCGGATCTAATATGACTGTGCCCTAAATGTCTTTTTGCATTTAACATGCACATTTTAAAAATGCAAACAGCAGGGTATGTATGGGGACTTAACATCATTGGTTCCCAGTGGGCACAGAGGTGGGATTTAACCCTTCCCTTCCTTGACAAAGCCCTAAAGAAGATCCATCCCAATACAAATACTAGCTTCAGAGAAGGAGTGTTCTTCAGAGGTGCAACAAAGGAGGAAAAGATTAAATTCCTCTTCCACGCCTGGTGCAATCCCAATCACTGAAGTTAAGTCACATTTTTAAAAACTTGCACCATACTGCAAAGATGCATTGAGATGCAAAGCTGCATTTAACATCACATCTAGGCCTCCTCCACACGAGACGTTTAATGAGCCTTGAAGGCTCATTAAAAAATTTACCTCCACAAGCACGGAGCGCAAAACGGGCGTACAGGCGCGTTATCTCCCCGATAATGCGCATTTTCGAACGCGCGTTAAATAGCGACTTTTATTTTGCTCCGGCCGTTAAAGCGCATTTTCGCGGTGTGAACAAGCGATTACGCGCATTAACTGCTTGTAAAGCGCTTTTTGGACATCAATTAATGCGCTTCGCCGCCTCTCGCCGCCTCCGGTGCAGAGGGATTAGGAGTAAAAGCGCCTCCGCGATAATGTGCATAATCGCGGAACCGGGCGCAAAAGCGCATCCTTGTGGAGGGGGCCCTAATTTGGTTGAATTCTAATACTTTTTATATGTAAACATTTCTCCTGGGTACAGAGTGTGCCTCAAATTTATTATTAATACATCTCTCAGGGAGGGGAGTTTTCCATCTTGTTTAAAAGAAGCGGTAGTACGGCCGCTTCTAAAAAAGCCCTCCCTGGATCCCCTGGACCTTAATAATTACAGACCAGTATCGAATCTTCCGTTTCTGGGCAAGGTGATTGAGAGGGCAGTTGCCTTCCAACTCCAAGCAGTTTTGGATGATACAGATTTTCTAGACCCATTTCAAACCGGCTTCAGGGCAGGATATGGAGTTTAGACTGCTATGGTCGCCTTAATGGATGATCTACGCTTGACTATTGACAGGGGGAGTGTGTCCCTGCTGGTACTTCTGGACCCCTCAACGGCTTTTGATACCATCGACCATGGTATCCTTCTGGAACACCTGAGGGGATTGGGAATCGAGGGCACTGTGCTTCAGTGGTTCCGGTCCTACCTCTCAGGCAGGTTCCAGATAGCGATGCTTGGGGATAGTTGCTCCTCAAAGAAGGAGCTGCTATGTGGTGTACCGCAAGGTGCCATCCTATCCCCAATGCTGTTTAATATCTACATTAAACCGCTGGGAGGGATCATCGAGAGGCATGGGGCTGGGTGCTATCAGTACGCTGATGACACCCAAATATATTTCTCTATGCCTTTGACAACAGCGTCAGCTAAGGATAGTGTGTCTCCTCTGAATGAATGCTTGGAGGCAGTAATGGGCTGGATGAGGAAAAACAAACTGAAGCTGAATCCAGACAAGACGGAGATGCTTACTGTCAAGGGCCACAACCTGGGGTTGGAGGTGTGTCAACCAGTTCTGGATGGGGTTACACTCCCCCTGAAAGGCTGTGTTCGCAGCTTGGGGGTGCTCCTGGATCCGTCGCTCCAAATAACAGCTCAGATAGATGCAACGGCCAGGAGCGCCTACTATCAGCTTCGGCTGATACGCCAGCTGCGCCCCTTCCTAGAGTTGGAAGACCTAAAGACGGTAGTGTATGCGCTGGTAACTTTGAGGCTCGACTTCTGCAATGCACTGTACATAGGGCTACCTCTGTGCCTAGTATGGAAACTTCAACTAGTTCAAAATATGGCAGCCAGGTTGGTCACTGGTACACCTAGGGGTGACCATATCACATCAGCTTTAAAATTACTGGCTGCCAATAAGTTTCCGGGTGAAGTACAAAGTGTTGGTCATTACCTTTAAAGCCCTACATGGTTTGGGTCCAGGTTACCTGTGGGATCGCCTTCTCCCATACAATCTGCCCTGCACACTTAGGTCCTCTGGGAAGAATTTACTACGGTCAACAAAAACAAGGCTGACAACCGTTACCCAGAGGACCTTTTCTTCTGCAGCTCCCAAATTGTGGAATGACCTGCTGGGAGAGATCCGCCAACTCACCAGTCTTCAAGAATTTAAAAGAGCTATAAAGACTGATCTCTTCTGGCAGGCCTACCCAGATGAATTTTAAGTGTTTTTATTGGTGTTTTATTGGTATTTTAATGATGTATTGGTTTTATGTGCTTTTAATCAGTTTTGTGTATTTTGTGTTTGATGTTGTTCCCCGCCTCGATCCAGAGGGAGAGGTGGGTAATAAATAAATAAATAAATAAATTATTATTATTATTATTAGTCAAAACTTGAACGTTATTTTATCTGCATTGTCAGCAAACTCAGAAGTATTAAACACCTCTCTTCCCTTTTACCTGTCTGACACATAAAGAAATAGAACGGACTGAAAGTCTCTCATCTTTCTTATGTGCTCCACTTGTAATGAAGTATAGTTCAAATCCTCCTTTCTATCTCCTCTGTTTTCTGAAGCATATCCTTTCAAACACCAATTCTCTTGAAAGAGAGTTGGTCCATTTCATTGCCATTTTACTATTTCAGTTTCAGTTTCTCTTCTGACACCATTAATATTGGCTGCTGAAAATGCCATGAAACAAATAAACTATACTTAACACTGTGCAACTCTCACTACAACGAGTCTCAAAATGGCAACTGCGTCAGTTTTCCGTTTCTTGTCAGAGCTTCCCAAAATTGCTTCTTTTCATGCACCCACTCATAAACACTTTGGTGCATCCTACTTGCATGGACTGCTTCTGCATCAGGTACACTACAATTACAATCCTGTGTCATTTCAGCTGTTAATACATCAGTGTTTTAAAGTTCATATTATACACTGCCTTGAGAGTCTATTGGCTAAAAGGCATACAGAAAAATTTTAATGAATTAATTCACAAATTAAAACTACAACCAGCATCACCATAGCAAGGGCTTCTAGAATGAGGCTTCCAAGCAGAATCGAACCCTAACATCCCTACTTTAGAAAGTTTTAAAATAGTTTTAAGCATTTGAACTTCTCTCCTATTCATAACCTTGATGATTCCAGAGATCACAGATAGTCTAGGCAGGTTTATTATCTTTTCCCTACTTCTGTGCTTAGCATTACTGCCTCTTGCTGCCTGTACTGTGGAAACAGTAGCTTGGGACATAGCAGATACTCAAATTTCAGATGGCGCAATGACCTTAAAGTGACTTTGGGCATTGCCATTAATTTCTCTGTATAGTGGACATTTTCTTTTTAGGTGACAAATTTAACAAACACTTACGCTTCTTCTCGCACAGAATGGTCAGGTGATTGTGTGAGGATGCTGAAATGCTTCTCCACATTGACAGTCCCGTTTCTAATATCCTGAGCTTTGTTCATATTTCACAAAGCCAGCACATTTTCTGTCTGATAAGTGTTCCAGTTGTACCCTCATTTGTCCACCTCAAAATGTCATCTGGCACTTATAAAGGGTAAAGCCCAGTAACTAGCTTAATGCTGTGGACTGTTACCCAGAGTCAGTCTGCTGTCTGCAAAGGGATGTACTTGTATCAATGATAGATAAATCCCAGCTAGAAATACAGGTCCTTGACAACCTAATCACTGAAACCCTGTCAAGAAACCCCTAATTTTGAAGCAAGTGGTTAATTCCCAGCAAATTGATTTATGCACTGTTTGAGGTTTGGCGAGTTGTGTTGTTCATCTGTTATTACCAGGAACTCTGCTCAGCCTATTCATTTAGACCACTGACACAACACAGTGCATCTCCCAAGAAAATTTCCTTTGTCAGCACATCTAGAATTTGCTAATTAAATCAACGATAGCATTATTCACTTTCGGGGGGGTGATTGCTCTCTCGCTCACTCACCCTGCCCCCTCTCAACCACACAGATGGATATACTTTTAAATTGTGAATTTCGCAATCAAGCTTGATCTAAACTTCCAGTGACAGCACCACAGCAGATTTTTTTTGGCTTTGTTCTCCAATTTAACACAGTAAACCAAAAGTAATGCCAAATCATTTTAAAGTAACACAGTCCTTCCCCCTTCCTATATATAAATAATACTGAACAAAAAAAATTAATGATGATCAACACGTTCAAGTCCCACATTTTTAAATGCATAACAAGAAGGGTCATTTTCATTCAAATGATAGGGTTAGCCAACAAGTATTTTTATTGTCTGATTATTACTGCTGAAGTGAATTTAGAATGCCAGGTTGTCCCCCAGACCAGTAATTATGGGTCTATAATCTCCCTCTCCCGCTCTTTCTCTCTTTGTATAACAAGAATAAAAGAGGGTCAGAATAAACCTTTTCTATACACACTAACTTTTTAAAAGGCTTTCCCCCCATTTAAAAATGCTCTAAAGAACAAGCTATTTAACATCCCTAAAAACTGTGTAATTCTGCCAAAGTAGTAGTGACAGCTCATAATTCTGAGGAATATAGAAGATGGAAGACTTCTTAAAGTGTTGATAATAGCAACCCATTTGGGGCCTGACTTCTTAAAAACTTGATGGTGGGTTTCAGTACATTATCTTTTGGTGTAGTGTATCACATATACTTTGGAATTGCTCATTTTCATCATAAGAATGCTGCTGGAAATATTTTTTTCAATAAGTGTAGACCCATGACAACCTAGATGTTACCCAACATACATTATGAACCATCTAACCAAGATTTGTTTAGTGCTATTTTTGTTTTTTAAAAAGCAGACTTCTAAAAATGCCCTTCTCCACCCTCCCCCTGACCTGCTTTTCTTTCCTCAGGGAAAAAGAAACAAATCCCCATATATTTTCCTCACAGCTATGAAAAAAGTTGGGGTGGGCAATTTTTACCTAACAAGCAGAAGGAAGGGTAAGAGTTAAGCAGTCCCATCTCCACCATTCTTTCATTATAAAAAAACAACAACTCAGCTCTTCGGGAAGCAATATTTGGACAGCAATGGAACTATAAAGAGTCAATATTATCTTTTGACCTGAAAAGGAGATGCCATCAAGCGAAATACACACCCAGTTATGAAGGACGGGCCCTGAGGTTAACTATAATACAGTGAAATTATAAAGGTCTCTACTAGCCAATAAAATTGGGGAGTCTGTGAGAAAGGAAAGAGACAGGGTAGAAAAGATGGTCATTATGCAAACCAGTGAAGTTGTGTCTCAATGAGTAACTTTGATAAAACAGATAATTCCTTAATTTAAATTCTAAACTTTTAGGACATGAGCACTGCTGATCTGCAATTCCTTCAAATCTGAGGCAAGCATTATAGGCCGGGAGTTCTTCTTCCACTTGGATCTTAATCTGAGGCAGAGAACTCCGCCCACCCAGTCTCATCAAACTCACTTAATGCTGTGGCAGCTGTGACAGGGAAGGAGGAGCGGTCTCTCTCTTTCTCCCCTTTGCACTTGAACTGCCATTACAGTAGCTGTCCCAGAACCCCTGACATTAGCATGGATATCAGGTAACATAGGAAGCTACATCTCACAGGAATTCCGACACTGAGGATGCTGCCATAACAGCATTCAGGGTGTAAGGGACAAGAACTGGAGCAGGTGGTTGTGAGCCAGCTCCAGGCACTCTTGGATGAGACTGATTATCTGGATCCATTTCAGTCGGGTTTCAGGCCTGGTTTTGGTAAGGAAACAGCCTTGGTCGCCCTGTATGATGACCTATGTCAGGAGAAAGACAGGGGAGTGTGACTCTGTTGATTCTCCTTCATCTCTCAGCAGCTTTCGATACCATCGACCATGGTATCCTTCTGGGACGACTGGCTGAGTTGGGAGTGGGAGGCACTGCATTGCAGTGGTTCCGCTCCTACTTGGCGGGTCGGCTCCAGAAGGTGGTGCTTGGGGAACATTGCTCGGCCCCGTGGATTCTCCAGTATGGGGTTCCGCAGGGGTCAGTCTTGTCCCCTATGCTGTTCAACATCTACATGAAACTGCTGAGTGCAGTCATCCGGAGTTTTGGAGTGCGTTGTCATCAGTACGCTGATGACATGCAGCTCTAGTTCTCCTTTTTATCTTCATCAGGTGAGGCTGTGGATGTGCTGAACCAGTGCCTGGCTGCGACAATGGACTGGATGAGGGCTAATAAACTGAAACTCAATCCAGACAAGACTGAGACGCTGTTAGTGGGTGATTCTGCTGACTGGATGGAGGGTGTTCAACCTGTTCTGGATGGGGTTGCACTCCCCTTGAAGGAGCTTGGGGGTTCTCCTAGAACCATCTCTGTCACTTGAGTCGCAGGTGGCCTCAGTGGCACGGAGTGCCTTCTACCAACTTCGGTTGGTGGTCCAGCTACGTCCCTATCTGGACAGGGATAACCTGGCTTCAGTTGTCCATGCTCTGGTAACCTCCAAGTTAGATTACTGCAATGCACTCTACGTGGGGCTGCCTTTGAAGGTGGTTCGGAAGCTGCAGCTTGTGCAAAATGCAGCGGCCAGATTGATAACCAGAACCAGTAGGTTCGAGCATATAAGACCTACTCTGGCCCGCTTGCATTGGCTGCCTGTATGTTTCCGAGCCCGATTCAAGGTGCTGGTTTTAACCTATAAAGCCTTACATGGCTTGGGACCACAATACCTGATGGAACGCCTTTCCCGACATGAACCTACCCGAACACTACGTTCAACATCTAAGGCCCTCCTCCGAGTGCCTACTCTGAGGGAAGCTCACAGGTTGGCAACAAGAGAGAGGGCCTCCTCTGTGGTGGCCCCCCAATTGTGAAACGATCTCCCTGACGAGGCCCGCCTGGCGCCAACATTGTTATCTTTTCGGCACCAGGTCAAAACTTTCCTCTTCTCTCAGGCATTTGGCAATATCTGAGGAGCCTGGGTTTGTTTTTGTTTTTTGTAGTTTTTTTGTGGTGTTGTAGTGGTTTTAAATGTACAGATTGTATGTATGTTGTATGTTTTTGCTGTTTTAATTTTTGTATATTGTTTTTAATTGTTTTTATCCTATATAAACCGCCCAGAGAGCTTTGGCTATGGGGCAGTATACAAATGTAATAAATAAATAAATATAAATAAACAAACTGTGAGAGGGTAGAAAGGAGACAGGCAGATAGCTGTTGCCAGAGCATCTGCAACAGACATAACACAAAGCAGGATCTGGAGCCTTTTACAAACAAAACTTTTCATCCACTTGTATTTCCCAATTCCAATCCAAATAGTGTTCCACATATAACATCTGCCACTGCAGTATCCCAAAATTACTTAATTATGCCTGATGGGGGATGCATGGGAGATATGGGAGATATCTCTGTTGTGATGCCAAGTAAGGCGATATGATGTCATCAACATCAGTGTTCCCCTTAATTTCACCCTAAGTCGTTAGCATCAAACATTTTAGGGTTTTGGATGGAGAAGAAAGGAAGGAAAGAAGGGAAGGAGGGGCTATAATGCATCATACACAGGTTTTAGACTGTCTGCATAGTCCCAAACCTAAATGGTACAACACACAGAGGGCAAATATTGTTACCTTGAACTCTTGCACTGTATGTAAGCATTTGCACTATATTAGATAATTATTTCTTCCTCCTCCCAGGGTCCTTTAAACTGCAAGGGATTCTACCCCTTCAGTTTAACTTTTCCTCCATTCCGAATCCCAAGAACCCTTTGAGTTGCACAAAAAGGGAAAGAATTCCATGTAGCTGAAAGGATTCTGGAATGTGGACAGAAGTTGGATATGGATACTTGATAGCTCTGTATCAACAAACCACTTCTGTCTTCCCTAGGAACACCTCCACTACACCACTGCTCTCTTTATTCCAATGGCCTCCCTGAAACTGAGGGGTAGCACTCCTGCCCTACCTTCATACAGGCAGGGCTCCATGGCAACGTGAACAGATAGCACATGACAATCTCAATGTTCCTGTTTCATTTCTCATATTAAAACCTGTTATTCTTAATTTCTGACCACCAAACTGAACATTCTGCAACTTGGCTTACTAACTTGAGTGTAAGGGTGCACACTCCCGATTCATTTCAGGACAGTGGTTATTCAGGAGGGGGATGATTTAAGCTTTTCCACCTCTCATTTTCACCCCGACATTCCACACACATGGTGGAGGGGGTGGATTAGAAAAAAAAAACTGCATTAATTCCAATGGGGACATTTATTCTTTTCTTTTTTTACCCTGCCCCCTACATAGGGGTGGAATTTCAATGTGAAAATGGGAGGGGGAAGCTTAAATCCTCCATGGTCCTGATTCAAATTGGAGTTGGGCATGCTTACACGCAAATAAGTCAATTGGCAAAATGTTTAGTTTGGCCCTGACACACACATTTCAGCAGCAACCAAGAGTTAACAGATGTTTTATTCAGACCTTTCCAAACACAGTGGCTGAATTCGGATGACACAATAGTCAATGGTGGGGTAATAATCAACTTTACAGTTGTTCATCTAGGGGGTACTCCCCACACAATATGGTAATAAATAATCAACTGTGGTGTGGATTAGGATCAGCACTGAGTTGACTATGGCAGCATTCGGATGACACGATAGTCAATATAACTGATGATTGTTTCCCCCCACCAGTTGCTTGTGTCGTCTGAATTCAGCCAGTGTATATTTAATGGCAGCTGAAAAGTGGGAGGTACTAGATTTTACTTACTGGGCTAATAGAAATGTTAATGTGCTTTGAAATTTCAAAACACATTCTTCTATGTTTTTTTTCATAATTTATTTCATGTATATGGCTACAATGATAGTTGAACTAAACTATGAGCAGTTTTTTTTAGGTAGTTGGTGCTGGAAGATCCAAGGCCCTCAACAATTTTTTATCTACTATATGTTATGCTATATCGATTTGACTCAAAACTGAGCATGAGCTCTTTGTTAATTTATGTTGATTAAATTATTACTATTATTATTATTTTATATTTATTTTACCTTTATGTTCTATTGATGAACTCAGTACAAATAAAAATTATACACCTTCTCTCCACATTGCCCCTATCACTACTACCACTACCACACACACAAAGCAGTTCTTAATACTTCCAGGAATACATTGAAAAAACATAGTATAGGACTTAATGCCCTGACCACAGTTTCCACTTTGTTTTCCAGGCTGAAATTCAACAGTACAGTTGTCCCTCCACTGAGATCAGGAAGTCTGAAAATGTGCTACTGGAAACACAGATATGCTGTGAAATAACTATTAGTTTGAAATAGATGCTCTTTTGTACTCAACTACCAAAGGGCTGCCCTCTTCATTTCTGAATAAGTTTTCTGGCTAGGGTGGCCATGTGTCCTACTGACCTATCTCACACGGTTGCCATGAAGATAATATGGAGAGGAGGAGGATCATGCACACCACCTTGAGCCCCTTCGAGGAAAAGTGGGACATAAATATAACAAATAAAACAAATAAATAAAGGACAGTCCTCTATTTGAAGGCATCTTCTGTTTGAAGAGCTGTCCAATCCAAGTCTGACTTAATGATAAAGAACCATAAGGAAGGAGAGCAGAGACCTTGAAATTGCTCATCGACAGTTAGAACCTGGACAGTAGACATGACATCTGTGATCTGGTCACTGTCTTCCATAATGTAGTGAGATGCATCTAAATTATAGCAGTTATTTCTAAATTTGCATCTAAACAAATAAATTAGCAAATTGTGTCCTGTTTTTGGTGGTGCATTTTCTCTCTCTCTCTCTCTCTCTTTTTTTGGGGGGGGGAATATGTAGTTTGGGACTTGGCCTTGTTTCTCTTGTCTCTCTGCATCATCAAGTATGATTCTTTCTGATACAGAGATCCAGTGGCAGAGTCACAGTGACTCATGCCAAATAAAACAAGTATGCTCTTTATCATGGATGACAGTTCTTATTCCTTATTAAATCCAAATTGGTTCATTTCAGCACTCCGTAGCTTCCATAGAGTGCCATCTTGTTTGGTTTGGGTTTTTTTTATTTGGAGTGCAGTGGGAGGCAGCAGGGCAATGAGGGGTGGGACCGCTCTGGGACAGGTGTGATGGGGGCTGCATTTGGTCCATGGGCCACATGATGCCCACCCCTGTCTTAAACATGCTTAAAGTCAAACTTTGGAGGGGTCGGTTATGAAGTACGTTTCCAATTTCTATTCCAGAAGAAGTGCATTCAGTATCAAAAGTTTGATGCAATGATGGGGAATGCTGGACCTAATTAATTTCTATCTCCCATGCAGCTGTTAAAGACACAAAGCTCCTTTAAGGAGAAGAAAAAAGACAGCTTCTTTTGAGCACTATCATAAGTTCTGCCTTTGTTTCTTCTCCAAAGCAACTCATTTTTATCTTGTCCTTAGTCAATTCAGCATACTTTTCAGTGCCCTTAACTGCCAATGACTGCTTCTGGTCTTTTATTAAAAGATTGCAGCAATTTTGGCCTTCATTCATTACACTTAAGATGTTGGCGGAGGTGTTTCCTCACCACTCCTCCTACCACTTCACCATTTCCTAATGGTTGCTTTTTTTAAAAAAATACAAAACAGACTGTCATTTCCTTTTAAATGTTGTGAAATAAAGCTGGTTTTAAATAAAAATCTGATTTTGCCAAAAGACTTTGAAAATGGTGAGATAACGGCTGCAGCAAAATACTCTCAAATATGACAGCTTTGTTCTGCCAATGTAAATTTAGTGATCCTGGAAACCAAATGTGGGATAGTTGGTGCCAGTCTCAGAACTGGGGTTTGTTTGACAGAGACAGGCCTGTTGAAAGACCAGCATACAGTACATTAAACAGCAGACTCCTCTATTCAATTGCACTTTTTAGTCACTTGTCATAATAGTATATAGTACTACTTTGTTCCACTCACTCTGATGTCCAAGTATGCATAGAATCTTTTTAAAATGGAGGATAGTGTAGCTTTTTAAAGCCATAATATTCCCTTTCAAAATGCTACTAAAAATGAGCTACGTGAACTTCATGGAGACACAAAGCTTATGGAAACATCAAAATTACTGAAATGGGATTCTCATTTTTATTAATTGAAAAGACTCTCTCAGGCACTATTTGCATGAGGATAGATTAAGTCACTGATTAAATACCTCCAGCATTATTGCCTAGAGCCATGGTAAGTGACCTGTTACCCTTCTAGGTGTTCTGGAGTACAACTCTTATAATTCCCCAGTCAACAATGACCAATGATCAGGGATTATGGAGATTAAAGTCCAAAAATTCTGGAGTGCACAAACATGCCTCGCCTTGGCCAAGAGTGTAGTGTTTGTCTTGGACTCACATTGGCCCAATTCAGGCATAATCATGGTTTGATATCTTTTTTGTAAGCCTCTATAGTTTGTTTAGCGTGGGGAGAGAATGGGGAGGGAACAGGAAGGGAATGTTTCAGGTTTGTTTGTTGGGATTTTGTTGTTTTGTTTGTTGGTTTGTTGGGTTTTTCAATGTATTTTATTATGAAAACTCAATAAAATTTTATTTGCATTTGAACAAAATAGAACACTGGAGCTTCCTTGTCACTAACCAGAAACACAAACTTGAAACATCCCCCTTTCCTAGTTGAAGGAGCTAAATGTTTTGGGGGGAGGGAGGTGAGCCAAAGACTTGAACTTGCTTGTAGGAAGAACAATAAACCTTGACTTGCTGTTATATATAAATTGAGCTATACTTGCACAAAATATTTTATGCCACAATTCTTTTTTACTTTTACTTTGTTGTCTGAAGAACCTGAAATGATGAAGACCTACCAAAATATATAGCCACAACCTGCCCCTTTCCTGTCATTTGCACTCATTTATAGTATTCTTTTGACAATACTCTATTCTTAAGCCAGTGGGGGTAATACATAGTCTACAGGCTGCAAGCGGCCCCCACCACCCTCAGTGCAGCCTCCGTCATTTCCTGCTACCACCACCACGCCGCCAAATTCAGTGGTGGGGGCAAATGTATCAGCAGTTTGCCACCAAATTTTGGCAACAAACTACTTACAGAAGCTTAAAATGGCCACATTTAACTTGTTTCCAAGCTAAATTTTGCCATTTTAGCCTTCCATGGAGTTTGCCACCCAAAATTGGTGACAATTGACCTTTTTAGCTGCCCACACCAAATTCATTGCTGTGGTGGCAGCAGGAATGCAGTCCGCATGATAGTCTGGGGAGAGTGAAAATCCAGACCCAAGTTCCCCTCCTGTCTTAAGCACTCAAACTATTGAAACACATGCTACACTTCAGAAATTTTATAACAACCCTGTAAGGAAAGCTGACAGTAGCCCTGTTCAGGTGTTAAGCCAAAACAGGGTTGTACTGTGTGTGCAGGGGCAGAGGGCCATTCACTTATTATTCCAGTGTGTGCTGCCCCCTCACTTCCAACTTCCTGCATCAGGGTCTGAATAAGATTTGTACTCGCATTCGCTTAAATACCATTTTGTCTATTATTACATAGTCAAACCAAACAGCTGTCACAGAACTTTTCTTAGGCCCGAAACTTCTGAGTTTCTAAAATGAAATGTATACTGCAATTCCTGGAAGGAATTCAGAGCAATACAGTCATGGTACCGTGAGCTTTCTTAGAAGAATAGCCAATCATACCCACATATTGACGTATGGCTATATAGAACTAATGCTTAATGATCGAGATGCAGGGCTGATAAATAGTAATCCTTGCCTTTTAGGTTGCTAGCAACACACATTTTAGCAAAATTGCAAGTTGTTCCTAATGTAGTAATGAGATGTCTTACCTCTCCTGAAATTGGTAAACCTCTCAGGCATTCTGCTTTCAAATTTCCTTTGCCTCATATGCCTAAAAATTAAAGCATGTTTACTTCTGTTAAAGGCAGTAGGCTGGGCAATGTAAAATCTCAATTTTCGCTGAAAGACTTTTTTTGGTCTAGCAGTTATTGTCCTTCATCAATTAGCAACAATTATCATGGAGAAACCAAGTGATCTAAAATAGTTTCATATAATAATAATAATAATAATAATAATAATTATTATTATTATTATTATTATTTATAACCCGCCTCTCCCTTCGGATCGAGGTGGGGAACAACAACAATATAAAACACAAGAATCACAAACAGTTAAAAATTT
Source organism: Anniella stebbinsi (assembly GCA_029215795.1). Taxonomy (NCBI): domain Eukaryota; kingdom Metazoa; phylum Chordata; class Lepidosauria; order Squamata; family Anniellidae; genus Anniella; species Anniella stebbinsi. The sequence goes on from JARDYH010000006.1 coordinate 44,397,262, forward strand.
TAAAAACAAGAAAAAATACATCATTAAAACATCTTAAAATTCATCCGGATAGGCCTGCTGGAAGAGAGCAGTCTTCATGACTCTCTTAAATTCATGAAGACTGCTAATTTGTCTAATCTCCTCCGGCAGACCATTCCATAGTCTGGGAGCGATGGAAGAGAAGGTCCTCTGGGTAACACTCACCAGCCTAGTTCTGGCTGGCTTGAGTAAGTTCTTCCCAGAGGACCTGAGTGTGCGGGGCGGATTGTACGGGAGAAGGCGATCCCGCAGGTAGCCTGGGCCCAAACCATGTAGGGCTTTAAAGGTACTTCACCCGGAAACTGACTGGCAGCCAATGAAGTGATTTTAAAACTGGTGTAATGTGGTCACCCCTAGGCATACCAGTGACCAACCTGGCTGCCATATTTTGAACAAGTTGAAGTTTCCAGACTAGGCACAAAGGTAGTCCTATGTACAGAGCATTGCAGAAGTCAAGCCTCGAAGTTACCAGCGCGTGTACTACCGTCTTTAGGTCTTCCAACTCTAGGAAGGGGCACAGCTGGCATATCAGTCGAAGCTGATAGTAGGCGCTCCTGGCCGTCGCATCAATCTGAGCTGTCATTTGGAGCGACAGATCCAGGAGTACCCCCAAGCTGCAAACAAAGTCTTTCAGGGGAGGTGTAACCCCATCCAGAACTGGTTGACACACCTCCAAACCCAGGTTGGGGCCTTTGACAGCGAGCACCTCCGACTTGTCTGGATTCAGCTTCAGTTTGTTTTTTCTCATCCAGCCCATTACCGCCTCCAAGCATTCATTTAGAGGAGACACACTATCCTTAGCTGACGATGTTGTCCCAAACATTGTCTACTTGTGTGCATGCAACATTTTCTACATCCATATGTGATAAGCTTCACTTTTATAGCACATAAGTTCTAAGGTTTGGCCAGCTTGACCTTACAAGTCCATTTTTTAAATGGCAGTACTCCATTTTGGGAAGAAGCAAAACAGCCAGTCTACCTAGATATTTATATCTGTGACATTTGTTTAATCTTGACCGTCGCAAACCAGTCATTCATGATTTGTCCAGCTTTACTTGGCCCAGGGACCTGGAGCAATGGGAGTGTGTTCCAGGTATCAAAATAGGAACATTTTATTGTATTGTTTAACATTTACCCACGTGTAGAGTGCTGTTTTCTTTTTCTCAGCGCCTTAATAAAGGACACGGCTGGTATGTGGCAGGGAGCTCAGAAGCCATGTGCTAAGTACCATCTTGAACATTCTCCTGACACTATTACACCTGATCTTGGACTGCCATCAGGAGAAAAAAATACTTTAAATGTTAGAAGGAGGAGGACATCTGACCATCAGCTTGTGCACTTTTACACACACACACACACACACACACACACCAATTTATGGTATCTGACAATAGACCGTAGGGTAAATATGGGTCTATTAATGTCATGGGAAGTTTAGCATCAAACATCTCTGTATTTTGGTATTTCTTAGGTTATTTCTATCATCTTCCACTCTATAGCAAATTACTTTTATTTTAATAACAGTGTTGTATAGAAATTAGGAATGGGGGAAGAATTCATCCAGTTTGCATTTTAATTTTAATTTAAAATTAATTTTAATTTTAAGGTAAACTTACCTAAGTTTGCACTTACCTAATTTTGTATAACTATGTGAACCGAAATTTGATTATCCTTCAAAATTAGCACTACTCTGAATTTTGCAATGGAGTTCTCCAATTAAAAATGCATAGAAAAATACCCATGTTCAAAAATGTATTATATAAACAAAAATGTATTATATAAACAAAAATGTATATATTACACAAAAGTGCAAACAAAAATACATATGTTAGGAGAAATATGAACAAATACACTTATGAATTTTCATGCACACTTATCAAAGTTCAGGATAAACCAAACTTAATATTGGAAAAATGAGAAACTGGAAGAAACTATAATTGCCAGATCCATCCCTAATAAAAATATATCAGGGCCAATATATATTTCACATTAAAAGCATTTTATTCAATATGCTTAGAAATGGCAGTATTACTTTCTTTAGAAAAAAATATAGCAGGGCGATCAGGATTGGGGCCACAACAATGCGGAAAACTATATGATAGGAAGCATTGACCCTCCTCCCTCATGCTGCACTGTCACAGTGGATCAAGGAGACTGAATGGTGCTTTTTCAAACTAGTGCCAGATCTACACCAAGCAAGATATAGTGGTATGAAAGTGGTATATAAAAGGCAGGAGCCACACTACTGCTTTATAGTGGTATTGAAGTGCACTGATAACTGTTGGGGCCCATTGACTGTTATATCCTGCATGGTGTGGCTCCTGCCTTTTATATACCGCTTTCATACCACTATATCCTGCTTGGTGTAGATATGGCCAAGGTATGTCTAATTCTATGCATGTAAGTTAAAACTGCTCATACTATAACTTGTAGTTCAGGTATCAGTTTTGCACCCATGTTTTATGAGTCAGCCTAAATTGCTTGGTCACATCACTCTTGAAATGAACTTCAGGTGCCAAGCAAGGAGAATTGGGAACCTTGGGCGGAGCAGAAAAACTTGGCTGGTCCCAGATCTTAAAACAGTTCTTTTCCACAATTTGAGTTTATTTTTATTTATTACATTTCTATGCCACCCAATAGCCGAAGCTCTCTGGGCAGTTCACAAGAATTAAAACACAAAATACAGTATAAAGTACATTAAAAATATAAAAGCTTAAATCTATAGTATTAAAGTACAGCCAGAATAAAACTTAGCAGCAAGAGATTTCAAAGTGTAAGAGCAGATTTAAAACAACACAGTGCAAGGTACGGTTCCCCTCTATTCAGCACTGGTTAGGCCTTATCTTATTGTGTCCCGTTCTGGGCACCACACTTCAAGAAGGATGCAGACAAGCTGGAGGGGGTTCCGAGGAGGGCAACGAGGATGTTCAGGGGTCTGGAAACAAAGCCCTATTAGGAGAGACTGAAAGAACTGGGCATGTTTGGCTTGGAAAAGAGAAGACTGAGAGGAGACATGATAGCATTCTTCAAAAACTTGAAAGGTTTTCACACAGAGGAGGGCCAGGATCTCTTCTTGATCATCCCATAGTGCAGGACACAGAATAATGGGCTCAAGTTACAGGAAGCCAGATTCCATCTGGACATCAGGAAAAACTTCCTGTTAGAGCAGAACGACAATGGAACCAATTGCCTAGGGAAGTCAAGGGTTTTCCCACACTAGAGGCATTCAGGAGGCAGCTGGACAACCATCTTTCAGTTATGCTTTAAGGTGGATTCCTGCATTGAGCAGGGGGTTGAACACGATGACCTTATAGGCCCCTTCCAATTCTATGATTCTATGAGCTAAAAGACTAAAGGGCTGTCTTCACAGAGCTGGGTCAGCACTGCCTCCCTCTCAAACCTTGTACTTTCCCTCTCCTGGGGTGGCGTCGGGTAATCCCGACACCGAGGAGGGAATGAGGGTTTCTGAGCAACCATCCAGATACTGAAGCTGCCCCTGCCCTCTTCCTGGTGGAAAGCAAGCAGTCGTTGGTCGTCTTCCACCAGGCACCACTCCAGGGAAGCGTCGTGTTAACATCACTCCATTTGAAAAAGTCAGAGTAAATTCCTGACTTTTTCAAATTGTAGCATTGCAGGGAAGCCCTACAATGCGCTGCATCATCAAACCAATGCAGTGCAGCTCCACAACCACTGTGGGGCATTCCCGCATACAGACAGCCCCTAATATGTTAAAGTGCCTGGGAAAGTAAAAAGGTCTCAGAAAGTAAAAAGGTCTCAGACATTTTGAGACATCCAAGTTGCATTAAACAACTTGGTGGAGGCAGTTATGGTGTATGGCCCTTACTTAAGTTACTACAGAGATATAAAGTATTTTGTTCCCATGCATAGTAAACTGGGAGTTTAATGACAGTAAAGAGAGATGAGGGTTTAAAACAAACACCTATATTTGGCATTTTCAATTGCACCCCAATGAATGGGGGAGAGGTGGGGGCAAGAATTGGTGTCATGTTAAATGTTTTAAGTGTTGACTTTAGCTGGGAAAAGGGCACCATTTAAGCTCCACTTCAGATAGCAAAATGTTTTGGACCAGCACTGGTCACATCCTGCCACGCAACCAATTACTTCTTTGGTGGAAGCTGCTGTTTCACTCCTACTAGGAAAGGCTTTTCTTCCTCTCCTTTTTCGTCCTACTTCTTGTAAAATCTAGACTGGGAGGGCAAAAGTTAAATACACACAAGCTGCTATTCCCAATATAGTGGAAAATATGTAACAAACCCTCAAAAACTCACCCACCTGTTTCTCTCTGTAACACGAACATTCTGCCCACTCTCTCTCATTCATTTCATTATGTGTAGATCATATCTACACCATGTATCAAATCATTACGAATGTGGAATAAAAAGCAGCATATAACACTATGAAAGTGGTATATGGAATGTGGATTGTGCCACAGCAGTTATCAGTGCACTTCAATACCACTATAAAGCAGTAGTGTAGATCTAGCTGTAGACAGTCATTTCTCTTCACACATGCAAATGGCATTTTGGGGAACCAGCCAACAGTTAAGATCTCAATTGTCCAAATTGCAAAAGTGCAATAGAAAAGACCATCTGCATAAAGTTAGACACATGCTTAAATGCCTAATGGTATGGATACAGCCTTAACTGGTAAAAATGAGTTTCTGATCCATCAGAACTTCAGAGACATTGGTGGAAGTTTGCCTAAGTAAAACAAGTTGGATTTTGACAAAATAAAAAGGGACGTTTTGTTGCAATAATTCAAAATAACATAAATTATCCTTTTAAGTGGGCTGTGTACCTACCACACTGAGTTTCACTGAAGTTGCACTAATACATTTTTAAAAAAGAAAATTACATCAACTTTAGTTATTGACAGAAGGTAGTACATTGAACATATTTTTCCTTTTACAGGCAAAAATATGGGTGGAATCCATTGGCTGCTTGAAGACTTTCTTTGTGGTTCTTCATAATAGCAAATTATATTTAGTCTCTGTTCCATAATTTGAGAAAAAAGGCTTTGATAATTCTTTCTGCATATGCCCCTGATATGTATATGAAATAAAATAATGCCATAATGTCTAACAATCATATATTTTAACTTTGCCTTTAGCTAATTTAAGCTGATACGTTGATTTTCTGTCATGGCTATCAAACCAGGAAGAAAGGGGAAGAAAGCAGAGAACACATGGCCCATTCAGTTTAGTGGGACAATAACCTCTAGTGGTGATTTTATAGCGCTACTTCTCCTGGACATGGCAGGAAAAAGCAAGAAATATCGCTATAGCTCAGAAAAGTAGGGTTTTCAGGGTCATATTTTGTGATGGGAAAAAGAGCAGAAGGAGCAGGAGACATGCAGGAGAACCACTGCATCACCAAATTGATCCATGAACATCCGTGAGTGGCCAGTCACGAGTGTGCTATAAAACACTCGTCTGAAGAAACTCTAAAAGTTCTGCAATTTTCCAACTTTTAACTATTACCTTGCGAGCTGCCATCATCATCATACATAACTGATGAGGACTTTACATTGTACCAATGGACAGTTTCCCAAAAGATTTTTTAAATGTACTTTTGAAATGAAGACCCTGGGTACAGCTGCTTATCATGATAGTTCCTACAGCCACGCCTCTAAGGAGAGTCCAAAAACACAGGCAACTGCATTGATCCATATCAACAAACCAATTCTAGTAGTTTTTATCTCCACCAAAGGCAGGTGTGTTCTGTTGTTGTTGTTATTGTTTTAATATATATTTTTTAAAAAGTCTTTATTGTGAATATCAAAGAAACAGAACAATAAAAACAAATTGTTAAAAAAAGAAAATAACACATTACATGTACAGCAATGACATCATTTTTCATCAAACATTTTTAAAAGAGAATTATACATATTTTTATCATATATTTATATATTTATCTATTAACAAGTTGCACCTGTATATCACCCGTTCAAACGCTGATAAGGTTATTAAGTCCTCAATCCATTGCATTATGGGACGTGAGCATTTGTCCTTCCAATGTGATAGTATAAGTCTTTTAGCTGTCATAAGGGCTCTTAAAATCCATTTGCGCTGACCCTGTGTTAGTTTCCAAGAAACCGGCAGGTAGTTTATATGGACATACACGTCCTTCCATATTAAAGGTTGATTCAGGACAAGATTTATCCTTATATTAACCTCGTCCCAAAAGGAGGAGACTACTGAGCATTGCCAAAATATATGAATTAAAGAAGCATTAGGTATGTTACATCTCCAACAATTATGTAAATGAGATATCCCCTTGTTGAAAAGGCATTGTGGGGTCCAGTAGACCCAGAACAGGATTTTTTGCTGAATAAGATGTAGCCTAAGATCCATAGATACTTCAGATACCGTCTCTAAGGCAACAGTCCATTGATTGGGCAAAATAGGACACTCCAATTCTCAATTCCAATCCTGTCTTAAAATATGAGTATCGTATTTATTTACTACTACTACTATATATATAGGTTGTGGGTGGACGTGTCTGCTCAGCTGCTATAAGTGTTTGTAACTGTAATGGAGGCTCTGGGGCTGTAAAAGCAGCCAGCCAAAACCTAGATTTCAGCAAGTATTGCCATTCAGCCGTAGAAGGTAAATTATATTAAACACGCAAATCAGAAAAAGGCATAAACTCATCATCTAAAGCTATTAATTGATCCAAAGTAAAAATTGCCTTATCCGTCCAAAGGCAGGTGTTTGGGTTGTTGGTTTTTTGGTAAAACAAATGGATCCTAATTGCCCATTCAAGACCATGCCACCCCAAAATACTTTGCATTAAAATTGGGATAGTCCTGTTCTAATTGTTGCTAGGAAAATTCATTTCCCCCCGCCCTTGGTACTGCAATTGCACCTACGTTTTGGCTATGGGGTGGTATAAAAATGTAATATGTAAATAAATAAATAAATAAATAAATAAATAAGCTCAGAGGAAACAGTAAATTCTCAGGCATGTTGCAGATGATGCTATTAATAAAACCGCCATCACCACATTCCTGCAAGCTTTGGCTCCGTCACACCACTGATCATTGGTTTGCTGGTGTCTGCATTTAAGTCAGGTATTATTATTATTATTATTATTATTATTATTATTATTATTATTTATTGCATTTATATACCGCCCCATAGCTGAAGCTCTCTGGGTGGTTTACAAAAATGAAAAACACTGGACATTAAAAAACCAATATACAAAATTTGAAACCATAAAAAGCATCCATTTAAAAACAACTATTTTGGGTCAAACAACAACAACAAAACCCTCAACATATGCTGTTAAATGCCTGGATGAAGAGGAAAGACTTGACCTGGCGCCAAAGAGATAACAATGTTGGCGCCAGGTGAGCCTCATCGGGGAGATCATTCCATAATTGGGGGGGGCATCACTGAAAAGGCCCTCTCCCTTGTTGCCACCCTCCGTGCTTCCCTCGAAGTAGGCACCCAGAGGAGGACCTTAGATGTGGATCGTAGTGTATGGGTAGGTTCGTGTCGGGAGAGGCGTTTCATCAGCTATTGTGGGCCCAAGCCATGTAAGGCTTTATAGGTTAAAACCAGCACCTTGAATCGGACTCAGAAACAGATAGGTAGCCAATGCAAGCGGGCCAGAGTTGGTGCTGATGACAGGTCCTCATGTGATGCTTCTTCGTGATTCCTAATGTAAAAAAAAAGACACAATGCTCCATCTATGAGAGCCATTACGGCAGATAAAGCCCAATGATGGTTTAACAATGCCACTCTCTTAACTACAGGCTTCAGGTTCACATATGGGCTACACAACTGGATTCCTTTGGGAGTTAAATTTCCAGTTGAAAAATTGTCTGCAGCCCAACTGAGAGCACAAGAAAGCTACCAACTGAACATGCTCTAAAAACCTTGCAAAGTTTAGCAAATCCTGATTAAAAATCAGACAACCCACCTTTGTAGGACAGTACCCGGTTTACTGCAACACACATCTCCCATAAACCTCCAAATCAGTTCTAACCCAGTGATGAAAGTGGATTACATGTTTTGCCAGAGTTCCCATAATATTATACTGGTACTCTCAGCTTAGTGATGAAATTGAGGCACATTTTTGTGCTGGAAATTCATAAGGTTTCATTGATACTTGCCCATTCCTGCCCACTTCCACTGCTGAATATTTGGGTGAATTTGGCTCAAGTTCTGGGCAACTGATAAAGTCCGCCTGTTATAACATCCTCTGGTTGTGCATACAAAGAAGACACCCTTTTGATAAACCAAACATACATCTTTTCATATGAGCAACTCAGGAAAGGAAAGGAGGTCGAGAGGCAGTGGGGCAACGATCATCCAGGTAATATTAAAAAGAGGATATTTCCCAGCTAGTTAGCATTGGAGAAAAACACAGTACCACAGGTTCCCTAGGGAAAGGTTCAAGAAAATGCACATAACTATTGTTCATGTGTGTTATGCTAGCTTTGCCAAACAGGGAGGTAGCTATAACTGAGTTTCACAGTATCAGGAAAAGTATTTGGACTGCATTTAAGTAAGAAGGATTAGCTTGCATGATGTTGATTTATAAATGGCAACAACCAATCCCTTATATTTTGTACTGCAGTCATCTCTCCTGCACAGTAATTCCCAGTGTTCCCTTTTGAAAGCCCTTGATACTCAGTTAGCCCCGAGGTATAATGTTTGATAATATAACTACTGCTTCTGTCACTGCATTTTGTATGAACACATTATATGTGGCCCAGAATGGTAAAGATTTATGTATGGGTATGAAAAATAAAAATCAGCATTGATTAAAAGGCCCAGATAGGCCATCCAATACCGCCCAAAGAACATCAGTTATTTTGCATTTTGACGTGGCGATTGATAACTCATAAATGCAAGCAGGAATGACAAATGCGGATGGAAACTGGCTTTGACAAAAACGATAACAGTATCAGTCTCGAGGGGCGATGGAGGTATAAGCAGGAGCTGTTTAAAATATTTAATCATTTTATGAAGGCTGCAAGATGTTGTTTGACCCTGAAGGAGTGTGAATGTCACATGGATCAGAAATTGCCAAGTCTTTGAAGTGAAATAAAAAAAATGGTGTTATTATAGATCCTTCTTGACATCCTATCATTTTTGTATAGGATTAAAAATATGTATACAAAGCTCTAGATAAAGGACTCTAGCAAAAGATGTCTTGGTTGAAGGGAAGGGGGGAAGTAAAGACATACTGTTGTGATTTTTTTACTTCAGAATCTCAAAGCGTCTCTTTTATATGCCTCTAGAATGGCATGAATAGATCCAGCAGCCCCTGGTAAAAAGATTCCTGTGGATTTTTAACTACAGGGCAAATTACATTTCACTTTTGTCTCCATGCATTTGTCTTGAAGAAAAAATATCTTTCCATCCTGACATTTAACTGTTAGATATTGTAAGTCTGTATGTGTTCAGGCAGTACATAGCTGAATAACTTTAGTTAATATTTACACACAGATATAAAATATGTAGTTAGTGTGCATGTTGTAAGGTCATATGAAGGAATAAGAAAAGTTCTGCAACTGTTTGGATCTAATATCTTATCTATATTTCCTTTAAAAAAATCTTACTAATTATTTTTAACCTTTAATTTATAATCCAATATTTAACTCTTATGCCCATCCCCCGCAAAATCATATAGAATCATAGAATAGTAGAGTTGGAATGGGCCTATAAGGCCATCAAGTCCGACCTCCTGCTCAATGCAGGAATCTACCTTATAGCATCCCTGACAGATGGTTGTCCAGCTGCCTCTTGAATGCCTCTAATGTGGGAGAGCCCATGACCTCCCTAGGTAATTGGTTCCATTGTCCTATTGCTCTAACAGTCAGGAAGTTTTTCCTGATGTCCAGCCAGAATCTGGCTTCCTGTAACTTGAGCCCATTATTCCGTGTCCTGCGCTTTGGGATGATCAAGAAGAGATCCTGACCCTCCTCTGTGTGACAACCTTTCAAGTGTTTGAAGAGTGCTATCATGTCTCCCCTCAATCTTCTCTTCTCCAGGCTAAACATGCCCAGTTCTTTCAGTCTCTCCTCATAGAGCTTTGTTTCCCAGCCCATCCTTCCAGGCACTAATTTTATTTAATAGTAATAAAATAGTAAACACATAATAATAAAAATAACAAAATACAGTTAAACATTCATGATAAATAAACTACAGACTGATTAAGCCAACAAACCTATGAACACTTAATTCTCAAAGGTTTGGTTGAGAAAAGGTATTTGCTAATTTTGTAAACATCCCAATGAAATTAGTTTGATGAGGTTCCATAGGGAAGGAAATGTGCAAAAGGCGAGAAAACACACATGCAGGTTAGATCAGCCTAACATCACATGGAATAGAATCAAAAGATGGGCTCACATTATAATCACTGGTGCAAGTGAGAGGGTACAAATAGGAGCAGGTCGTTCAGAAGATCAGATCCATCCAAATACTAAACCAAAGCAAATGTAAACGTCTGAATGGAACCATCAGAAAATGTATTACATATACACCAAAACCCGTTGTGTTGTTGTTGTTGTTATTGTTATTGTTGCTTTCTTCTATGTAGGTTTTTATTATACTTTAGAGGTATATCTGATTAAATTAAAGCAACTGGCTCATTCACTCCCTTTCTGGCCAATCCACAATCTGGTTAAGTCAGAAACACTCTTATTTAACTCTGTTTTACTCCCGTGGGGTAAAATCAGCACGCTGGCATTCAAATTGGCTTCAGCGCTGCTAGTACAACTTAACTGGGTATGTCTGTAATGTTATTATGGTTTAATTTGTAGATGCTCAGGAAAAAGATTGTTGAGAAATATTTCCTTTCAGTTTCTCTATTGGTCTTGTCTGTATTTTCCCCCCTCTGCAGATTGACCTAATCTGTGTTTTTCATCAAAGCAACAAATCATTAAACCCTGGCATTTAATTTGCTTATTTGGAGGTTACCATGAATATCTGCATCATTTCCTTTTCCTCCCATTTAACATTTTGCTTTCCAATTACAGATATTTCTCTCCAACCTGCATTTTGTGACCTGAACTAATATTCCCTGCTAGGAACTAGCAAAGCTTCTTGCTCGCTATGTACTGAGGTCCCTGTACATTGTTTGAGCCACTAGGAAATTGCACATATAATCAGTTCAGAGTACAGTACGGTCACAGTTCTTTGTGTTTCCTGCTGGAGCTGATCCTTTTATTTGCTTAGGATACCGGAGATTCTTTGTTCGTAGCAGCAGAAAGGTTTTAGCCTTTGCTCATTTACATGTTTCATTGACTGCAGCTAAGCACATCGAAAATATGATAGGCAACGAAGCCCATTGAAAACACCAGCGTTACCACTGCAGCATGCTGAACCTCCTGCAGCAAATCTGGGCTGTAATAAACCTTCATTCGGCAGGATCTAGATAGCTGCATCTACACACTGAAATAACAGTAGTAGAAAAATATTCATGTGGAAGGGTGGAAATCTTGGCCATGGCTCTAAAGAGATATTTACCAATTTACTGATATTTGGGGTAATATTTTCTGCCCATTTATGCTCGGTGTATTGAAATATTAATTCAATAATATAAGTCACCAGATTATTTTTGTATTCCATTTCTATTCTATGAAATTATAGGCAGCACAAAAAAGGGGCCAAGTGCCCCAGTCTAGTTCATCCCCCTATCTGCCCTCAATATCAGTGGTGCATTTTGCCCTTTTGTCTCTCCCTCTCCCCCACCCATATATATTTCTGGTACAATTCCTCCACTCATTTTGCTTTTGATGAGCTGGCCCAGCATTCTTGCTTGCTTGCTTGACCAATTTGGCTTCATTTTCCTCTTGGCCTACAAGACCATTGGTAGCATTGCACCCACATACTGCTGCACTCCCATATCACAGGAGGAATTAGATTTCCAGACATGAAATCCTTGTTGAATGAGTCAAGCACGTGTGAAATGTTGCCACAAAGTGTACATCCAGGACTGCACATTTGCATAGGCTGACCATATGAAAAGGAGGACAGGGCTCATGTAACTTTAACAGTTGTAGAGAAAAGGGGATTTCAGCCAGTGTCATTTGTATGCAATTAGTTCCTGGTGAAATTCCCTCTTCATCACAACAGTTAAAGTTGCAGGGGCCCTGCCTTCTTTTGTATATGGTCACTCTAGTATAGTGCCTGCAACTTTAACTGTTGTGATGAAGAGGGAATTTCACCAGGAACTAATTGCATACAAATGACACTGGCTGAAATTCCCTTTTCTCTACAACTGTTAAAGTTACATGAGCCCTGTCCTCCTTTTCATATGGTCAGCCTACATTTGCAGGACATCCAGAAACCTTCACAGGACTGTGGCTGCATGTTATTTATTTACTGTATTTATTTATAACGTGCCTAAAATTTCTAGCCCACAATACATTAAAAAAAATGATTTAGGTCCTACATGCAGGCTTCCATGTTGATAGACATGATACAAAAGGGAAAAAATGGATGGCTACAGAAGACGAAACGAAGCAAATTCAGATAATCAGTTCCTTCATAATGTTAAATAGTTGTTATAATGACTAGGTGGAATGGCCATAGAGGGAGAACAAGAGAAGACAAATGGCAGCTGATCCAACCAGACTGATAAAATTGAGCGTGTTGTTTCAAGACTCCTTGTAATGCAGTCAGGTGATGCACGCAGCAATGACATGGTTATTGTCATCAGCTTTGGCAATGCTCATCACCTTTTTGAAGGGTGGAGGTGAATTAAAGCGCGTTCCATTCCCCCTCTACTATAACAGTGATTGGCACTGTCAAAGCTAATAATACTAAATGTTTGATGGATGCATGTGCATGTATCGGGGTTAGGCCATGGCCAATGGTCTGAGATGAGCCAGGTGAGGGGAACCAGAAACCATGGGACCAACCAGTAATCAGGACTAAAGAACACAAGCCAGGAATGGAAGGGGGCAGGATCAAGGAGGAACCATAGCTCGTTGGCAGAGGAAATGCTTGGCATGCAGAAAGTCCCAGTGGTGTCACTGTAGGGCTAGAAAAGAATCTTCCCTGAAATTCTGGACAGTCACAGCCAGTTTGTAGCAACAATACTGGCTAGATAGCTCAGTTGTTTGATGCAGTGTCCTATGTTCCATGAGTCAGATCCAAAGAGCAAGTCAGGGCCAAAGATCCAAAATATAAAAAGGAGGAAGGAACAAGCCAGAGGTGAGGACCAAAGAGTAAGTCAGAACCAGAGGACAACTCAGAAGGCAAAACTAAACAATAACTCAATGGGACTTACTTCTGAGTAGACATATAGGATTGTGCTGAAAGTACATTATACTAGTAGAATCAACCCATTTTTAACTCCACTAAGCAAGCAACCAAATTAAACGAGGTTTAATGTAATGTAATGTAATAACATTTGCAACAATGCAATTTCAGTTTAAAGATTCATGGATGGAAATTGGTTAGGGGCAGGGAGATTTTTACATATTCTACAGCCTTATTACTGTAATAAGAACAAAGAGAAAAGAAAGGTCAGATGACCATACTGCAGGGGTACTTCTAGACGGCAGCTTTTCCCCGCAGTGGCTTAGAAGTAGCGGCAGGTGATGCACATGATGCAGCTGCCACTCCAAAGCTATCCAGGGCCAAAACCCCTAAACTCCGCAGTAAAAATGTCGGGCACTTACCCCGACTTTTTTCCCCTGCAGAGCTTGCAGAGCCGATGGTGACAGGTGATTGGTTGCCAATGGCTGGAGGAGGGCCGGTTCAGGCACCGCGCATCCCTCTCTTCCTCCCCCTCCAGCTGCCCCATTCCTTCCTCCCCATATTTTATACAAACGGGGGAAGGAACGTGGCAGCCCCAGAGGGAGAGGGACTCATGGCGTCCAAACCAGCTCACCTCCCTCTGACCTCCCTCTCACTGCCCCATTTCTCCCGAGTGTGGAGTTGCCGCCGCCACTGCACCAAGCACCTGGGAGGGGAGAGGAACAAAGCAGCCAGAGGGATGTGAGCCGGTTCATGTCCCTCCGGTCCTCCCCCTCTGGCTGCCCCATTCCTCTTCCCTCCATGGTGCTCGATGCGGCAGCGGCGGCAACACCGCACTCACACTCCTTCCCATGCAGATGCCGGGAAGGAGTGCGAGTGCGAAGGCCCAAGCCATCCCGGCATCAAGCCACTGCCGTCAAGACGGGGCCCAGGTCAATGCCAGGAAGACACTGAACAAATGTGTCACTGAACAAATCATTGCCATTATGCTGTTCACATCTCACGCGAGTGCCCATTTGATTCATTAGACAGACATAATGGTAGATATTCACAAAACCCATTTCTACTCTGTCTTGGGCAGGTGTGATTTATGCTTTATCAAACAAGTAGTATTTACCTGTCTATTCACCATGTTTCTTTTTTTTTTCATAGGTAGCTACAGTTCTTGCCTAAAGGAGCAAAATGTTCTAGCCAACCAACTTCCAGAACAGTCAGCAGGGTATCACAGTGTCAGATGTAATTACCTTTTCCTGCCTACCCCATCTAAGCCTTCAGCACAGGATCTATCAAAATTGTTTCTAGAAATGCACATGCACTGACAGATGTTTGTGAGGATGCTTTGCATCAAACATCACTTGGGTGACCCTTGATTATTTTGAGTTTCCTCCTGCCTTCCTCCCACCTTCTACAATGCTGTTGGAAATGCAGAAGTTTGTTGTTTAGTGCACTCCTTTCCTGTAGCCAGGACGAACCTGGCTCCCAGCTCTGTCTTGTAAATACCTCCTGTCAGATTCATATATTCTTCAACCAGGCTTGTGGTGCTGCAGAAATGAATCTCAATTATTCTACCAGGCTCCACTTCCCTACAGCTGTCTACCCAGCATCAAGAAGCCTTACTTATGGCTGTTGTCTCAAAGTCCCCTCAACCTCCCCTCAGACAGTCATTGCTGGTTTCAGAAGATAGGCTGGCTGGACCTTGGCCCCACAACAGGTGGAAGGGCACACTAAGAGTTTTTAAGAAAGAGGGATATTTAACACTGAAGACAAAGAACCTCTGGCCTTAAACATACACATACACACATCACCAGTAAATGTGCTTCTTAGAGAAGAGAGTCAAGATAATTGAAAAGTAAGTATTGCAAGAATCACAAATAACTTCTTTTCTAGGGCTTGAAAAATCTTAATGATTATGGAGCTGGAAGAGCCCCAGTCAGCTGGCAATGTAGACAGCAGTAGTCCAGGCAACCCATTTATTCCTGCATTAAGTGCCATTTTACTTCACGACTGATAGTTTTGTGGGCTGCATTCAATGTCAAGTGGTGCACTAAATGCTTTATTAAACATCACTACTTAACATACGGGTAGCTTTATATTCATATATGTGTTGCCGTGGCTCTAAGTATGCCACGGATTGTTACAAAGGCTGCAACCTTGAGAAGAGTTTGCTCCCAGATTTAATTCAAAACTTCATTTACCTTGCATTATTAGTTGTGGGCAATACATGCAGGCACAGCTTTAATATCCAACATGTTCTTGTTACAGAGCCATGAGGGCTTTCCCAATAACAATGCTTTCAAATCAATTGCTTCAGGCTTCATCAGTTTTGCAGAGAAGCAGCAAGGTGCTGAAATAATTTGTCCCCAAGATTATTCTACACACAAGTGTGACCACCTGTGGGACAGTCTGGTGCTACCACAGTTCACACTTTGCAGCCTTTTATTAAAGGGTATTTGGAAATAGAGGACGTAATCATTCTGGAAAAATTCCATTATGACACAAGCAGCAAGTCTTCAACCAGAGACTGAAGTCTTACCAGAGGACAATGGAGAGACATTATCATCATCTTCCTTCTCTTGACGTGTTTCTTCGAGGGGTTTATTTTTATGTTGGATGCTTTAATTTAGGAGTTCTCAAACGTCTCATAGCAAGATGAGCCTCATCAAATGCAATGATTACACACACAAAATAGTTCATTTAGTCATGCTCAATAACAGCTTAGCCTACCATCGGTCCCCCATCATTGCCTTTTTAAAAGCCAGATTCTTGGCTGTTTTTAGACAATGTGGTGCCTTTGAGTCTGGGTTGATTACTCCTTTGTGAATTCATGATCAGAAGCATGGATAACATAGGATAGCCAGAGTCTTCTGCGAATTTCCAACTGATTGTGAACAACCAGGAAGTAAAGTCTTTTGCTTTCCCCTTCTTCTGAAACAGGTAAATATACCTGCCTCCACTATATTTCCCCTTCTTTCTCTTGATATTGCTCGACAACTGTGAACTGGTGGGACCAGTCCTATGCCATTGAAACACGGGTTTTCCATGTTGTGTCTTGACCTCCAAATACTATTACCACAGTGCCCTACCTGCTGCTTTTTTGGCAAACCTACCTGCCTCTCTGTTCTCTTGTTCTGTAGCTGCTATTAAGCAACAGCCTTCCAATCCAATACTTGGGGAGGGGCATCAGGTATTTTTTTTTCTTTCTGTAAGTATTTATAGCAAAATAAAACTTACAGGCTTCAAGCTTAAATTGGCAGTGTGTTGAGCCAATTTCCCCACTTGATCAGTCACTTCATACAATCCAGCGTGTGCCCAAGTTCCTGATGGTTTCATATCAATTGAGTACACATGAACAGATGTGTATTGTCATGGAGGATATGGTAATAATAATAATAATAATAATAATAATAACAATTTATTTCTTACCCGCCTCTCCGTCTGCCTTTGCCCAACTTCGGTTGGTATTCTAGCTTCACTTTTCCCTACAGAAAATTGATCTGGCCACAGAGATCCATACCTTGATCACCTCCTGCTTAGATTACTGCAAGGCCCTCTAACTGGTGCTGCCTTTGTTCAGAAACTACAACTAATGCAAAACGTGGCAGCTGGATTACTTTGTGTTTTGCACATTGCAGGCCTTATTTGTACTCTTATGCAAACTACACAGGGTCCCAATTTGTTTCTGGGCCCAATTCAAGATGCTGGTTCTTACCTATAAAGCCCTGAATGGGACCAAGGTTCTGAACATTTCCCTAAATATTTATTTCAGTTCTGTGAGTTTATGTAGGCACACCACCGCCTACATAATGGACCACTCATAGGCCCATTTGTTGCAAGATAGCATTGTTGTATGTAGGAGTCCATTATTATCCGCTAAACATCTTTCTCCTCATACAAACACTCTTTCCAAACTTACTAATCGGTCAATCTGTTCTATTTTATATTTACCTTAAGAAGTAGCAGTGAAATTTATGCAAAGATAAGGTGCACTACTTATATGGCCTAATTTTGCATGTAGACTTCCAATAAACAGCATGGATTCTCTGGTGTCTCATGCAACACTAGGCATCCTGATAAATAATTCAAAAGCTCTAATTTTTAATCCAAATGAAGTAAATATCACCATAGGAGTTTTGAGGAAGGGACCGAAAATCAAGTGAGATGCTTAGAAATTTTTAGAGCTCTTCAAAGGCAAAGATGCAAAACATTTTCAGTCAGGCAGAAAACTATGACCGCTGTCTTTTCCTCCAACCCCCATCTCATTCGATTCTTCCATTTCCATATCCTTGTTACTAAACATGTGGTAATGTGTGATTATACAGAAGGGAAATCTCTCAGGAAAATGAGTGAAGGTGCTTAAATTGTTCTGATTTACAAAGACGGAGGATCCCCCCACCCACCCCTAAAGTAGAGGGGAAAATACCTTCTTTTCATCATGGCAAATAACCTCCTGCAAAGTCAACTCCTTTTTCTGAAAGTCATTGCTAGTTTTATAATTTCTGAGTCATTAGATAACAGATAGAACTCCACACTTAGTGGTTTCAAATGTTTATGGTCTGCAATTCATTCTTAATGAGCTCTCTCCATGTCTTTATTCTTCTTCACACCCTCCTGCTGGGAAATGTCTTACTCTGCCTTGGCTTTTGTTAATGATTCCACAATCATTTCAGAGCCATTTCTTCTGCCTTATGTAATTCTGACACGGCATAAGAGCCTGGCTCTGCAGCCTCACAGTTGGAAATGTAACCTTTAATGTATTAATTTTTCTTGCTCAAAACAATTTAACCTCTGTTGTAGTTTTGAAATTGCTAAGCCTTCCAATTAAACGCCTTTTATAAAAAAAAATATCCTAGAGGACTTCCTCAATATTATATTACAACAAACTGCCTAAAAAGAAAGCCCTAGCCCTTCCCCCTGTTGCTTACACATTCATTATCTATTTTATGAATGTTACCCATGTCGTTGGTTTGTTTTTTAAAAACAACAACAACAACAACAACAACAGACTAACAATTAATTAAACTAGATATGAACACTAAATAACAGGAATTGCACAAGTAGGGAAAAACATGATTGCAGGATTAGGAGAAAGATGAGTCACTGAGGTAAAAGGATATATGTCATATTATCCATGGCTGGCAGTGACTGGCTGTTTAGATTAGAACTGTCCACTTGAAGACCCGGCCCATGCCAGGAGCTGTAGGAATGTGAAAATTAATCACTGCAACAAGAAGTCTCTATGCACTTGTCTCTTTTTATTTCACCACCTGGTACTTAATAGAAAACATGCCCAGGAAGTTGCAGGGCCTGCTGGAGAGATTCTGCACCAGGATCATGCTGAAAGCAATCATTCTTCCTGGTGGGGAGGGAGCAGGTAGCCATTTTAAAAAAGGAGTTTGACAGAGCTACGTCTCCATATTGCTCATATGGGTACCACAGCTAACGAAGTTAATCAGCTCACTGGCTGCAGATTGTTCCAGAGGTATCGCTCCATTTATTATCTCAATACTAATCTGCATCACTTTCGCCAAAACAAAACAGTGCCCTCTCTTGCTCTTGTACATAGAAACACACACACACCAACTACTCTCTGAAGCCTACCACTAAAAGCTAGGGATGGGAGAATCAGCAGGGTTTTAAATCATCAAGATTTTCCAAGTTCCATCTTGAAGCTCAGTCACCTTATTCCAATTCCCAATTGTGAGCTTCCCCCATCATTCGAACTGGGAAAGTACACATTTGGGTGTGCATTTATTTCATACTACCAAAGGCATACTTTCCACCCATTGACTAATGGTGCAATCCTATGCATGTAAAGTTCTACCATGTCCACCATTCCCCAGCCAGTCACTCTAAGCTAGGGAATGCTGGGAGTTGTAGGACTTCTTTTTCTGTCTAAAAATGCATAGGATTGCATGCTCATTTTTAAAGTTTTTCTAAAATACACATTTTGTAAATGAATATCACAAGCTTGAGGATGTGCAAAATCCACTCGCATTCGGGGGTGCGAACAGGGCAAGTTCTCATTTTGAACTTGCAAGAAATGAAATTCTCATACATTCCTACTAAAAGCAGTTTGATGTCAAGTTCTGTAGGGCTGCCTATCATTGATCAAGGGAATAATGGGGAGTGTCTACACCTCTGTTGAGAACATGTTTTGCATATAGATGGTCCCGGGTTCAATTGCTGGTAACTCCAGTAGTTAAAAGGACCAGATAGCATGTCATGTGAAAGACCTCTACCTGAAAATAGGTACAGCCACTGCCAGTCAGGTGATTAACGCTAGCCGAGATGGAGAAATAGTCTGTATAAGACAGTTATATCCGCATGTTCTGTATTTAAAGAAAAGTATACTGAGGAAAGGGGAGAAGCCATAGCTCAGTGTAATACAGCACATGCTTTGCATGCAGGAGGTCCCAGGTTCGATCCTCAGCTTTTCCAGGTAGGATGAGAAAAAGAATCCCGCCTGAAACCCTGGAGAGCTGCTGTCAGTCAGTGTCGACAATACTGGCCTAGATGGACCAATGGTCTGTCTCAGTATAAGGCAGCTTCCTATGTTCCTGTGAAAGATTGGAATTGGGGTTCTCAGCAGCTGGGGAACAGGATGCTGCGAGTTGAGCGTGCTCTATCTCTCTGTCTTACAAACACTAACCAGACCTACACCCTAACTACTAGATGTGATGCTAATGACTTCTCTTGCAAACACATCAATGTTTTTTTTTTCCTTTATTTAATTACAAGGTGCAGGGGGAGATTTTTATCACTACTGCGGTGCATGGCAAGAGGAGGTCTAACCCTTCCTTCACAATAATAAAAAAGTCCTGCATTGCAGTTAGGCTTAGTGGGGAAATATGGCATAAACGGGGAGCATTTTTCTAAGGATAAGTACGGCATTGGGGGACCCAATTTTTGTTGTGCTCACAGCAGAAGACAGAAGGGCTAAATCTCCCCTCCTGATGTGATACAGTCCAGATAAAAAACAAGCCCTCCTGCGCCAATTTAATAAAGAAAAAATGGTGATGTGATTGGAAGAGATGCAATTAACATCACTTATAGTTAGTAGGCAATTGGCAAGAATTACAAAAGAACATTCAGAGAGAGCTACTGATAAATGATCTGTATGGACTCATGGTTAGGATTCCAAGTGCCAACTATATTTGTGTCACTCAGCCATTCTTGGTCTTCCAATTCTCTGTTAGTGCAAGTCCACTGAAGTGCATCCAGCGGACAGACTCTGTTTCTCAGGCTCAGAATATTCAGCCATATTTCTTTCCATGAAAGTAACGCTGCACAGAAATATAGCAGGGCCATTCATCCTAGATCCATCCCACCACCTTGCCCCCTCCTGACTTCGCCCCTACACCATCCACACGTTGGAGGAAGATCTGAAGAGGTATGAAGCCTGCTGAATGTAACGAATCTGTCTCTGTGAGCTGCAATCCTTCTCAATCTTCATAAAGATCTAAAAAGAGGATTTCTGAGCATGTTCACCTGAAAACGCATGGAAGCCTCCACAGTCAGTAACCCTGATCAGGCAGAGTTCATGACCACAGAGAAGCTTCTAAACGCATTCAGACTGATGGGCTTAGAAACCTTCATGAAAGCTTTGGGCTGAACGCACACAGGTCTGAAAGGATCTCACCTGTGTAGGTAGTGCTTGTGTGACATCTCTGTCCCCTACTAACTTTCAGCCCTCTGATGTTATTTATATGAGACTATATTATTAAATTTTATTTGTATAGGGCAAAAGTCTATAAAATGAATGTCAGGGTCGAGGTGGGGGTGGGGATTGAAATCCCAGATCACAGGATTAGTGAAACAATTATCTTTGCAGCCTGATCCTATGCATGTTTACTCAGAAGTAATTTCCATTGTATTCAATTTGGCTTACTTATAAGTAAGTGTGTTGCTAAGGCTGCAGTTCTTGCTGTACACCTTATTTGGAATAAATTCCACTGTACTCAAGTTGATTGATAGATGGATGGGATTTTTTATTTCACCACATAAGCTTTAGGGCAGCTGTACAGGATCAAGCTGTAAACCTCTGGGATGTCTCCTGATTTAAAAAAAATATTCAAGGACTCCTAACTGCCATTTCAACAGCCCTTATGCCACTACTTTAACAACTGGGTAGACAAGCAGAGGAAGGAAATCAGAGACTGCACCATTTATATTTCCAGTTCCACAGGAATATGGGAAGCTGCCTTATGCTGAGGCAGACCATTGGTCCATCTAATCCAGTGTTGCCGACACAGACTGGCAGCAGCTGTCCAAGGTTTAGGCCAGATTCCTTCCTAGTCCTCCCTGGAGATGCCAGGGGTTGAAACTGGGACCTTTTGCCTGCAAAGCATGTGCTCTAAAACTGAGCTACGGCCTCTTCCACAAATAGATTTAGCCAGGGAAAATAGCTAGGCATTTCAGGTAGCAATATAACTTTGGTCAGCTGAGGGGGGTAGAATAGGAAGAGCAGAGTTCACTGGCAGGGCACATTACAAAACAAAGACTGAGAGAAAGGGAGGCCATGGAGAGCTTCAAACAATTATCTGAATGGTTGCAACACGTTGTGTGGGGCTGCCCTTGAAGATGGTTTGGAGCTGCAGAGTTTTGCAGCGTGTCTTTTAGGCAAGGGGACCCCAGAGCACACACATCATTCCTATTTTTGCCCTCAGTCCTAATTAGCTTCTGAGCCCAATTTGAGGTGCTGGTCTTGTTTTTAGAGCCCAACTGATTTGCATCCTGTGAACATGAAGGAGCACCATCATCCACACGGATTCATCATCCACACCACTGAAGTTGGCTGGATTGCTTTAGATCATTTTCCAGAGGGTGAGGTCGATAAGGACCCTGTGCAAGCCCCTTTGTCCCAAGTTTGTGAACTCCCTGCACAAGTAGAACAATGTGGTCACTTATTTTTATATATATATATTTTTTGCCAGCAAGGGAAGACCCAGAAGGATTTTACAGTTCAGTTCAACTTATTGGCCTGGGTTCAAAGTTGCCGTGAGCTGGGTTCTGCTCTCAGAAGGGGTGCTCCAAGTGCCCACTAACAGAAAGGCAGAGACCATTTTCAGTTTTCCCAAACATCCCCACCCCCACCCTGAGCAACTGTTATGGAGGATTTGATAAGTTGCCAAACAGTATCTGAGGTGGCATGAGGGCTACAGGACAAATTGGCAACAATTGCCTCTCCCAAGCTGCGAACACAGTCTTTCAGGGGGAGTGTAACCCCATCCAGAACCGGCTGACACACCTCCAAACCCAGGTTGCGGCCTTTGACAGCAAGCACCTCCGTCTTGTCTGGATTCAGCTTCAGTTTGTTTTTCCTCATCCAGCCCATTACCGCCTCCAAGCATTCATACAGAGGAGACACACTATCCTTAGCTGATGGCGGCGGGTGGCTGAGGGGGGCCTAACTCCCTCCCCCCCCGGGGCCGTCCGCTGTGGACGGCCCCGGCAGGTAAGCCCCCTCCCCCGCGCTCCCTACCCCCCCTGGGGCCGCCCGCTTCCATCCGCTGGCGCCCGCGGGCGCCAGCGGATAGAAGCGGACGGCTCCGGGGGGGGGTAAGCCCCCTTCCCCGCCACTGCTTACCTTCTCGGCCCGTCCGCTCCCGTCCGGCGCCGGCGGCTACTACCAGCGGGCTCCGTGGCCTACTCTCGAGTAGCGCGCCGGGTGATGACATCACCCGGCGCGCCACCCTGGAGTAGGCCGCGGAGCCTGCTGGTAGTAGTAGGCGCCGGCGCCGGGACGGGAGCCGCCGGGATGGGAAGGTAAGGGCCCCCCTCCCCCCTCCGCGCGCCCCCTCCTCCCCTCCACGCACCCCCTGCTTACCTTCCCGGCCCGGCGGCTCCCGTCCGGCGCCGGCGCCTACTACTACCAGCAGGCTCCGCGGCCTGCTCTAGAGTAGCGCGCCGGTGATGACATCACCCGGCGCGCCACCCTAGAGCAGGCCGCGGAGCCTGCTGGTAGTAGTAGGCGCCGGCGCCGGGACAGGAGCCGCCGGGACGGGAAGGTAAGGGCCCCCCTCCCCCCTCCGCGCGCCCCCTCCTCCCCTCCACGCACCCCCTGCTTACCTTCCCGGCCCGGCGGCTCCCGTCCGGCGCCGGCACCTACTACTACCAGCAGGCTCCGCGGCCTGCTCTAGAGTAGCGCGCCAGGTGATGACATCACCCGGCGCGCCACCCTAGAGCAGGCCGCGGAGCCTGCTGGTAGTAGTAGGCGCCGGCGCCGGGACGGGAGCCGCCGGGACGGGAAGGTAAGGGCCCCCCTCCCCCCTCCGCGCGCCCCCTCCTCCCCTCCACGCACCCCCTGCTTACCTTCCCGGCCCGGCGGCTCCCGTCCGGCGCCGGCGCCTACTACTACCAGCAGGCTCCGCGGCCTGCTCTAGAGTAGCGCGCCGGGTGATGACATCACCCGGCGCGCCACCCTAGAGCAGGCCGCGGAGCCTGCTGGTAGTAGTAGGCGCCGGCGCCGGGACGGGAGCCGACGGGAAGGTAAGGGCCCCCCTCCCCCCTCCGCGCGCCCCCTCCTCCCCTCCACGCACCCCCTGCTTACCTTCTCGGCCCGTCCGCTCCCGTCCGGGGCCGGCGGCTACCACCAGCAGGCTCCGCAGCCTGCTCTAGAGTAGCGCGCCGGGTGATGACATCACCCGGCGCGCCACCCTAGAGCAGGCCGCGGAGCCCGCTGGTAGTAGCTGCTAGTGCCGGACGGGAGCGGACGGGCCGAGAAGGTAAGCGCCCCCCTCCTCCCCCCCCCGCTGTCCACTTTCATCGGTGGGCGCCCGCTGGCACCCGCCAATGGAAGCGGCGTGTGCGCCAGTGGGCGCCCGCCGATCCGCCGAACCGGTTCGGAGCCTTTTCGGACCGGTTCGGATTGGATCGGCCGATCCAGCTGCGGGATCGGAAATCGGATAATTTATCCGATTTCCCACTGGACCGGACTCGGATCGTGGATCGGGTCCGATCCAGTGCACATCCCTAGTATTTATAGAAGTATCTGAAGCAGTTTTCAAGTAAATAAAATATAATATAAAATAAAAGCCACATTAAAACTATCAGAAATTAATCAAACAATCCCAAGAATATAAAAAACCATTTAAAAAAACAATTAAACTAGCTGGCAATAAGAACTTAAAAGCCAACAGTGAATTTAACATCCAGATCATACTCTAAAATAGTCCAAATTTTAAAATCCTTCACTAGATACCAGAAAACAGATAAGGAGGGAGTGTGATAGATTTCCACTGGCAGGAAGTTTCAGAGTGTTAGTGCTGCTGGTGGCGGTGAGGGAGGCATTCTGGAAAATTTGACAGTCACTGGTGGGAGCCATCATTTTTCCCACCACACAAACACACACTGGTATGTGATTATGAGTGTTGCTTGGATGAGCATTCTAGAAGAGAAAATACTGTCCAATGGGAAGAGCCACAGCATCATGTAGCCGTTAGATATGATGTGTACATTGAACTGCAAGGTCACTTCAATGGAGGGGACTGAACACAAGAATAAAAAAAGAATGTAAGAAGAATCCTTCTAGATCAGACCAAAGATCTATCTAGTCCAACCAGATGCCAATGAGAAGTTCACAAATCAGACATGAGAGCAATAGCCCTCTTCCCCAGAAACTGATATTCAAAGGATAGAGGTAACAAATAGGCATCATGACTGGTAGCCTGAAGAAAATGCAATGGCATGAATACCTAGAGCTCCACTCTCGAGTGACTGGCCTCAAGTACATATAGAAAAACATGGAGAGCTCAGGATTGGAGGTCATACGTGACAATGAATACATGAGCTAGTCCATATAATATACTTCTGCTACCATGGCATGTTGTCACTGGAAATATTTTGCACTGCAGAGCACAATCCTTGCAAATTAACTTTCTAATCAACTCCCTTTTGAAGATAAAATCACAAATAATATTAAAAAATTAAAAGTTTGGGGAAGGCAGCTCTTAACTGGTTGGAATGATTGACAAACCTTTATGTATAGATAAATGTAATATATATATTATGAATCTTTGACAGGAACAAAGCAGGAACCAAAACAGAAATACCCATTTCATAAGTGTGAAGACAGTTAACCTTTAAACAGATGGATAACTCCAGACAGCACTGTAAAATTAATAGAGCCTAAACGGTAGGTCTCAAAGCTACCAAATACATCTTTGGAGACCATGTTTTTGAGATCATCATAAATCAATTTTTTCCCCATATCAGTCCCGTATGCATATATTGGCTCCAAGGCCTGGTAGGCTATAAATATATATGCCACAACACATCGTTAACTGATCCAATGTTCTCTAATATCAAAGGTTTGTGATCTTGTTACTCACACTGTACTATCCGTTGGTTCCCATTACATTGAAGTAGTCATAACAATCAGGTTATGGCCAAACAGGGAAAAGGTACAACTGCAAACATTTCTACCGGGTGCGCTTGAATTATCCCAAGGAGTAGTTCTCATGGGGGTGGTCATTTCACTGTGTTGTTGTTGTTGTTGTTGTTGTTAATAATAATAATAATAATAATAATAATAGTACATTTCTTGCTCTCTACATCACATCTTTTATCTCATGGACATTTTTCTCCACACCCACACTGTTAAAACTTTAAGTAGCAATGTGCTAAGTGAGAGGCAATATGAGAAATGAGGAAAACCAAAGGCAAGAATGGCCTTAACTGAAGCTGTTCTACACTGTGGCAAAGCTCATGTACTGACATGCACACCACAAACGTACACACACTTAATAGACATCACAAATTTCTAGGCAAAGTTGCAAGACTAAGCTGCCTTGTGGGGCAACTACTAAAACATGCTTAGTAACTAGCTACATTTATACATGTTATATGATCAAACACAAAAGCAGAATATAGGCTGCAGTGGGGCTGAGCCTCAAAGAACAGTGAAATGTAGCTGCCAGGCTGAGATTCACCAGTCCGTGAGAAACCCTTTCATTAGAGGGAGAGATGACATTGGCTGCAGAATAAAGATGAAACTTGATTTGATGTTCTCTTGCCTGGATACCACATGGACCGCTGCTAATTATGAAGCTGCTTGATGAGCAAACAGCACTCCAGATTTAGAGCATTACAGCAGACATCAGTCAATTTGTAATCTAAAGGCCTGATCGAGGAAAAGCCTTTGCTGCATTTAGCAAAAGCCCAGCCACAGTGAAATAAGTAACAGAGCTACAAGTTAGATAGAAGGGCTGGAAATATTTTCACACCAGATGAGGGCTCACAGCTTTGGGGGCATCTGGGGATTCATCCGGGGCATACTTCTCAGAAATATTTTTTATAAAATTATGTGGTTGAATCCGAAGAACTGAGGTGGTCCTCCATTTGCAGAACAGAGATTTTGCACCCTTTCCTTCCTGCTGCATCCCCCTAACGCTCCTCCCAAAAGAGGAATTTTAAGGGTCAGCATAATCTTGGGAATGGTGTGGGACATGGCACAATGGACAGCCAGGGTCAGGGGAAATCACCCCCTTGTGTGGGTGGAAATGCCCTTTCACTCATACTTGATATATTTGGGTTCGAGGTCACATTTCTGGTGTGAGCTTGGACTCTGGGAATATTGAATTCACTTAGAGGCCCAGTCAAGTGTTTCCCGCTATTGCTGGCTCCCCATGCAAACAACAAGTGCATCTTAGGACATGACCGCAATCCTCTCTACATATGATTAATGGTACACACATTTTCTGATTCAAGCTTTTTCCTGGAACCAGCCAGGGAAGAAGCAGGGCAAAGGGAGATATGGCGTTGGCAGAGCAATGTGCCGTTACAGGGGAAGGAGAGATAGATATCTCACACCCATCTTACCTTCAGCTTGGGGGTGCTCCTGGATCCGTCGCTCCAAATGACAGCCCAGATAGATGCGACGACCAGGAGTGCCTACTATCAGCTTTGGCTGATACGCCAGCTGCGCCCCTTCCTAGAGTTGGAAGACCTAAAGATGGTAGTGCACGCGCTGGTAACTTCGAAGCTCGACTTTTGCAATGTGCTGTACATAGGGCTATCTCTGTGCCTAGTCCGGAAACTTCAACTAGTTCAAAATATGGCAGCCAGGTTGGTCACCGGTACATCTAGGGATGACCATATTACGCCAGCTTTAAAATCGCTCCACTGGCTGCCAATTAGTTTCCGGGCAAAATATAAAGTGTTGGTTATTACCTTTAAAGCCCTACATGGTTTGGGTCCAGGTTACCTGCGGGATCGCCTTCTCCCATACAATCCGCCCCACACGCTCAGGTCCTCTGGGAAGAACTTACTGCAGTCGGCCAAGACTAGGCTGACAACCGTTACCCAGAGGACCTTCTCTTCTGCCGCTCCCAGACTGTGGAATGACCTGCCGGAGGAGACTCGTCAACTTAACAGTCTTTTAGAATTTAAGAAAGCTATAAAGACTGTTCTCTTCCGGCAGGCATATCCAGTGGAATTTTAGAATGTTTTAAGGATGTTTTTAGGATGTTTTAGGGTTTTTTATGCAGTTTTAATAATATGTGTCATGTTTTAATCAGTTTTATGTATTTTATCATGTTGTTGTTCCCCGTCTCGATCCAGACGGAGAGGCAGGTAAGAAATAAATTGTCATTCTTATTCTTATTCTTATTCTTATTATTATTATTATTATTATGTTCTATCTTTAAAACATGTAAATTGGAAAAACACCAAGTAGCAACAGAGAGATGGCCCACATCTTCTGCAAACTGGCCAACAGTGAAAATGTAGAGAAGGACACGCACACACTACAAAAGCTGTAGGCTACCATAACCAGCAAACTGAGAGTTAGAGAATTAGAAAGAAGAAAAAGGGAAGTTATTATTTATTAAATGTAAAATCCCCATGCCCACCCCACTTTTAGCATGCTATTACCCCTAGGTAGCTAGTTGAGATGAGTGAAAAAGAGAGGTGAAAGAAAAGTGCAGAAGAACTTAGATAATGCATGGAATCAGTGTTCATGAGTCATAAATACTGTACTAATCCTATACCAATGCCTTCCGTCTCCCTAAACCCATTTGCAGTTTGGATGTTGTCTTGTATATTTTCCATACAGAAAGTCCTGAGTTAGAATAGGTATTAGAACTTGTTTCCCCCAAACTATAAGACAGGAAGGAGCAAATAACCAAAGCATTGCAATAACTCATGAAATTCTCTGCCGCATGCCTGATCCAACATCAGTTAGAAGAAGTTGGGATAGTGGCAGCAAGAAACACGATACAAAAGGATATAGGATCACATGGGTTGAGGAATTTCAGCCTCTGAAGCAGAGGTGCAGACCCTTTTTCAGTCCAAAGGCTGACCTCTATTTTGAAGAAGCTTTTGAGGGCCACATTCCAGTGGTGGGTGTGGCCAAAGGCAAAAGGGGCAGAACTAAAGACAAAAGGGGCAGGGCAAGAATACCTATTTCCAGTAACTAATGGTTAATGGAATGGCATTTCACTAGTTTAGAATGGGGGGAACGGCACAAAAGCTGAGAAGCCATCAAACTATTGGTGGTTGGGGGTGAAGGTGTAGCCTTCTGGGGAGTTCCGGAGGGATGGCTTAGGAACCCCAGAAGGCCAAATTTGGCTCCTGAGCCTCCCTGCTTTGAAGGGAGAGAGAGGAGTACAGCCACAAATGAGCTAGTGTATTTCCCTGGGTTTGAAAGGATGCATCATATTAGGGATCCCTACAGCCTAAGGATATATTAGACTAGGAACACATTGACTGTGTTCATACAACACACTAACCCACACTTAATGATTGAGTGTGGGTTGTGGTTGAACCGTGGGTTGTTTGTTGAACCATGGTGGCTTGTTAACCATGCAGTGTTGCTTATTTTTCTCAAACAAGCCACCTTGACAACCCATGATTTGTCATTGGATTGTTCAGGGTGGTTAACAAACCATGCTGCATAATTAACAAGCCACCTTGTGGAAAATGTCCTGAGTTCAGACAATACCCTTACCCATAGTTGAACAAATAACCCATAGTTCAACAACACCCACATTCAACCACTGAGTGTGAGTTAGCATGTTATGTGAACAGTCCCATAGAAGCCTACATTTTAAAACATCTAAGGACTAGTGGCAAAGACTTCCTGGCACTAGCCAAAATCAGCTCATAGAGTTTAAACCGGAGACATTAGTAGAAGTAACAATTCAGTGTTTTCAGAAGTAACAACAGGATCATATAGGCCTGGATGACACATTTTATTCTTGGAAAAGGATTGGGGAATGGTTGTGCCACAAAGGAGATCAAATTATTAAAGTGGTGGTATATACATTCCTGTGCGGTTGCAAGACAGGGTACATTAGATAATTTGCAAAGAGGTATAGTCCTAAAAGGTCTAAGGATAGCGTCTTAAAACTGAGGTGAGTGAAATTAATTTTCTTCAACTACAAGAATTCAAATATAAGTCATCTTCTGCCCTTCAGCAAAATTCATAAAATGTACATTAAAATGTGTGAATTATTTTTTCAAAGAAAAATAATTGCTTTATGACTTTGGGAACATGATATACAGACCATCATGACCCATGACTCATATTGTGTTGCATTGTTGTTGTTGTTGTTGTTATTGTTGTTGCTGTTTTTAAAAAGGGAAACTGAAATACTCCAAAAGTTCTTTCGGTTGAAAGTTCTTTAAAAATATTATTTTATATATTGCTACTGCATTGAAATTACACAAACTGATAACAGTGAAAATCAAAACTAGCTCCTCTGCTACTGTTCCAGTGATTTCCCCTGGGAGCTTGTCCTGAGCCAACCTAAATCAAAGGAGAATGAGTGCTGCTGTTTCACAAATGATTTTTTATCATGTGACAACTGCAAGGAAGGTTTCCCTTGTAAGTAGCCTGTGCACTAGACACAAAGCTAACCTACTTGGGACTATCTGAGCAATTGGCCTAAATGAATACCACTGCAGAAGCGTTACAAGATTCATGTTTAGACAGAAAAAAAAGTCCTGCAACATGCTGGCTGGAGCATTATGGGAGTTGTAGGATTTTTTATCTTTGGTCTAAACATACATAGGATTGTGCCCTAAGCAGCTGTTTTCTCACTGCCCTTAAAACGACCAATATTCTGTTTAAAAATGAGGTTTTTTAAGTCATTTCATTACGTGGTAGGACACATTGAGCAGTACTTACGTTTCATAGCGACTGCTTCCTCTCTTCTCAAAGCCTTCACTGGTGTCACACAGGGTTATTTCTGTGTTTAGGAGGCTGCTTGAGTTAGGGAGACAGAAGTGGGCGGGTCAAGCAGCCTGCAAAACAAAAACGAAAGTGGAAGAGGCCCAGAATTAACCCTGTGTGACACCAGTGAACACCGAGGAAGCAGTCACTATAAAGGTAAGTACTGCTCAGTGTGTCCTATCACGTAATGAAATGACTTAAAAACCATGTTTTTAAACAGAATATAAGTCGTTTTAAGGGCAGTGTGGATAGGCACTGTGTTTGGAGCAGTGTCTTAACTCTAATTGTCCCATTCATCCTTAGACTGTTTGTATGGATCAGCTTCTTGGTTCAATAGTGGGAAGTCATACTTGGTAGAAGAGTATTTGATATTTGTAGGCCTTAAGCTCTCCTGGAGCATGAATGCTTAGGAGGGATTTTGCTGAAATAGCATGCTGGGAGAAACTCTTCCAAACATGACCTTGATCCTATTTTACCAGACAACACATCATTTAGTCTGAATAGTAGAGTTACTTTCATAAGATATTCAGGGAACAACGGAGATGTCAGAGTTTTTCTGGAAAATAGCCATAAATGATGCGGCTCCTCCGAAAGGCAGAAGGGAGTGGGAAGAGTTGGTAACACAACTATGCAGTATAGCTTTGGTTTGGATAACATGGAGAGGAAGAACATAAACAGTTACAGTAGGATTGAGGGGAAAGGTAGGGAAATAAGCAAAATATTATTGTTCCAGCTATGATCCAAAAAGGGGGTGATGTTCACAAGGCTAGATGCAGGAACTAACCAGGAACTCATAAACTTGGGGAATGGAAAGGGCTGGGAAACAGGGGGAAGAGCTGGTGGGGTGTCCAATCAGTTACAGACTTAGGTAAAGAAGACCTTACAAAAGAAGGGGGTGGTCCTGGGAGGGAACTTCCCAGTCTTGATGAACACAAAAAGAAGGTAGGTGATTGGACTGGTTTCTCCTTTTATTTAAATGTTATTTAAAATTATTTTTAGGCCACCATTTAGGGTAGAACTCACTCAAGGTGGTAAAATTCTCCTTGAAATTTCTTTACAGTGGAATTGCCTCTTCTTTACCGTGATGGGTACAAAAATGGACAGGGTGCAACAGGGGTTTTGTGTGCATCTTTTGGGCGTGGGTTCCTAGCCATAATGGGGCTAATGCATTCATAGTATGGTCTAGTTTCCTGCATGGTTACTTCTATCACTTAGGACTCTCTTAGATAAATAATAGAGGTGATGTATGACTTGATTAGACTGGAAATGTGTAAGGAGTAGGGCAGTTACAAATTCCAGAGACTGAGGGCAAAGCCATTGTATACTTGCAACCCATTCCACCTTTGGTGATCAATCCTGTATTAGATCACCTTCACAGGTGTAACTGAGATCTTTTAAAACAACTGTGAAACACTCAAAATGGAAGAGAAAGAATCCCCTTTGGCAACGTTTAGATTCAGCATTTCTGGTTCACAGTCCTGGTTAGAAGGGCTTGAAAGGATCACTGCCAGAAACTTTGGGAAACTACTACAAGTCTGAGTTAAAAACAATATGGCAAATCCTAAATTTATGTCTTAAGCAAGGCAAAGTGGTTAACTTTAAAAAGCACCTATTTTATGTAACATATTTATGTGCTACCTTATCAAAGCCATTTCAAGGTGACTTACAAATTCAACTAAGAGAATAAAATACAATACACAACATTCCTTCTAATAGCAATTCAG
Source organism: Anniella stebbinsi (assembly GCA_029215795.1). Lineage (NCBI taxonomy): Eukaryota > Metazoa > Chordata > Lepidosauria > Squamata > Anniellidae > Anniella > Anniella stebbinsi. Next base: position 44,429,420 of record JARDYH010000006.1, read on the forward strand.
GTAGCTGAGTGCTTATCAGTTTGGAAACAAAACAGGACCACCTGAAAACAAAGTAGTAGTTTCTTCATATTCAGGGGACACCCTGAGTATGCTGAAGTACACAAGTTTATGAATTAAAATAAAATAAAATTTTAGTATATCCCAAAACTATCTGATAAGTATCTGTGAGTTTACAGAGTGTGGATTACAACTGAACGTACAGGAAAGGAAAGAGGGTCTAAAGAAACCAGAAATGGGTCAGATTGTAGCCCCTCCACATGATATAAAGGGCATTGGTGTTATTCCACTGATTCTGCCCCCAACATTGTGTCTACTTGCCTGGCTTCACCCTCCTAACCTCTGAACATTGAGGGCCAAAGCCACATTGTTTGTTGTGGTCCAATCTACACTTTTGATTTTGATCGGGGCCCTTGCACTTACTCTAGAGTGCAAAAATAACTGCTAGTTATGTCTTTAAAATAACATGTGCTTTGGGTCTGAGAAGATCAGAAGAGGGAGATGGTTGTACTCATGGACTCTCCTCAACATGATCAGGGATCAGTGATGCAGACCTACCCTTTAATCATGTGGCTCCCCTTCATGTGGATAATGCGTGAAGGAGCCTGTTTGAGCCATTTAAGGCATGAAATGTTCATGTGCCAGTTGAAAAAAATAAATATAGGGCAGAGAAAGAGAGAGAACTGGCTTGATGAAGCCTTTGGTAGCTCATAGTAACTACCATAGTGGGGAGGTATTAGAATTGACAGCTTACTTTTCCTATCTCCAGAACTCTGTGCCTCCTTCCTCCTCCCTTCTATACCTATACATTTCTCAGGTATTATGCTAGAAGTATTCTAATGCTGTGTAGTACAGCAAGGGAAGGCCATCCTAAGACTGAAGGAGGAAAGTGTCCTTTATGCCTTCACTGAAACCCATCCACTTACCCACTCCTGAGACACTTGAAGTTCCTGAAGTCTGGAGCCATGAACAGGAGCATTTCTCTTAGGGGGTGAGGATAGGTACTGCAATATTCCTTTGCAAGTTCCTATGAAAACAAAATAATAAAAATCACAGACAAGCAAACAGTATTAAAACACTTACCCACCAAAATCAGCAGCCTATATCACAATCAATAATCTCAACTGAAAGGCAAGGCAAATAAAACCATTTTTATTTGTTGCCAAAATCTCATAGGAATCAGTGCCAGGCACAAGGTCCTGAGGAAGTGCTTTCAAAATCAGGGCACCAGCACTGAAAAGCCATTACCTGCCTAACCCCAGTAGGTAGGGGTATCCAAAAAAGGGCTACCCTAGATGACCCAAGAACATGGACAGGTTCATACAGGAGCAGGTAGTCCTTGGTATGGTTCTTCTATTTATATTGCATTGCCCTTACTGTCTCTGTATTCACTGCCACATGCAGACAGATAGACTGCCAACACTGACAAAGTTCCATTGATAGACACTTGGAGTACCAGTGCAAGATTTAGTCATAGACTTGGGTGAAGTGTAGACTTGGATGGGTACTAGGTACACATGTATTACCTTTCAGAAGTGCTATGCAGATGTGCTCTTTGTGGTACATCCTGGCATTCATCCCACTACATGACAGGCACAGCTTCAGACAAAGTCAGCCTAATGCAGGAAACTCCTACCATAGATCGGACATACACACAAAATAGCACCCAGCTACAATGCAGAGAATACAGCTACAAATTCACTTGGAAGGAAGTGAGATTAACAGTATGTGCCTCCAGGTAACTGTGCACAAGTTAAGGCACTGTTAGGGCAGAACTCCATGTTATGATGAGTAACAAGTGGCTGCTGCCAATAATGGCATCCCCATGTCTTCCCTCTCTGCTGTAACATCTGGTAAACTGACCAAATTCTGTGAATCATCATGTAAGGGATGCTCACAGTGTGATGACATCAGTTCACATAACACATTTCACTCAGTGTTGCCAAAGAGCCCGCCTCTCCCTTCGGATCGAGGCGGGGAACAGCAACAATATAAAACACAAAAATCACAACAGTTAAAATTTTAAAAGCAAGAGAAAATACAACATTAAAAACATCTTAGACATGGACCCTACTTGATCTCTTCTGGAATATCTAGTTCCATTGCTTAAACCAGGCAGGGGTGGTGGGGAATGTGAGGCCCTCCAAATATTGTTAGCATAGCCAATGATGAAAGATGGCGGGAGTTGCAGTCCGACACATTCCCAATCCCTGGATTAAGGGAAAGTAAGCTGCCTGGTTTGCAAAGTTAACATTTGAACTATTTCCCGGACACTAATATTTTGTGCCCTTTCAGAATTGTATTAGTATAGGATGTCTTTAAATTGTAAAACAGTAGCATCTTTAATAGCTACAAAATTGTTGAAAGGAGACTATAAACTTTTTATAGACTTTAAGCAAACACTTCCCATTCTAGCTAACCTATCTGTTTAAAAGTATATTGCTGCAAATAAGTGAACAGTGTAACCCAATCAAATGGTAATTATGAAAACAAAAACAAAGCAAAAAATAAATAAATCACTGCACTGCTCCTTCCTGGCCAGCTGAGGTAAAATCCAAACCCTTTGGTTCATGAAAACATAGTTCTTTTTTGATGCCAGAGCTTTATGATCTCAGAACCTCTGCAGTCTCATAAAAATAATCAAGAGCAAGCTGCACCGTCAGTGCATGAAATTATTTCTAGTAGGCCTTGTGAACTACATGAAATTAATTCCCGTTTTTACCCAAAGAATTCTTTAAAAATGTATTTTTAAAGCAAAAGTCAGTCAATCAATTCAGCGTGAGAATATGTTGGGGGGGTGTTAAAAGTGTGGTGTGTAACTAAAAGGAGACAAATTTCCGTATTCCTGCAATAAAGTGTTTTTTCACTAGTAGGTGTATCATGCAATTGCAGTTCAGTCTGCTGTTGTATGAAAGCAACTGCCTTTCCCCCCATCCCTCCCCCATTTAAAAAATCTTGTGAAAAAGATGAACAGTAAAGATGGGACAACAACAATCCATTGGCCATCAGTCTCATTTTTACATGAGCAACACTTCACCCACCTGTCTTCCTTGTGATATAATAATCGCTAAAGATTTAGCAGAGATCTCGCCACAGACAGCTCTATCCTGTCCTATGCCATAATAGTGTCCATTCTAAGAATATGTAATGTATTTGTCACTCTCTTTGAAAGAATTTTCCCCATTGTTTACTAACTGTAGTAAATTTAGAAAAAATCCACTGGGAATTCACATTAATTCATTTCACAGTATATATATATATATATATATATATATATATATATGTGTGTGTGTGTGTGTGTGTGTGTGTAGAGAACTCTTTCATTTCATTTATTAAATTTATATACCACCCAATCGCCTGTGTGGTTTCCAAAGATTAAAAACCATAAAAATTCATTCTAAAACCATTTATATACAAACATATAAACAGACACACATATATCTAAAACAATTTTAAACACGCAACAAAAAGAAACATCCAGAACCTGTTTACAACCTCATCATATGCTGACAAACGCCTGATAGAAAATAACAATGTTGACACCAGGTAGGCCTCATCAGGATATCATTCCATAATTGAGGGCCACCACCAAGAAGGCCCTCTCCCTTGTTGCCATCTTCCAAGCCTCCCTTGGAGAAGGTACCTGGAAGAAGACCTTAGATGATGATAGCAGTGTATGGGTTGGATGATGCCCATGCAGTGAATTGAATTTTGGAGAATCTCTCAGGGGCTGCATTCCAGTGGACGATGGGGACAAAGGCAAAAGGGGTGGGTCCATACATACAAAAAATGCCAGCATATGGTAGTTTAAAGCTCTCACTGCCGGTAACTAAGCCTTAGGAGACACAACTGTCTAGAACGAGGGGAAAACTGCATGAAAGCTGGGAAACCACCAAACATTTAGTAGTTGGGGAAAAGGGGATGGAGGAAAGAAGATGTGGCCAGGAGGGTCAAATTGGAACCCCAGTTTGGGACCCCAGGATAAATTAACAAGAAACAGTGGTTTATGAATCAAGGAGACAAATAAAAGCAATATGCTCAACAGGACTTTGGCAGTGACAGAAAAAGAAAATTCTTTGGTGTTACGTCAGATTGCTGACCACTGTTTTGAGGTGCTAAATCTGGATGAAACAAAACAGAAAATGTGTTCCAACCCTGAACAGTATGACAATACAATAAATGGGATAGGCTAACTGGTGCTGAGAAAGAATATGTACAACAATATCGGATAGTGTAATTTTATCTGTGCAAGCTAAAAACATATATTAAAACTACAGTGGAAGATACAATATTACTTAGTTGTAATATCCTACAATATCAGAAGTGACCATAGCAAGTAAAACCAAAAACAAACATGTTTCAACATAAAGTCTTCATAAATGGTCTATTACATAAAAATGGTGTAGTATGTTAAAGATATATCAGAAAATACGAAAGCATTTATATATATATATATATATATATATATACATATTTTACAGTCCACATTCCTCGCAATTACAACCAACAAAGTACATTATAGTAAATAAACCTGTGACTATCAAAACAATTTTGTATTTTAAAAGTATATTTTTAAAAACTGCTACTTGAATCTGTATTAAGATACACAGGTGTGTTATATTAGAAATTCATCAATTAATGGACCTTGCCAGGCCTGAGCTGATATATGTACATGCCAAAGCATACGCATATCGCAGTAGAAAGGCTGAAAGAGGGCCTGAGGCTCCACTTTAGGTAACTAATGCTCAGAAAGGCAAGGAATTGTAGTAATCCTAAAAAACAAATACATAAAAAGTATAACAATTTATAACTACATTAAAATACACTATTTTTCATATATAAAAACAGCATGCTCACATTCAAAAGCTTAACCTAGAACGATATGAATTCAGAGCCCTCTATTAAATGCTAAAATTACAAAACACAGGGAATTGAGCCTAATGGAGTCACAGTTAATTCCTTAAAGGGTGCCCATCCAAAAGAAACGATTATCAACATCAAATAACACATAATTGCCAAAAATGAAATATATATAGAGAGAACTGTTGATAGTAGTTAATTTTAATGCATAAATGTCCAGTCCATCTCTTCATTTAAGCCAAATAGAAATTTGATCTCGTGTGTGTGTGTGTATGTATGTAAATATTACCCCACAATAATCCCTGTACATAGAGAACTAGCACGTCAGACAGATGACTAAGCTATTATTAATGCTAGACCAAAGTATTTGCTGGATGCTTTCCCAATAAATGGGGGGGGGGGATTCTATTTATTTTTTAAAAAGGCATTATTTGGGGGAGGACAAAATCTTTTAAATTGCTGGGTGGCTTACCATTACTTAAAGGACACAGGAGAGGGTTTTCCTGTTTGTTTTTTTGTTTGTTTCTTTTCTTTAGCCAAAATGAAGCTTTGTTGTTGCTTCAAGTGGCGGTGGACCTGCAGTCAGCAGTTTAGTGGAATTGCAATGCCTTACAGAATGGCCCAACAGGATTAATAGAAGGTAGTTTCTCTCCCATTTGATCATTCTGTAAAGTCCAATGTTTGCCTAATCACTAGGGATGTGCAGGGACCCCCCGGATCGGATCAGGACCCGGATTGGGACCTCCGATGTTGTCCAGGATCAGTTCAGACAAAATCGGAGGTCCCTCAGATTAGACCTTATCCGATCCCGATCCGAAAATCGGACGTCCGATTTTCGGATCAGCCACCATTTTTGGTGTTTTCGCCATAGTGTTTGGTGTTTTGGGTGTCTTCGCCATAGGCTTGCATTGGGGGAAATTCCCCCAGTGCAAGTCTATGGGGAAAACATGGCAGTGGTTGGTGAGTGGGGGCCTAACTCCCCCCTCCCTGTCCCCCCTTCCCTGTCCCTCCCCCACCCCACTACTTACCTGCCAGGGCGGCCGCTTCGCGGCCTGCCTCTCAGTAATGCGCCAGGTGATGATGTAGTGTTTGGACCTACTGAGAGGAAGGCCGCGAAGTCTGTTTCTCAGTAGATCCGAGCACCGGAGGGAAGCAGCTGCCCCGGCAGGTAAGTGGGGGGCCCTCCCCCTCCCCCCTCACGCTCCTTACCTGCCGGGGCCGTCCGCTGCCACCCACGGGCAGCAGTGGATGGCAACGGACAGCCCCAGCAGGTAAGTTGCACGAGGGGCGGGAGGAGGTCTGATCCTCCGATCTTATCCAAACCAGATCGGGTCCTTCCGGACTGGTTCAGATCAGATCAGACGATCCAGATGCGAGGATCGGAAATTGGATAATTGTATCCGATTTCCCCCAGATTGGGTCCGGATCGTGGATCGGATCCTATCCGGTGCACACCCCTACTAATCACACATAGCGTAGTTATGTGTGATAGTTTTGCTTACTCTTGTGTAAGTGTGAGTTGCCCCAATATGGCACTCTGGGAGAGAGCAATTTCCCCCCCCCACCCATTTTTGTACCCAAATTCCACCCCCTGAATGCAGACCTAAGAATTATTCTTGTTCTCTTGCTTTATCACTAGAAGCTTTTTCAGATGCAAGTATAATTAGTTACTAAAAAACCAGAGATATTTGCCTGCCACATAGAAAGTATTTTGCCACTTTCTGAGGAAAGTAGTGAGAATAGTTGTTCCATTGCAGAAGGAAGCTTAAGTGAATTGTGCTTCTTCTCTTTGCACTTTCAGGGTAATGTGAAAAGAGGACCCTTGTGCATCTCCCCTGTGAGGATATGCACATGTGATCCTGACGGAGGAATCTTTAGACATTTCTTTTCAGGTGAGATGTTCAAGTTTTCCTTTCCATGTTACAGTGGGAAGGTATTTTGGCTCTTGCTGATGAATTACAAAGCCACCTTTCCTCCTGTGACATCAGGAACAAACCTTTAATGTATACTATTGAAGAGTTTGGTGTATTGGTGTACACTCTATAATTACATTGACCATACGCCGAATCCTGTTCCTTTAAGAGCCAAGACAGGCTGAAGTTCCACAGACTCCACAATAGTGTAGTAGAGATTGGGGGGAATAGTGAAGCTTGCCATGTTTGAAAGTGTCTAAGGAAATAGAAACTCTGCTCTTTTTAGAATAAGGTCACCCTAATTCTTAAAATCTTCTGTCGTAACAACCAGTCTACAACCAGTCTTCAGTGGCAAAAGCCTGAAACATTAAGAGGAAAGTGTGGGCAAAGGACCCAAATGGATTGACTCAAGTCAGTGATCACCCCAAGGCAAGGAATTATGAGATGCAAGGATCAAAGACCCAAACACCACTTCATGTGGAAATGGCACCCTGAGAGACAGCTGAATCAAGGGTAAGGCCCAAAGCACAAACTGCTGAGATCCTAAAACAAGAGGAGAACTCATCAGAAACTCACATCCCATTCCTCCTCCATAATAACTATGTACTTCAGGCTTGTTTCTAAGCTAAATCTTGGGGCCAAGCCTGTGATGTTCATCTGGCAAAGCACATTGGAGAGGAGTATGGGAAACATTTAATTTCAGTTGAAAAATGCAACAGAATTAATGAAATCCATTTACAAATTTATAGGAAGGAAAACTAGGTGAATGAAATGCAAGTCGAACCTGAATTTTAAGGCAAGACATGAGAAGCCATTGCCAAAAATGAAGATTACAGACCTATATGCATGCTTACTTAGAAGTAAGTCACACTGTGTGCACACTTATTTACCAAGACCCAAGGCTGCAATCCAATGCATACTTCAGGATTTTAACATACATAGTTCAGAGGCTGCCTAGACACTCTGAAAGCCCCACGGTGGGTGTGCGATCCCTCTGCGTCAGTTATATGACTCAACAGCCACCTCGAAGCCATCACGGGGCTTTCCAGTGCAGCTGTGAGTTTAAAAAAGTAGGGGACTTATCCCGACTTTTTTTCCGGAGTGAGGCGAATACAGCACATCTGCCTTCTAGCCTCGCTCAGGCATTACAGCGGAGGTGTTCCCACCCGAATGGCCAACGAAAATCCCGTGCTTTCTCTGCGTTGGGATTAGCTGCCTCCTCAGGGGTATAAACAATTAAGCACAATGAAATGATCGCACCTCAGTCTAGTAAAGCAGAAGTGCTGTTATTTTCTCTCTGAGAAAAAAAACCCCACAAGAGTTCTGTGTTACACAGAAGTTGGCATATTACCTCTTCTACACTAAACACTCATCTTACTTATTGTGAATAACATTATAGTGAATCCTCTTTACAGCACCTTGCACAATTTTGCTTACTTACATTAGGGAAGCATGCAGAATTACCACTCAAAGTTTATTTTCAATTTAAGCATCATTTCATTTCAGTGCTATTCCCAAATTAATGTGTTGAGGACTCAGTTGTGGGACTGCAGAGAAAAGGAGTGAAGAAGCATGTTCAAAATTAATAATGCATTTACATTTTTCCGACTCAAGAAGTCAGTGATAATGTAGCCATGTAAGCTTGTTCTGTAAGATACATGTAAGGTAGCCGGCCTAGAGTCTTTTGGACTGGTCATGAAAATTTGAAAGTTTTACTGCTGCTTGCCTGAATCTGAAGGGCCAAAATTATTTGCTCTGGGCAAATTTACCAGAATGTTGTAGGTAACTTAGTTGCCTATTCCTTCACCCTTTATATGCTGTTTATATCCAATTATGATCTCAAACCAACAAAACAGAATAACCAGCAAAAGAAAAAGGCCCACTAGAAAAGTAATACTCAACTTTGAAGAACTGAGTGAAATCTTGGCTCACTTCAGTTTTGTCATATTTTGACTTCTGTGAAGCTGGCTTTCAGGTCTCTGATGGGAATTTCAAAGTCACAAAATCCTTCTGTAGTGTGACATGGAGACATCACATAGTTGATGCTTGTGCCATACACCGTATAATTATGAGCAAATGTCAACACACAGTGACACAGCATCACAAACATATCAAGGGAAATAATGCAACGTGGAAGGGTGTCATATTGAGATTCTCTCACAGTTAATTCCATCTCAAAACACATACTGTATCTGTCCTTATCCACCCACCCACCTCCGCCTTTCCTCTCCTTCTTTGGACCCGTTTCAACAAAGTATACAAGAATGGCCACGGAATCTCTGGATGCCTCTGAACAGGTTACGATTTCTCAATTCACATTCAGTTCAAGAGGAATATCAACACCTTCCTACTTACCTCAAAAGGGCAGCTATGCATAATGAACAGACTTTTGAATCTTGACTGTTTTGCGTATCTGATGCTGAAAATAGAAGAATTAATAAGACAACAAATCTACACTCACGTTTACAAGAATAAGGAAGAGAGACGTCACTTGGGTGCATAGCTGTGATTAATGTCTTTAAAAGTTGAGGCTGAAACTTGCTTGAAAACTAGATCCTAGAAATTCTGAACCTCTCACTGTAGGAGCATAGGGGCTGGCTGTGGTTACCCAATTGTCAGGGAAGACACTCCGCACATGTTCAAGAAGTTTCTCTCATTATTATCAATTCACATATTTCAGGGCCCAATCAATCAATATTTATTCCAGTCACAAGACCAGCAGAAACAAAATAACACTACAGGCACATTTAGTATTCTCAGAGCCAACATAGTAGAATGGGACTATAAGTATAGTAGTATATAAACAGTCAATGAATTGAATATACATTATGCATGTCCCCCACATTTTAAGAAATTAAAACATTATCACAATCAGATTTTATCATCCCACACCGACAGGCAATTGCAGCAGCACAAAATCTAGCCACTTTAAAAGTTATCTGAGAATTTTGGTCAGCCAGATGATAATCTATACAGAACACATCAGATCTCCCAGGTATTCCTTGTAAAATAGGGGTAATAAAAATATGCTGAAAATCACAATAAAAAGAACAGTTCAACAATACTTGGCCCACAGTTTCTATCATACCAGCTTTACAGGGGCATAGTCGCAGTATTGTTGTATTTACCCCCAAAAAATGCAGAGGGAAGCACATTAAACGTAGCCAGCATAAACGCTTTCCTGTATTTTGGGATAGTTAAAAGCGTTAAATAGGTTGCAAGTAAAAAACCCTGCAGGCCTAACTTCAGTGGGAACAGGAAGTAGACTATTACAATTTCTCTTAAAGAGATTAACTGATATCACAAATGTTGTGCTTCTTCCACCCATGTTAACCCTATACTATGTATTCCCACTTCAGCACAAACCGCAGCCCTTTAATATTACTTGCTATAAGATCTGAAGAGCTAAACTCCCCAGTTCCATCACCAAGGGATGGTTGTTGTTTTCTGAATTCAGTAATCTTTAGGATTCAGATTTCAGTTTTGAAGTCATGAGTTTGAGCAGAAAAAATATTCCATGTTGAATTGTCCAGACATGTCCCCAAATTAGTAAGGAACCATAAGCAGAGTCCATTAAATTACAACAGAAAAGCTATGACAAAAAATATGCAGACATGCAGTATGCAATACAGATAAGTGTCATGTATGAGTAAAGTGATTCGGTCAATATAAATCTTTTATTTTGCATTTCAGAAGGTGTGCGATAGAAAAAGCCATACTAAGAATAAATGTTATCCACCTGAGGTCTACAGCTTGTTTTGCGGCCAAGCGAGTTACATTTTCTGCTATTATTAATGCATAGCAAGGCCTTTTTCATATCAATTTGAAATTATACATTGGGGAAATCCCTGTACAACAGCAGCCAATGCTTTGTTTCCTCTGTGTGGCCCTTTGCAATTACTAGAATGTGCAAATATAATTTAGCTCAGGTAAAATTCAATCAGTCACCCCAAGCACAAAGAAATCTCCATCTCCCAGGAAAAACACACGCACGCACACGCATCAGAGTGTTTCCCTACAAATGGCACAAGGGAGCTGTAAGTATTTCTAAAACAAATTTATTAGAATATTTAAATTCAAGTTGTAATGGAAAATTTACTTGGATAGGAGAGTTGAATGTTGGAAGGGTATGTGTGTATGTGTGCGTGCCTTGAATGAAGGCAAAATAGAGAGATGGCTTTCAAAGCTACCCAATTTTTACACAGACAAAAATGCACGCAACATATTCAGCTGAGAAATCATAGCAATACGTACAAATAGGAGCACAGCTTTATTATCTTTCATTGTTTTGGTAAATCTGAAAGACAACACATGCCACATCAGGAAAGGGCATAAGCTATGTATTAAACATCCCTGCCACATGGATCTGCCATACTCCTCTTTCCTATTCAAAGTCCTTTTCTTCAGTCCTTTTTATGCTTCCTTCCAGCATCATGCCATTCATTCACACTCGCTGTCCACAGCTCAGGCTCATGCACTGCCTGCCCCAATTCCAGCTTTTGTTTCCCTATGGAACTACTCTTCCTGTACCCAGAAAGCAGTCACCCTCCATGAATTTTTCATTTCTTGATCTCTTCAGTTTCTTGCCCTCTGTGACACCTGGGTCTTCTACGCTGACATTGCCAGTGTTTCGCCCTCCCCCTCCCCCACCCCCGCGAGAGGTATTTTCTTCTCCCACACACCTCGATAGCTATGTTGCTGTTGGTGCAGACTTTCTATCAAATTCGACCTGTTCCAGCCTCTGCCCATCCCGGCTTCCCACTTCTTTACTTTTGAAGTCCATTCTTTGACACGGTATTTTCCTTTGCACGTTTGTGTTTGTGTTCTTTATTTATTAAAATAAGGTATATCTCACCTTACAGTGGTTAACAACATTCGAGAAACAAAACCAATTTTCAACAATTAGAAACATTAAGGGTACAATCCTATGCATGTTTAGACAGAAAATCCTACAAGTCCCAGAATTCCCAGGCTGGTTTGAGCATGCTGGGCATTGTAGGACTTTTTCATCTAAACATACATGGGATTGTGCCCTAAAACTGTTAAAACCATTAAAAGCCTCTCATATAAAAAACAACAGCAACCCAGTAACAGCACAGCAGATTGTTAAAACATCAGAGTCAGCTTAAAATACTATGGCTATCAGAAAGCCTAGCTAAACAATATTGTCTTCATCTAGCAGCAGAAGCTAAAGAGAGAGGTGCCCAAAACTCTCACATATCCTGGCTCACTAGCATCCACCCACATTGGGATAGGAAAAACTGTTGAGTATGTTCCATGACAAGTCTGTAGGAGGCTTCTGCTGTCTATCATATGTCCACAATTTGTAATTGATTCTTCCAAGAACTCCCATTTCAAAGGGCCTCTCCATTAGATCCCAGGTTGTGGACAGGCTGATATAGTATAGGTGGTCTTAGGTACCCTGTAAGCAGCCATTTAGGGCTTTATAGGTAATTAACAGTTCTTTGAATTGTGCCTGGAAGCGTATTAGTAACCAGCGTGGCTGTTCAAATACAGGCATGGAGAACATGTGGCCTCCCAACATTGTTGGACTTCAAATCCTGTCAGTCTCAGCTAGCATGGCCAATGGTTAGAGATGATGGTTAGAGATGATGATGGCTGTAGTCCAACAGTATCTGGAGGGCCGCTGTTTCCCTACCCACATTCTAAAATGAGCATAATATGTTCACACCACCATGTTCCTGTGTAGCTTCTGCATCCAGGACCAATTTATTGTTCCAAAGACAAGCCAATGAAGAATGTATTTCACTAATCCAATCTTGATGTCACCAATATTTATGTAACTGTGGCTAGGTCTGGCCTCCCCAGAAATGGATGCAGTTGTCATGCTAGTTTAACATGTGCAAAGGCCCCCATGGCCGCCACCACTTTCTGAGCATCCACCAGCAAGGCCAGGTCCAGGAGAACCCCAAACTGCAAGCATTATCTTTCAAGAGGAGTGCTACTCCGATAAGAAATGAATGTTCCACCACATCAGGAGAAGCTAAGCCCCCAACAAGAGCATCTCTTTCTTGTCTGAAGTAAGCTTGTGAGCCTTCACTCATGAATTAAGCTTCTAAGCCTTGTCAGCTTTCATCTTGTCTGAATTAAGCTTCAGATTGTAAGCCTTCATCCAGCCCAATGGTGGCTCCAGGCACCCATTCAGGACATACAGCTTCCCTGGATTCACATGGAAAAAGAGATAGCATTGTGTGTCATCTGCATACTGCTGACACCACACCACAAATCTCCAAGTGACCTTCCCCATCAGTTTCATGTAGGACACAATAGGCCAGAAGTAGGCAACCTGGTGCACTCTAGATGTGTTGGAATACAACTCCCATAATCCATGACTATTGGCCATGGGGGCTGGGGTTTATAATGTTGTAGACCAAGATATGCAGAAGGTACTATATTGCCTATCTCCACAGGCCAGTGAGTTGAGCTAAAGTGCCCCAACCAACCTCCCAGAAAGGACTGGAACTATCATAAGAAAATCCTGTAAAACCAATCTCTGCCAGATGATCAAGGATACCATGGCAAATAGTATTGAAAGCCACTGAGAAGTCCAACCAAACCAACAGAGTCCCTCTCAACTTTCATTTCAGATCTGGAGTCCTGGCTTGACTTCTTCCTCTCCAACAATACCTCCACTCTACCCCTTGGTAACTTCAACATTCATCTTGATAATTTCCTGTCACCCAACTCTTATCTCCTCTTCCTAACTTATTCTTTCAATGTCCAACTTTAAACAGATTTCTGCAAGAAGCTGCTTAAATTAATTATACAGATGTAAGGCTTGTAAAAAACACAATCCTCAAAATGAGCAACATTGCCCCATGGTCTCCAGCTGTACATATCCAACAAGTTGTGCTCAGTACTGTCCTGGCTCAGCAGATCTATTGCATGCATAGGTTTTTCAATTAATTTCTAATGAAAAAGCAACTCTACATAAAGTTCTTCTGCACACACATTCCATCCATCAAAATGAAAGATGCTGCCTATGTATGCATTAGAGCACACAGAGACATACTTCTGTGTCAGGGCCATGTGTACTTGGTTTGTACTGATACTGAAACTGAAACAGTTCTACTGTTTGGGCCAGAACAATCATATCTTTGGCTGGAACATGTTCACTAGCAAACCAGTTTGCTGCTAAGCAGCTGGAGAGTTGGGTGTGGACTTCCAGCAAAGCAATGGCACATGAGAGGAATGTTTAATCTTCCCCCCTGCAAATCCCCACTACTGCTAGATACATTTCCCCTCAAAGACCACATTACAACTGTGCTTTGTCAGCTACATTTCCCCCCCACACACACTCCATTTCTGGATTCAATTTAAATCAGGGTTTTAACCTTTAAAGCCCCGATACCTACCCCACCAAGTGGGTGAGAGGCCATTTCCAGTACTGGCACCATAACATTTGAATAACCTTCCCAGAAATGTTTACCCACCCTTATGGTCTTTTTGCACCAGATGAAAATATTTTATTCACCTGGGAGTTTTAAATAATTTATAGTCCTGGCCTCACAATAATGAGTATTTTACTGGTTATTCCTTTTTTATTGTTTTATGTTGCATTTTTAATGGCATATCTGGTGAGCCATCCACAGAACATTTGTTATGGGGCAGCCATATCAATGCCACAAACAAACAAACAAACAAACAAACAGAATAAGTAAATGAAGCAGCCCCAGGTCCAGATTTGGACAAAAAACAGCTGGACAGAGGGTGGGTGTTGCTGCGGAAGAGCAAAATCGGTGGTAGTATCATAAAGCAATCCCTTCTTGGCCACAACCTTTTGCTGGAAATTACTGCACCCTGCTACTTTCTAGCTCTTCAGCAATTCATTGCTCAGGTTCTCAGAATTTTTAGATTCTGAAAATATTCTTGTTACATTGGGAATGAAGAGGGGAGGGCTTACAAATGTATGAAATATAGATACGAAAGCATGCTTTTTGGACTGCAAGGAAATCTACGTTATAAGGGGCTCCGCTCATTAATTTTCCTAAGTGACATACTGTGAAACCTTTTCTCTCTTTAGATGGGACAGCTGTAGCTATTTTTGGGTGAAGACAGACATCCTAGTAGCACCAGAAGTGGTTTTGACAAACATTTTCTATCCTGAAATAATGTTTCAGAATGCAAAGAGTCTACGTATGTTGAAAAAACAACTTGCACCAAATTTTAGAATGCTTGTCTGTCTCTGCCTTTCATCTACATTGTACTGAAGATGATACTAAACAAGATTTTTTAGCAGCTTCCATCCTTTGGCATAAGTACTCCAAAGCTCCCTACTGATGCTGTATTCCCAGAGAATGAACCCATCTCGTGACTTCAGTTAACTCTGACATTACCAGGGGCTCTTTCAGACAGTGGAAAATCAGATTTTCTTACCGTTGCTCTTGCTTCCTGCTTCTCTTCCGTGATAAGAGACAAGCAGAGTCACACGGGGGAGAAAGTGGAAGCAAGCAGCAACCATGTGGCCCATTCAGTTTCATGGGACAGTGCCTTCTAGTGGGCGTTTTATAGTAAAACTTTTCCTGCACTTGGCAGGAAATAGTGACCAATTTCATTATAGCTCAGAGGAGCTTCATTTTCTCAGGATTATTTTATAACGAACAAAATGGCAGAAGATGAGTGGGAGACATGCAGGAGGATCACTGTGTCATCAAAATGACCAGCGAACAACCATGAATGGCCAGTCATGAGCATGCTATAAAATGTTCATTTGAAGAAGCTCCAGATCTCAGAATGCTACATAAAGAGTAAATCTGCCCTCCAAAAAGTGCAATTGGGGTGGGGGGGTCGGGTCAGGTAGCAACAGAAACAACTAGGCCTAGATCCTAGGGTTCTAGTGGGTCCCACAGTCGTGATTTCAGAGACATGATTGAGGTGATGACAAAATAGAGCAAGAACAACTAGGCCTAGATCCTAGGGTTCTAGTGGGTCCCACAGTCGTGATTTCAGAGACATGATTGAGGTGATGACAAAATAGAGCAAGAACTGACCAGACCCCCCGGGGTTTCCCGGTCCTAAACGGGAAAAATGGGCCAAACCGGGCCGACCGGGCCCCAGGGGGCAACCTCCGGGAAACAGCTCGGTCTCCTCCCGCGAGGAGGGGGGGGCGGCGTGGGTGGAGCGGGCGGCCTGCGCGGGGCGGGCGGCGGCGCGAGGCACTTACCTGCTGGGGCGTCTGCTTCCCTCCGGTGCTCGGAATCTACTGAGAAACAGGCTTCGCCTGTTTCTCAGTAGATTCCGAGCACTGGAGGGAAGCAGACGCCCCAGCCGGTAAGGAGCGCGGGGCGGGCGGCGCAGGGTGGGCGGGCGGGCAGCGCGGGGCGGGGGGCTGCGCGGGGGGGCTGCGCGGGGGGGGGGTGTTTTGGGTGGGTGGGGTGGCGGGGGGGGGGGGTCCGGGATTTTGATCCTCAAAATCTGGTCACCCTAACCTAGGTGATCCTGTATTATTGTATATGGCAACACGGTTCCAGAGAACACCAAACCCCTGTGAGAATAAAAAGACACCTAGAGCAGCCATTTTTATGTAGGCTTGGTTCAGATGACACACACTTTGATTAACCGAACCATGGTTTACTAATTGCAAATGCTGTTGTACACTCTACCTCCTCCCTGCCTACCCCAGTCATACAAATTTCCCCTTCCTTTCCTCATTAGTGGTATCTGGTTTACCATGATGTCTGAATGAGTATTATCATCATTATTGTAATCACCTTTTGCTCTCCAATTACAGACTGAAACAATTTTCAATCTTCAGTTTCAGAGCAAACTGTGGTTAGTGGTAACTATGGTTATATAAGTTCAGACATCGGAATAAACCATTGTTATCACTATCCAGGGAACATAGTGGGAAGGCTGGCTGGGAAAGAAGAAGAGTAACAGAATGAGCCTGTTCAGATGATATGCTAAAGCATGGTTAGGCCACTAACCCTTTTGCAGCAAATGTTAGGCCCTGTTCAGATGATACCTGAAACCACGGCTTTAACCACGGTGAATAAGGCAAAAAACCTTATTCACTGTGGTTAATGCCGTGGTTTAAGGCAAAAACCTTATTCACTGTGGTTAAAGCCGTGGTTTAAGGTGTCTTCTGAACAGGGCCTACATGAGCATGTTTAAACCGTGGTTATGTAGCCAACATGACTAGGAATGGTTCACACGACACACTAAGCCATAATGTTTAGCTCAAAATGCTTATCCACCATGGCTTAGTGTGTCATCTGAACAGGGTCAAAATGTGTGGAGCACTTTTGATTGCAGTTCCAGGATATCACAATTGGCCAGTATGACATCTGATCTGGACAGTGGGGTAAGAGTTCCATAGAGAAAAGTAAACTTTTTTATTCCTTGCACGAGTTTCTCTGTGCGTAATTTTAAAAAGTTTTCAGCAGTAAGTGTTACAATAGTTGCAAGCCAATATCTTTTTCTTTTCATTTTTAAGTGGAGGAGGGGAATGGAGATAATGCATCGCAGCTGCTTGTTGTGTGTCATTTTGGTAAGTATACTACCTACATTTTCTCACAAGGGAATCAAGAAGAGTTAGCGATTAAGGGTATGCACACTTGTTATGGGGATTACATAGTGATACCTTTAAGAATAAGCAAATTATGGATACAAAAAAAAGGGGAAGTTAGAGGTGGTGCACACCTCAGCAGTAACTTATTATACTGTATTCCTGGGGCTCCAGCTTGAGCCAATTCAGAGGATTCCTGCCAAATGGATCAAGACAAGGAATGCAAGTGTTAATAACAGTTACATTTAAAAGAACCTCAGGCCACCTGTAGTTATTGCACTGAGCAGTGTGTCACAAGATATCTCTGTGTTGTAAATGTACACCAAGGATTAATCAGTGGGTAAGACAATTAAAAGACATTGCAGCTTTGCAGAAATTGACTTCTAATATCATGGGGGAAAGAGACAAGAGCCATATCAGCAGCACTACAATGTTCTCTGGGACTATCTGAAAATTCCAGAGAGAGAGGTGATCCTTCTTGACAGTGTGTTTGACTATCTGAAGAGATCTCCTGTTATTACTGTGTGCAGGACAAACAATGCCACTTCAGTGAGAAGTGTATTAGGCAAACAAGATATTTCCCCTGTAATTCAGTGTAGAGTGTTTTTTTGTTTTGTTTTGCACTGAACAGACCCCCATCTTGCCTTCAACATGATGCAATTTATCAAGAGAAAAGAAAAGAAGGAAATAAAAGTCAAATTAAAGATTTGGGGGGGGGGGAATCACTTTTAAAATATCCAGAGCATGTATTTTGCCTTTCAGTTCTATAGAAAGAAAAACAAACATTTTTTGCAATGGGTACAGAGGCTCTTGTCACCAGAAAAAAAAAATGTCCAGATGTCATTATTTCCCTTTACAAATTCTCAGTCCCTTGAAGAATTTGGTTGACCTTTTTAAAGTAATTTATCTTTTGGCATCGCATTCAAACTGGGAATTTAAAGCAACAGAAAGACATAGTTGTTTACCACTCTCATTAAATGAAAAAAAACCACACACCTTAAAATCACAGTTGTATGAGTAAGCCCTACATTCCACTTCTTCCCAAATGTTATCTAGAATGGCTTTTCAGGTAAATAAATCTCTATTGTTCCTGCATGGGAATAACAGCACAAGTGGAAAATTAGTCTTTCTTTAGTCTGTGCTAAGTTGACTTACAACATGCTCCTGTGTTCCAGTGTGCATTCGGACAAGATGTTTGGATTCCGGTGCCAGCTGTGAACTGGCTGTGGTTCTTATGCCAGCACAAGTGGAGAAGTCGATATGTGACAAAGCCATATTACTAAGACACTTGGGAGAGTAAGAAGGGTTGAAGAAGGAGATTGGACCATTGATGACTCCATCCTAAGAGCTTTCTGAATTCGTTCAGACCCAAGAACTGGTACAACACTGCACGGGGAGAGGAGTGGGTGGAAGTTTTGAGAAGTTATTGTTTACATGAGATAGCATTCAACATTTGATATGCTGCCTCCAATCTTTAATCCATGGGTTAGATCCAGATTTAAGTAGGAACAATTGTGCTTACAGAAGTGGACTTTGCCTTCCCCTTTTTGGCACCACAGCCCCTCCAGGCCTGTAAAAATGTTGTAAATGCACCCGGTTCGCACGATCATTGCAGCCCACCGTGTCTTGCTTAAGCCACGGTGGGCTGTGGTGTGTGCCAGGCAAGTTCTGAATACGCGTGCCACGGCTTGTCTGAACCTGGGCAGCAGGGATTGTGAACAAAGGTAAAAACCCACACAGAACACTAGAACATAATAATAATAATAATAATAATAATAATAATAATAATAATAATAATAATTGTATCCTGACTTTTTCCCAATACTGGCACTCAAGGCAGTTTGGTCATGTGAACTTCTTCCTCACTCTATAGAGTTTTGACATATATATATATATATATATATACACACACACACACACACACACACACAGTGGGTAAACAAATTGCACGCAGTCAAATGCTTTCTTAAACAGCTTTCTGGACTCTGACTGGCTCATGCCCATCCCTGTGGTCTGCTACTTATCTATCCTTTTATTCACTTCTTCACTCTTCCAAATCTTGCCTCCTCTTTGACCTCTGACATTGACTCTCACAGTCAGTGACTGCTCTAGTAATGCTGATAGTCCCATTTATCAAGAATTTCATTTCTCCCCTCTTCCTTTCAAGTCACACTCACACATCCTGTTTTAATATTGCACCTTAAACACCTCTTTTTGTCTTTAACTTACAACTGCCTGTACAAAATGACATCAAGATTGTAACAGCTCCTTTGCAGCTGAAGTGATGGCATTTTCTAAACAGATTGCTAACACTTCTCTTTATTTATGTGGTGTATGCATGGAAATTGCAGCATATGTGCAGGTGCTAAATGCTATGATCCTGAAAGCACTTACAAGTTTGCATAACGATTTCAACAGCAAGACTTTTAGTGAAACTGTTCTAAGGATTCTAGTTTAGTCATTTAAAAATTTGGCTGTCATAGTCTGTACTGACACCTTACAAAGCGTAACAGGGGAAAAATATATTTTACTGGCAGGCCTTCTTTAGCTCCAACTTTTAAGCATTTTCCTTTCTATTAGTATGCAGCTTCTGAACCACAATGTACTACATTGATCTCAGCATACAGGTTTCCTTCATTTGGGGCCTGGATTTGCAGGGTCAATCAGAAACCACATTCAAATTAAATAGGCCTGTTCAGACACATGGAGAGGGTTTGCACAGAGGAACCATGTAACGCGGAATGGTACACTAGCGACTACAAGGGGACTCGCAGCCGAACAGAAACTACACTGTGCCACATGGTTCCCCTATCAACCCCACTCAATGGTTAGATCACTTACCTCCACTCAGTTTAACTGCTCATCCCGGGGACCCCTGAACCCCAAGTCGGCAGCCAGCAGCCGCTCCATTTGGAAAATGGAAATAAAACGGCCGCAGACCATAGAAAATGTCCATGGTGGCAACAGTGTCATCAGAAGTGGCAGTCGCTCTTACTGGCAGACTCTATGGTTACTGCAATTTTTATTTTATTTTTTGTTGAAAATGTCCAAAATAACCATGGTGTTCTCTCCAGATGACACAGGAACCACCATGGATGCCTGCTAACTATCTTACAGGAGATGGTTAACAGTCATGAGTCATCTGCCCACAGTGGGAAGGAATTATTCCCCCACATGACATGCTAAGGCACTGTGGGTTGTGTTTTTGGCTTAACGTGTTGTCTGAACAGGGCTACAGACTGTCCCAGTTACTTTTTCAGACCCCTCACAGCAGTTCATCATGTTTCTGGGTTTTAGAGCCAAAGAGGATATTTTAGTATTCCAAAGGATCCCATACAAACCCCTAAGAAACATTTAGGCTAGGTTCACGTAGGACGCTAACCCATGATGCTGAGGGGTAAACTATGCTGAGCGGTCCTTCCTTAGAATCAGGCATTGTAGGAGGAGGAGTGTCCTTGAAGATCACCCACAGCTCTTCAGAGAGCTTAGCCACCTGCTAGCTTGCTCTGAGAGGATACGCAGAGCAGGTGAAGGCAATGGGATGGGTAGGGAGGGAGAGGGATGGGAGACAGCAGCAGCAGCAACTGTGGCCAAGGGAGAGAACGTGGCAGCAGCAGTTCCTTCTGTGGGTAGAGATAGTGCACAATTTACGACTCCTCCCACTTCAACATCTGAGGTGGAAGAGTCATCCCGCCTCATGAGAGAACAGGCCCTGATAATACAACAAAAATAAACACCATAAAACATAATCTAAATACAAGACAATATGAAATGCATTCATGCACAATATACACAAATCCACTGCTACCTCCACTGCCTGGAATGAACACCACAAAAGCAGACCACAACAATCCGGCCATAACTAATGTCTAAATACCTGGGGGAAATAAGTATATCTTCACCTGGCACTGAAAATTTGACAGTGGCAATGCCTGGCAAGCTTCCTTGGGACAGAGCACTTCATCAACTCAGGGCTGTTTAGAAAACAAGAGAGTCTCTTCCCTCAGGCTTACAATGTAAAATACATGACACAAAAGTAAAAAAGGAAAATGGAGGAGGTAAAAAGCAAACTCAGGCACCAGTTCTTATACTGACTGGCTTTGATGGATACACTTCAGGTAGCCTGATAGAATGGCTACTGCTAGGTCAAGAAGAAAAGCCAAAGGCAGTGGGTCTTCAAGTAGATGAAATGACTTCCTTCTCTTCTCTGCTGTAGCCTAGGTGACAGCTGAGGCAACTCCAAAGTCAACTGGATTATTCAATGGTTACTCAGTGTATAGAAGAATGAATGAGCTAATCAGAAATATAGGTGATTCTGAGAAACAGTAGCATATAGCATGTGGAAATACTGTGGCAAGGGGAGGCAAAATCCCCCCAGTTTCATTTTTATGATTGAATATATAGGTCCATTTTTATTATTTCACTATTAATTTCCATGGTTAGAAGGATTTATAGAGACTAACTGTTCTCTTGGTTAAACAGATAAACCTGCTAGATTCTGGTTGCAAACATATCAACACAAAGGTGAAATAAGAATATCTGTTTTCTCAGACCATTTTTTCCTGGTATATTAGCAGGGATTACTAAGAAGTCATTTGGGAATGTATATATGTAGTAAGATTAAAATGTGAGGAGAAAATAGTATGTGTTAAGAAATTTCATCTGGAAATAAAGGTGAATTACTACATGCATTTTAAAACCTTGTTTACTTCACACCCATTAGTTTTGGCTGTTGAACTCAAAATGCCCAGTGTGTTATGAGGGAAACTTCCCTTACATAGCAGTTTCCTTAGTTATTTGAGAGACAGCTTGATAACGCTGAGGGAAAGGCAAACTATATTATTGCCAATTGCTAATATTTTCAGATTTGAGGCTCTTAGGCATAGAATAGAAATTAAATTTACCAAAAGATGTATACCATCGTACAATCCCCCTATTTACATAATCAAATATAAGATAAGATTCAAGAGCAAAGAATATAAAACTGGCAGCAAGTTCTTTGTTTCTTCAGGAAAAGAGAGAAGACGTATTTGCTGTTCCCCTCCCCTCTCACCACACACATTCTGAAGTTAGTTCCCCTTTTTATATAGAACACATATTTCACATTACTCAAAGAAAATATACAAAATTTACTACAATATATTAGTTTGATAACATTGGAAGGGACTTCTCATCAAAACAGAGAGATGGCAAATTAGAGTACAGGGCCTAATTCGATAACAAAATATACAGTTGCTAAAATCATTTTTTCCCCTCAGCTGTTTTTTGCACTCTATATAAGTAATACGTGCAACCTATGTGGAATCTTTGTAGGGAAAAAATGAAGAGTTATGGCTAGAAAAATTGAAGAATTACGCAGACAAATATCAGTTATGTGGCCATAGCTTCAGAAAACATGTCCCTGCCTCTCAGTGTCCTTATAAAAGAACATTTCACATGGTCAACAGCTCAAATTTATGTGGACCCTTAGGGGTAAATTTTCAGTGCAGTGAATGAGAGACCACACATTCACTTCACACTATCGCTAATGGGAGTTGTGTGTCTACTTCTCATTTAGTGCAGTGTGCTAAAAATATGTCCTTTGTTGTAAAAAGCTAAATATCTGTCAACCAATTCTCCCTCCCTCCCTTCCCAATGCAGCAATAAAAAAGCAGTTTGTGTGTGTTGTGCGCACACATTGGGTGGGGGGGGGATCTTCATACAAACTCCTCCCTCGTTTTCTCACATAAACCTGTGTAGAACAGTACAACCAGAGAAAATGAAGCATGCTTAAGTCCCACAGAAATCTGTTATACACTTACATCTAATTGATCCTAATGGATTTTAAGCATTTGATTTTTTTGCTGTTTCAAATCTAGTCAGTCTGATAGAGTGCCTTTGCTCACTCTGATGCATACACAAGAACTTCTGTGTGGTGGGCCTCTCCATTTGCAGGTCCCTAAAGATGTGTAGCCTCCTTTGGAGAAAGTTCAGTGAGCTGGCTCAAGTGTTATCTCTACTTGGTAGTAATTGCAGTGGCCCTTAGATGTGGTTAATTATGGGGGGTGAGTTTACCTGCTAAGCTTTCAGTCCACCTCTAGGTGCTGCTCTCCAAGCAACATGCAAGAGACCCAGGAGCTGTCTTCATGAGGAGGAACTTGAACCTAACTGACTCCATTTTGTATGGCCTTAACCTAATTGTCCTCCTAACAATGATTTTTTTATTGTCCCTCTCCTTGTCTCTTATAAGTAGCTTCTATGCTGTTGTAACTGCATGTAGACAGCAGACCATGTGACCTGACCTAAAGAAACAGTTCCAGACCATATAAGGCAACACCTAGGCTACCATAACGTTATGTTGCGCGCGCAGTATCCTGTTGTATGACACGTATATTTCCTGTTTGCTTGAAATGTATAAGAGACTGGGTCACCCAAAGGGTGGGGCTGCAGTCTGTGGAACGATTCCAGACCGTGGTCTTTGCTAGCAAATAAAGGCTATCTGTTTGGAACTTGAACTTTGGACTGGTCTCCGATTATTTACTGTAACATTTTGGTGCATTGGCCGGGAATCATCCCTCACTGGGAGACCCGCCTGATAATCGGAGAACCCAACCAGGGAGATTTCCCCCGCTTCCGCTTGGTTCCCCACGGCCCCCAGCCGGCCGTGGCCCTCCTTGGGAGCGCACCTCCAGCCTTTAGCTGGTGCCCATACAGGTTCTGCGGCAGGTCCGGGGACAGTGCGGAACAAAAACGGACCGAGCGGAAGTTCAGTGCAGATACCCTTCTGCCCAGCGCTGGGACATCTGAACCAGGCAAGTATAAGGGGAAACTTCCTGTTCTGTTCTGTATCAGCCGACTCAGTAGAGTCGAAGGAGGGCCTGATCAACCCTCGTAACTGGAAACGCGCGTTCTGTCTGTACTGACCGACTCAGTAGAGTCGAAGGGGGAACCTGATCATCTCCCCGTAACGGTAAACTGTTTCTGTTTCTTTGAACTGGGAGGTCTGGGAGGACGGGTGTCGTCCTGGATGTTTGATGTGTGTATGACTGCCTGATTTCCATTGCTGACCGTTGGGCAGTAGCCCTGGGACGCCTCTGGGTGTCTTGAATTGCCGGCAGCGTGGGCTGGTAGTGAAGAGACTGTATTCCTCTGTATCAGTCGCTTGACTCCCCCAATTCCTACAGTCAGACGGTTCCCTGTCAATCTTCCCTGCTGTGTATTGTCTGTCTGGTTGATTATATTGTGTATAGTCAGGAAAAGGATGGAGGGAGGTTTTTCGACCCCACTGAACCTGATGATTAAGCATTTCAGTAAAGTTTTTGATCAAACGAAGTGCAATGTAGATTTTATGGAAGCTAAGTGTTATTATGACTGACCCACTCTAGGACCCCTTGTAGAATTGACCCCCCCAAGGTACTTCCTCTGAGCCCTATATTTCCCGAGTTTAGAACCTTGCCATCATAGAAAGGGGGGGGCCCTCAGTTCAGAGAACAATCCATGCACAGAGAGCTAGTTGAAAGTAGCCAAACACCCCCTACCATAGGCATGAAAAGTTGGGCGAAGATGCAGCCCTTATCATGATGAACCAAGTAAAAAAGACCCCAAGACGCAAGGCTCCTGTGACTGCCACCTCCTGATGTCCCAGACGTCCCTAGGTCCGGATCAGACATCCTGGCTCCCTCTCCGATGTCCCAAGACTCCACTGCCCAGCCATCAGCCGTCACCTCTGCACCTGTAGACCCCACTTCTTTGTTTGATGTGAGAGTCGAGAAACTGACCCACCTGTTCCGGACCCTGCCACACCAGCCGGCTCCACCTCAGAAATTTGGCTGCTAACACAGGCACCGAGACAAGAATTTTCCCTGTCCGTGAGAGTCCCACCATTGTTCCTGCCGTCACCGACCCTGCCACGAATGTGTCCACGTACCAGACCTACGTCCCCTCTCCTACTGAACTCCAGAACTGAATTCCTGAATTCCCGAACTGAACTGCCTGAATTGAACTGAGCTCTTAAACTCCTGAAATGAATTGAACTGAGCTCTTGAACTCCTAAACTGGAAGAACCACGGACCCTCCTATGAAGAAGAGCCCGAGAAGTTTGTAGACATAATTGAGGATGTAATAACTGCCCATAATCCAACCTGGACTGATTTCCAACAACTAATGGGATATCTCCTGACAACTGAACAGAGACTACAGACCCAGGCTAATCTCGAAAATGCAGCCACAGAACGGGGCCAGAGAGAAGGCATCCCCGACCCCAACCAGAGCAACACCGCCTATGACAGACTACAGAAGGACGCAGACATCAGCGTGATTACCACCAAGTATTTATTAATGCCATCAAGAAAGGCAGGCGTACAATGATGAACATGCAGAAGATCCATGAGATTCCAGCCGAACCCAAGCCATCAACTGCGTACCACAGCCCAACAGCGAAAAAGAACTCAGAGTTTCCTCGGCATGGCCGGCTATTGTTGCATCTGAATCCTGAATCATGCAGCCTTAACACAGCCCCTCTATGAACTCCTGAAAACCAACCTACCTGAGTCAGCCCTGCTCGAGTGGACAACAGAAGCCACCCACAGCCTCCGAGACCTGAAGATTGCTCTTACCAGCCCCCCAGCCCTAGGACTGCCTGATATCAGCAAGCCCTTTCACTTGGATGTAGATGAAAGAAAAGGAACTGCTGTCGGAGTCCTAACTCAGCACATAAGCTCCTGGAACCGCCCTGTTGCTTACCTAAGTAAGAACACTGATCCTGTCAGTTGCGGATGGCCCGGCTGTCTCCGCTACGTTGCTGCTGCATGCCTGCTAAAGCGCTGCTTGAAACTCAGGGGCCTAGATGAATGACCAATTCACGACTCGTAAAGTACTGTGCCTTGCTGTGTGAAAATCCACTCTGAACCCTGCCACCTTAAATGCTTCTGCCTGCATGATTGCCAGAAGATTATAGAAACCGTGCATTCCAGTCAACCTGATTTTAAAGACACTTACTGATTACTCCTACTGCCTTAAAAGTTAAAAGAACCCCATCTGGATCCATTGGAGCCGTGTGAAAGCAGCAGCAGCTGCCCATACAAACCAATGGCAAGTTGCCAAGCAACACCGACTGAACATGATGCTGAAGAAATTGCCTACCGGAAGAAGCCTCCCCAGGGCCGGTGCCCGAGGGAGCGAAGTGACTGGGGGCGCTGCATCCCTTCCCATCCCGGATAGAGGAAGTGGACACCGCCCGAAGACTCCTGAAAGACTTTCAGTATTAATACTCCTATTAATCCTTGCCCCTGCCTCAAGTGATGTCACTCCCTGTCAGTCATGTATTCAGACTGTTAAATTGCATAACCAGATCAAACAGATGGTCATTTATCAGAATAGGCTCCAGTGTAAGAGCAAAGTGCAACCGTGCACTTTTCAGAACGTCACTTACTCCGCCTGCATACCAAACAAGTGCCATCACCTGTTTCAACCCGAAGGAGGCCCCTGCCCAGTGGAGTCTCGAGGTCAGAGGCCCCAGTGGACAGGGGACAGTACTACAATGAATGTCCCTATTAGAATTGTGTATGATGGGCCATGTGAGAAAAAGAACACGAGAGAATCCACATGCCCGCCTCACCAAAGTTCCAGTTCTAAGTCCCTGCACCGCCCAGAGATGTAATTTAGTAATTTTTCACCTTTGCTGAGACTGTTGTTAGCTCCCTCAATGTCAGTAACTGTTATGTATGCAGAGGTACCCAATTGGGGAACCAGTGGCCATGGGAGGCAGCTGAATTGAATGTCAGCCAGCCTTATAACGAAACCAAGGATCCAAATCCTCACAGCCAGTGGATGTTAAAAGACACCATTGTGGGTCGGTGGTGCCTCCAGCGCCTACACCCATCAGCCCCTAGGATTGGAGAAACCCCCTGTCAGTCACTCACCACCCTGAATGGCTCTCCTGTCCCGAATAAACGTCACCCAGAGCTCCGGCAACTGGCCAGCCCCCAGGAGATTGTACTAGATCTGCGAGCAGTATGCTCATTCTGAACTCCCTGAACCCTGGGCAGGCACATGCAGTCTAGGAGAGATTCGCCCCTCCTTCTTTTTGGTTCCCCTATCAGAAGGTGTGCGTCTGGGCCACCCAGCGTACAACAAACGCAGTATATCCCCAAATGTCAAAATTGGGAACTGGAAAGATGATAAGTGGCCCCCTGAGAGGATTGTTCAGTGTTATGGCCCTGCCACCTGGCACAAGATAGAATGTCGGGGTACAGAACCCCCATTTATATGCTTAACAGAATCATACGTTTGCAAGCAGTTCTAGAACTAATAACCAATGAAACTGCAAGAGTACTGAATGTCCTATCCAAAACCCAGACCTAACTGCGAAATGCTGTGTATCAGAACCGCTTGGCTCTTGGCTCTTGACTACTTGCTTGCTACTGAAGGCGGTGTGTGTGGAAAATTTAATCTCACTAATTGTTGTCTGCATATTGATGATAATAGAAAAGTTATTGAAGAGATCACCAGTAAAATGACTAAGCTTGTTCATGTTCCCGTGCAAACCTGGAAAAGATTTGAATAGGCAGAAAGACTGGGATCCTGGTTCACATGGATGGGAAGATTAAAAGGGATAATAGCGATGGTTATTGTAGAACTCTTGGTTTGTATCCTCTTGCCCTGTTTAATGCCTTTATTGTTACAGAGCTTCCGCGGAATGGCGAAACAGATAGCAGACCGGCGCACAGCTGTCCATCTAATGGCTTTGCGCGACTACCACCCTGTGCCTATGGCAGATGAAAATAGTGAAACTCCTTAGTAATTAAAGGAGTTTCAAAGGGGGGAATGAGGAGGAACTTGAACCTAACTGACTCCATTTTGTATGGCCTTAACCTAATTGTCCTCCTAACAATGATTTTTTTATTGTCCCTCTCCTTGTCTCTTATAAGTAGCTTCTATGCTGTTGTAACTGCATGTAGACAGCAGACCATGTGACCTGACCTAAAGAAACAGTTCCAGACCATATAAGGCAACACCTAGGCTACCATAACGTTATGTTGCGCGCGCAGTATCCTGTTGTATGACACGTATATTTCCTGTTTGCTTGAAATGTATAAGAGACTGGGTCACCCAAAGGGTGGGGCTGCAGTCTGTGGAACGATTCCAGACCGTGGTCTTTGCTAGCAAATAAAGGCTATCTGTTTGGAACTTGAACTTTGGACTGGTCTCCGATTATTTACTGTAACATTTACAGCATCGGATTGGTGCCGCCTCCCTCCGAAACCCTGTGGTTTCCCTCTCCTGGGGTGGTGTTGGATAATCCCAATGCCAAAGAAAGAACGCGGGGTTTCTGGATGGCCATCCGATACTATTGCAGCCCTCGCCCTCTTCCTGGTGGAAGGCAACCAATCACCAGTCACCTTCCACCAGGCACCGCCCCTGGATTGGCCCTGGAGCGAAGTCAGACAACGGTAGAGCCATACTGATGTCGCTCCACTTGAAAAAGTCGGCGTAAATCCCTGACTTTTTCAATCCGCAGCTTTTCAGGAAATCCCCGCAGTGGCTGCGAAGCTGCATGTGCATCATCTAACTGACAGAATGCTGATCTGCAACCACCACAGGGCTTTCCCCACATATAGACAGCCCCCTAGATATCTTCATGAAAGGGTTCTTTATGAGAGACAACTATCTATCTGTCTGAAATTATTTTAGGCTGCTTTTAAGAGTGGAACCCTCTCAAGATGGCATATAAGATAAAAATGACACAAAATGGATGCAATAAAATCTGTAAAACAGAGATTATCAATTAAAAACAAAACTTACCAATAAAAACTAATAGCCTAGACTTAAAGGAAGGCAGGTGGGTCTTCAGAGCTTTCTTGTAAACTTGCAAAGAAGGGGCCTGACTAATTCCTGATGGAAATTGTTTCCAGAAGTGTGGGGTTACCACTGAGAAGGCCCTCCCCCTTGTACTCACCAGCCTAGCTGCCCTTGGGAGCAGCCAAGTGGGAAGGACCTCTGTTGATGACCTCAGGGTGGTACAGAAGAAGGCGGTCCTTCAAATAGCTTGGTCCCAAATCATTTAAGGCTTTAAATGGGGCTCAGAAATGCACTGGCAACTAATGTAACTGGCACAGCATTGGTATTACATGAGCAGACCTCCCAGGCACTACCAATATAACTGGTGGCTATATTTTACACCAGTATTCTGCACTGAAGCTGACTTATCAGAAGCGGCACACTGCCTCATGAACCCAAATCGTAACATCCATACATAAGGGGAGTAAATTGGCATGCTCAGGGGTTTGAAGAAATGCGAAGAAAAAAAAATGCTGACAGATCTGAGCATGCTCCCCTACCGCCACCACCACCACCAGGCCTCTGCACCAGATCATTTTTGGGAAATTTCAGGTGGGGGGGCAGATCCAGACCAGGATCACAGTGGGAGTAAAGAGTTAAAGCCCCCCATTCTCCCACCTAGGGAGACCGTTTTAGAATTTAGCACCTTGATATTATAATACCTAGGCAGAGACGACAGTGCCAAGGCCATTCATAGAATCATAGAATAGTAGAGATGGAAGGGGCCTTTAAGGCCAAGGCCAACCCCCTGTTCAATGCTGGAATCCACATTAAAGAGTATTGACAGATGGCTGTCCAGCTGCATCTTGAATGCCTTTAGTATGGGAGATCCCATTAACTCCCTAGGTA
Source organism: Anniella stebbinsi (assembly GCA_029215795.1). NCBI lineage: Eukaryota > Metazoa > Chordata > Lepidosauria > Squamata > Anniellidae > Anniella > Anniella stebbinsi. Next base: position 44,459,384 of record JARDYH010000006.1, read on the forward strand.
GTTGGTTCCATTGCCGTACTGTTCTAACAGTCAGGACGTTTTTCCTGATATCCGGCCGGAATCTGACTTCCTATAACTTGAGCCCATTATTCTGTGTCCTGCACTCTGGGATGATCAAGAAGAGATCTTGACCCTCTTCTGTGTGACAACCTTTCAAGAATTTGAAGAGTGTTGTCATGTCTCCCCTCAGTCTTCTCTTCTCAAGGCTAAACATGCCCAATTATTTCAGTCTCTCCTCATAGGGCTTTGTTTCCAGACCCCTGATCATTATGTGGGAAGAGGGTTGTTTGAATTAGGGCATCTTCTGCTTCATTGGGCTTTGACTAACCTGAGCAAGTTGGAGCACAGGTTTGGAAAAGGAACTTTTAGCGACCCCCCTTCCCTGACTATACTGAAATTCAGTGTTTTGCAGACTGCCTGTCAGGAGCTTTAATTTGCCAATCTGTTCAGGTATTCCTTGCATTTAGCATCTGCCATTGTGGCAGAGAGGATGGCATTTTTATTCACCAGAGACACTCCCTTTATTGCAAGGAAAAGTGTAAATGAACCGAAGAGCAGGGGAGGCTGGTGACTCCTATTTCAGTGAGATGGTGAATCTGCTCTGGGTTTCAGTCAGAACTCTAAAGTGGCTATCCAAAGTGCTGAACTCATTTGGGAGGTGGGGCTCAGCACTTCGGATAGCTCCTTTCATGCACTGACTGGTTCTGACTGAAACCCAAAGCGGATTCAGTGCCCCACTGAAATAGGAGCCACCAGCCTCCACTGCTGATCAGTCAGGCTCCTCTAGGGGAGCCATCTTGAGCTCCGTCACACCTAATTCCCCCCCCATTTGCTTCTGCATTTTTTTTAACCTCTGATGCATAAGCACGTCAAGCTTATGATCCCTATCCCCTGAATAGCTGCTCTTTCGCTCTTCCACTCCACGCCACTCCACTCCACCCCGCCCCTTCTCTTTCTCCCTCCCCTCAGATCCTGTCAGATGAGCACTTCAAACAGACCTCCTTTCTGCAACCAGACCCTTTAGTCTGGCTCTTTGGGGGCATCGAGGCAGTACAATCCTGTCTCTGCAGAGGTTCAGGCATTGTATGATTTTAAAAAACGCTTTCAAGCCTGGGATGCAACAAGGGTTGGATTTTATATTGAGGCTTAGAGAAGGCTGCTGGGAGAGACCGCTTTTTCCTGCCAGGACCTGATGCAATCCATTCAAGCCAACAGCACACACACCCAATTCGTTTAAAACTACATGGAGGCTTAAGGGCACATTAAATATGCTTAGGGAAAAGAATCCAGACTTTTAGCATTCTAGGAAAAAAACAGAAAAGGCTGGGGAAGAGGCAGGGTGTCAGCAGGACAGGAATGCCGTCATGTGAGTACCATGCTGCAAATCTGCATACCAGGCATGGCAAGAGTGCACTAAATCGCTGGTGTGATGGAGCTCCTTGTCCTTCTGCAGCTGCTATTGAAATTGAGGGAAGACAGAAGACTCCACTGGGCCCATTGTATGAACCTGCTAGTGTTGACTGACAATGCTGCCAGGTGTAACCCCTGCCCCAGGAAGTCCAAAGTGGGCTTGAGCTCTCACCCTCCAGAATTTTACACCCATGAACTCCACTGGATCACCTTTCCAATAAAAAGGGAAGACAGTGCCCCTCAGTGTCAGGTACACAGTATCATAATATCCCTACCAAGTTTGAGACAGGCAATAGAACTGCACTGTTTCGCCAGGCCTTTAATAGATTTTATTATTGGTCTGGGTTGTTCTAAAGAAAGTTTTGTTTTGTTCTGTTGTGATTTTATTTATTGTATTGTTGTGTGAAATTGTGCATTGCTTTGAGGGCCTTGTGGGCAGAAATGCAATTTATAAATACTTTAAATCAGTGGTAGGAAACACGTGGCCTGCAGGATACGTGTGGTGCCAGCCACTCCAAAATTGGCAACAGCAAGAAAAAAAGTAACAAATAAAACGCTATGGAACACAAAAATTGTCAACTTTAGCTTGTTTGCAACCTAATTTTAACCTCTTTAGTGCTCTGTAACGCTATGGAGCGGTTCAGTGGCAAACTACCAGATGTTTTCAGAGTGCAGCCTTTGGAGGGGGTCCAAAAATGGCCCCTGAAGTCCTTCAGTTACCCAAGCCTGCTTTAAGTTATTATTATTAATAATAATAATAATAATCATTATCATCATCATCTCTCTTTTCTCGCTTGTGGCGGTTTTTCTAGATGGACATGATGGGCTTTGCCAAGTCATGCTGTCTTTTACTGATTCAGAATTTCCTGACAATTAAGCATGTTTTAAGCATGACTGCTTTCTGTATGTTGGTGTAGATGTATTTTGGTAGGCCAGTTTCTGAAGGTTTTATGTATAGTTTTTTTGATATGATGCCGGTGACTGAGGTGACTAACAGAATAATTGTGACCTTTTCCTGTTGCCATAGTTCTTTAACTTCCATAACCTGTGGTGTATATTTTTTCTTTTTTCCTGTTATTGTTGTTTCAGTGTTGCCTGGGAAAGTAAAACCTGTTGCATATAATTTTCTCTCTTTTCCTGTTGTTGTTGTTGTTTTATAAAATCGCATGTTCCATTACGAAAATGATGACAATATCACTTTTTAATATATGGGCCTTTGGGGAGGAGGTTAGGATCCAAGACTATCCATTGTTAGCACTATAGCATTGTTCCTGGATTACTGTGAACACAGCCATGACTTTCATTTGTAACAGGGCCAGATTCCTGGAAGAAGCAGATTGTTCTACTCTTGGCTCATGTTTGAAATGAGTGCATACTGTATATGGGCACTTTCTCTGGCGAGAAGATAATCCCTCATACTGAGAAGTACCTTGTTCTGAATTTATAAAGTGATTCATGACTTGGAGAACCTTTATGGGAACAGGTTTTACTTGCCTCGGCAACACTACAACAGGCCTCCTGCCTATATTTCATAGCACTTTCTAATGGAGAGGTGCCAATTTTATATTTAAATGCATTGTGCCAGTTACTTAAGACATTGGCTGGGAGTGTATTCCAAAGTACCAGACAGCTCCACTCAAAAGTAAAGAAACTAGTGTTTATTGTGAAACAAGGAGATGGAGGCTTAGTGTAGTGAAAGGGTAGTCCAACAGCCAAAAACACATTAGAAAAAAGGAAAGACTTCATAATGAGCTTGAATCACAGTAGAGATTATGCCTTATTTCAACTAGGATTTTTTGCTGCAAATTTGGACAAACATTTCCTTACTCTGTCAAGGCATCTAGAAAGTAATTCCAGAAATATAAGCCCCATTATACTTACATTATAAGAACATAAAATAATGTATTTCTCTTTACCCAATTTGATATTATTAGGAGGAAGCAACGGTATTGCTCCAGATCACTTACATCCTGAGTAATGTCTTTTCCTTGCAGGCATTCACAGAAACCATAATCTCCAGATTCCCAGCTTTCATTAAAAGGGGGGAAAGCAAGTCTCTAGTCCTTGTAGAACCTGAGATATGAGGCAAAATGTGTAGCCATGATTCATCTCATTCGTTCAGTGAAAAACTGGACTGTTCCCACCGTTCAGCATGTTTAATCAATGAATGAAATCATAGCAATTATTAACACACACACTATCCGGGCATGTGAACTCTTCTGAGTCTGTTAGCCTTTGGGGGGGGGGGGGTCTTCCCTATTAAGACGTAACTGCAGCTTCATAAAAAACCAATTTACGGTGCAATCCTATGACCACTAGACACTTTTTAGAGGGCCATATGATTTTTTGGTTTCTGGACTCTGAGGTTGGAGTCTAGAAACTGCTCTCCCTGTCCCCTTTCCCGCCCCCTCATAATTGGCATGGTTCTTGCCGTGCTGGCTAGGTCTCCATGCTCGAACATGGAATGTGGAGAGGCTGGAAAGGAGGCGGTTCCTGGGGCAGGGAGGGGAGGAGACTGTATGTCATGGCCTCTTTCACTCCCACTCCCCAAAGGAGGCAAAATTGCCTAAACAGGCAAAAATGCCCACCTAGGCAAAAATGCAGGGCAGAGAGCACAGAAATGAGCTCCAGCTGCCCTGTATTGGTGTCATGAGGCAGTCTGAAGAATCTTCCTCTGGCAGAGAAAGTGGCAGAGACTGCAGCTTTACCCATTCCCCAGGACTTAACAGAGGAAGAGGAACAGCAGGGAGATTCCTCTGAAGAGCCCCAGGAAAGCCACCCTCTCCCACCCCCTGTTTCTAATGAGGAAGACTCGGGGCCTGAAGGAGTTTGTCCAGTAACTCCCCAGCAAAGGCGGCAGCTCAAACGGGCGGAGAAAACTAAGCCCACAAGGCGAAGCATGAGACTGAGAAAACAGAGCACAGCTGATGCAAGCCTTAAGTAAGATAACGAAGGAATTGCACGCAGCTGTGAACAGGCTCAAGCAACTATAAAGGAGAAAGAAGTCAGAAGCTAAGATCTGTTGAGAACAACCGTCGTTTTTGGCTCTTGACACCCGGCATACTCCTGAATTGGAACCTGTGGACTGAACAACTGGCTTGACTATTTGGCTCTGGACTTTGGACTGCTCTAATATTTGGTTTGACCCTCGGCTTGACATTCGGACGGACTGAACTTTTGGTGTGACCTTGGCTATTGGTAATTGGATTTTGGAATTGCAAATAAACCCTTTAAACCGGTAAAGGCCTGGCATTTTTCCCAGACCTTCTTAGATAAGGGAGTTGGCAGGCTTCCTATACTAAGAGTTGTAAATATGACCATTGGACACTTGGCAACCTCCGACTTCGGCTGCTGACTATCAAGATAAGATTGCACCCTTAGTGTAGCTGAATTTGGGCAGTAGTGTGTCTACCAAAGAACAAAAGATAACAGCAAAGACAGGAATTCATGATCTTTCTAATTCAGGTCTTGGGTTTCCCCCTGAGTTTATAAACATTTTTTTAAAATTTACAATGTATGCAGAAAATGTTCATCATTATTATATAGATATTGCAGGAGGCAGGGCTGTGGCTGAGAAATTGTGGGTTACACAAGTCCTATAAAGTAGCCCAGTGCTGTTGTTATTCCCATTTTGTAGGAGGTGGGTGGGATTAGAGTAGTGTAAGACAACTTTGCAGTATTGTACAGTGTTGTTATACAGTCTTCGGGTATGTTGATGATTTAGAGAAATGTGGATGGGGCTGTGAAGTTGATTGTAGCAGCAGTGCAATTTATTATTAGGGATCTAGGGGGTTGTTTGTGTGTTTAGTTTTAAGAGAACCTGCCCCTTTTAGCTGTTGCAGGATGCACAATGGGACCTCTCCCCATCTCTCTCTTAGTGCAGACCTTGGAGCTGAGATAGTGTACTACGCAGCTGCTCAGAAATGCTCATGTATTGTAGTAATAAATAAGCTGTTATGAAGGTTATTGTGTGAAGCTGTGTTTATTTTGTGTTGCCTACAGAGCGGAAACCAGGAGTGGACTACAAGCTGAGCAGGTCACCCCAATATTAAGCAATAGTGTCCATTGATCCAAGGGCAATTACAGGGGTGAACAGAATCAGGAAAAGGATCCAGGTTTTCAACTCCAGGTGGAAAAACATTGTTCAGATACCAGGTCTACCCATTTAGAAACAACAGAGGAATGGACTTGGTATACATGTTTGTCAGAGACCTGGGCTACCTGTCTTTGAAGACAAGAGTGCCTAGGCCTTGTCACTGCTTGGTCACCAGAGCTACCAGAAATGGTGGACCTGTTTTCTGACTCTACTGGGGCTTCTTCTTTTTGATTGTGCAACCATACACAAAATGTGTAGTTTAAGAAAAATATGCAATTGCAAAAAATAAAAAAAATGCTGGAGTTCAAAATTCAAGTGATGCAAAAGTTGCATTGTAAAATGGTGGGAAAAGTGGCTGTTAACAACGTGAAAGTAAAGTGAGTAATCTAGGCTCCTCTACACATTTCTATGCATACACATTTCTCCCTCCGCTGCTAAAGACACTCCCCACAAACTCAACTACTTCTCTTTAGAGCTGCCTTCCCCAACCTAGTGCCCTTTAGATGCTTTGGACTTCAACTGCCATCAGCCCCAGCCATGGCAAGTGGTTCTACCCCAAAATATTTGGAAGACACCAGGTTGGGGAAGACTGCTCTAGATAGCGTTCACCAATGTTTCCCAGATGAAAGAAAACATTCCAGGCAAGTGAAGTTGTCAATGTTATGATAAGGGCAGTGATGCCATACAATATCTGATATAATATGTTTAAGACAGCTGCACTGGGTTTGTACATTTGAGGTTTTTTTCCTCTTGTTCCTGGTGGGGTGGTGGTGGTTATCACTCACTCCAAATAAAGTTTTGTTGGAGGTCATGATGCTTCTTGAATATAACACTTTCCTGAGTTACTTCTGTCCAATACCGGGATGCTCTACTGTTCTGTGTAGGTTTCTAAATTGCGTGGAATGTGATGCTAAGCAACAAAGAGCACAGAGGAGGTAAGTGCACAGGTGTGTTGTAGTGGCATGTGAATTGCAACTACAAACTGATGTGCTCTGCAGCTTTGCCCCTCCCCTTGAAAAATTAGGGCAGATGCTCATGCTTTTCTTCATTCTAATTATGTAAAATATTGGCATAAAAACTATAAAAAAGCAAAGATTTAAACTTCAGGTACTAGACTGCACGAGAAAAAGAATTCAGTGTAAAATATCCCTTTCTTGTACACTAACAAGAGTTCATCTTGTATAGCAGTACAGTTAACTGGACAATCAGACCGTCTTCCCTCAGATGTCTAGTAACTGGATATGAGCTGTATCTTTTTGTATCCGTTATATTCAAACCCAAGTAGCCTGGCTTGTTGGGAGGGGGAAATAACCCTCCAATAACCAGAAACAGCCTGTGGGTTACTGGAGACTTGTTTCCCCCTCCAACAAGCCATGCCGCCCAGGTTCAAATAACACAAGAAGCTGCACCCGGGTGGGTGATTAAGCAAATGGCACCCAGTACAGGCCGCAGCTTAAACAAGTAACTGTGGCTTGTTTAACCCACAGTGATCATGCAAACCAGGTCCATCTATCATGACATTTTCCCACCAACACAAATCAAGCCGTGTCTGTGCTCTTTCCCATGCTTTAGGTATGGATGTGGTTCCCATACAATGTTAACCAATGGTTTATTTGAACCATGGTTTATTGCCCTACGCAGGTTTTGTCTGGCAGATTGACAAAACCATAGTTTGTTTTTCAGACCCTGCGTTGTTTTCCTCCTCCTTCACCTCCTCCTTTCTTATATTCTCACTACACTGAGAGCCAGTGTGGTGTAGTGGCTAAAGTGTTGGACTGGGAGTCAGGAGATGTGGGTTCTAGTCCCCACTCGGCCATGGAAACCCACTGGATGACTTTGGGCCAGTCACAGACCCTCAGCCCAACCCACTGCACAAAGTTGTTGTTGTGAAGATAAAATGGAGAGGAGGATTATGTACACTGTCTTGGGATCCTTGGAGGAAACAAAGAAGGATATAAATACAATAATAAAGAAATAAAATAAAAATAAATATTCCAAATGCCTTTGTGGCACTGCAGTACTGGCATATAAAGAGGCTGGGTTTTTGAGCTACACTCTTTTGGGTTCTCTTCATGGATTATTCATGGTTAACAGCCCACAGTTAACCACAATTCTAGGTTTGGGTATAACAAACCATGATTGAACAAACCATGGTTAACTAAACCATAGTTTGTCATTATGTTTGAACCAGGTCAGGGTGTAAACACATGGTATGAGCCAGATTAACCTTAGTTTCAGTTTTGCCCCTTCTTGTTAGTTTTAGTACCATGTCTCCATACAAGGCCTTACATGTTTAATTTGTATTCATACTACAGCTGAAATTAGCCACATTTCACCCTCTTAAACTTTCACAGACTTTTTAGATTTGTGCAGTGGGCAGAAATGCAAATAAAGTCAATTGTGAATATGCAAAACTGCCTTTATGTCAATCAAATTTGATAGAGGTACCAGATGCTGCTGAGGAATAATACATAAATGAGAAATAAGAACATTTCTCTATTTCACCTGATATAACTTTTAAACCTACTTTTAATCAATGAGAGAAGCATGCTTAACATGCACACCTGGTGGTTCCACATGGACCCGAGGTCCGTTTAGAGTGCAGTTTTTAATGTATTGGCTCGGTCTCTGTGGAATTCCCTGCCAGTTGATGTCAGGCAGACACCAATGTTGTTTTGTTTTCAACACCAGTGAAAGACATTTTAAACAAGTGTTCCTGAGTGACTAGCCACGGTTTTATTGGCATAGCTTGATTTTAAATATTTTTATTCTGTAATTTGATTCCCCCGTCGTTATTCTTCACCAAGGAATCTTACTAGATATAGAATGGTCTATACATTTTGTAAATAAATTGAGGAGAAATTGGTGTGTGTTTTCAACTGGGCAAGCCTTGACTGAGAGTTTGTTTGCAGTTTTCCCCCTCCAGTTATTATTTAGGCCCAGCAGCTCACTAGAGGCAGAGATTGGGGAGTGTTTTTACCTGGACCAGTCTTGACCGAGTTGTTTTTTTTTAATGAATAACTTGTACATGAAGCAGCTGGGAGAATTCGTCAAAGGATTTGGAGTGAAGTGTACTGAAGCCTCCCAACTCTACTGCTCCTTGGCTTCTGAATTACATGAGGCTGTGGGAGTGCAGAATCCATGCCTAGATTTGGTAAGGGGCTGGAGCTTAATCTTGCCAACTAGAGTTTAATTCTGACAAAGCTTTCTCTAGTTCATCTCCCTAGTTCAAGGAGATGCAAGAAACATGTTTGTAGCATGGGGGTGGTTCAAAGTCCAGGTGACCTTTGTAGGATGGAGTGCCGTTCAACAGCTTTGGGTGGTATGCCATCTGCAGCCTCTCCTGGAGAGATATCCTGTCCATGTATATACTCTGGTTACTGCAATGCTTTATTTAGGGGTGAAAATGTTTAGAAGGTTCAGTTAATGAAGAATCCAGGGGCCAGAGGTTTTGACTGACACTGCTTGGTCAGATCATATATTTCAAGTCTTAAAAGTACTTCACTGGCTGCCCATTCATTTCCAAGCCCAGTTGGCTTGGAACTCAAGTAAACATCGGAGCACCTTCTCCCATATGAACCTTAGCCTGGATCAGCTAATGCTCTTCTCCAAATATGTCTTCCATTGGAGGTGAGCTTTTTTTTTTCTTTAAAGGAAAAGAACTGAGTTAATTAATGTTTGGAGAGATTTCATGTGCTAGGCTCTTTTGCAAGCCAATTCAGAAGTCCAAAAAACTCTAGGAAAGCTTACACACAACACAAACCAGTAAGCATAGCGCAACATGTTTGGCCGATTTCAAGATACTGAAAAGAGGCAGCTGGTGTCTCAATATCAGATCCCTAAAATTTCTGATTGCTACCAGAGTCCATTAATAAGCTCATATATAACATGGGAAGGAATTTCCAATATGAAGATACTAGTTCTTACTGGTTTCAAAGGGAGACTAATTTATGTATCTGTTCCCAGAAACTTTGACAAGGAAGCATCTCATATTATTTAAATTATACTTAAGGAAAAATAAGCTGATTTCAACATAGTGGGTCAAGCATCCACCCCACCCATCTTTTCGATCCTAAGCCACTAATATTAATAATCATTTTTAGCTTTCCATTTATGGCTGGTGGTTCTGTTCTTGGTCTCTTTTTCTCCACCCCACCCTTTTGATTATGAAGTTAAAACATATATGCCCTGAGTCAAACATTTTATCTATCCATCCATCTACACACATATAAATATGGACTCATACCTATTGTTAATGTTTTCCATAGTAATGCATTAACTTTGTACCAGATTCAGATAATTAGTAAAAGTTATTTTACCTGTATTCCTAGAAATAGGAGTAACAAAATGCGTGTGTGTGTGTGTGTGTAAAGTCAGGGTATGCATATGAGACAAAATGAAAGAGAGAGAGAGAGAGAGAGAGAGAGAGAGAACACCAGGAATTATCTATGCATAAAGAAATTAAAAGAGATTTTTTTTCCAGAGCAATTGAAGCCCATCTCTTGAACAATGACGACAGCTCCTCATTTTCGACAACAATAGAGGGCACGTAGGAGTCAGCTCATTAGAATATCTGTGGCTCTTTTCTGTTCTCTCTGCATTAAGCCCCCATAATGTCAGTTGTCACTTATTAATGACAATTAACTAGTAATCAGTAGTGAGACTCTTCGAGGTGGTCCTTGCCTGACAGGTGAAGAAAGAGAACATTGCGTAGTGCTATGCAGTGACATGGAACCTTCAAAGGGAGCACGGCATTTCCATAAATTATTTCAGAAAGAAAATTTCTTTTATATATTCTCTTTAAAGCTTAAGGATCTTTAACCCTAAAAGGACTATGCTGATTCTGCTGGCCTCACATTCTCTCTAGGCTGTTACTGCTGCAATAAAAATCTGAAAGCAGCTGGCACTATCCTAGAATCTGGGTGTGATTCAAGGCCTGGACTAGCTATGAATCCATACAATGTCTGTATAGATTCTATCAGAGAGCGTTGGCTATAGGGCGGTATAAAAATGCAATAAATAAAATAAATATCATCTTCTGCAAAAAAAAAAAAAACCCAACCAGAATTTACCACCATGGGAAACCAGAAGATAATAGAAAAGTTTTATACTGAAGCTTTTCACATATTTCGTTTACTCATTGTTTATGTATATATTTACAATAGATATACTTTTTATGATCCAGAAGAAATACATGATGAGTGGTGATTTTCTTGCTTGCTTAGTTTCCTCCTCCTCCTCCTCCTCCTCCTAACAGGGGATAACACCTGCCAGCTCCCTCTAATCAATTACATCCCTGGACCTGCCTTTCTTTATTTGGGTTTTAATGGGTAGGGGCTGACATTTCTAAGAAAAAAATAAATACAGTACATGTTAATAAACACTTAAAATTGTATATAAGGGTACCTGAGTTTAGCCTAAAGTAATCCTAAACATACTTACTAGTGAGTCAACCCTATTGAACACAGTGGGAGTTTCTTTTGAGTAAACATACATAGGATTACACTGTAATCCCAACTCAAGTCAATAAAAGCCTTTCCAGTGCAAACCTATGTGCATTTATCCAGAAGTGAGTCCCACTTTGTTCAATGGGTCTTCCTCCTTAGTAAATATGCTTACTATTGCAGCCTAAGTTGGTTTTACCTAAAACTAAACACACATTGTTCTCTGCTAAAGTCTATAGACTTAAGAGTGCAATCCTATGGTTCTAGACTGTATCCCAGGGGCTGCAGGACTATTCAAGAAAAACTCTTCTGAGCTCTTGGACCAGGAAAGGGCAACTCTGGGGAGTGCAGGGGCCATATTCACCCCTGTTGGCTTCACTCCGGCTACCACTGACATAAGGTGGAGCTGTCTGAGAAGAGTTTTCCACAGCCAAGCTGCAACTTCTGAAAATGTCCTTTCACTCATTGCAACCCATCAAACCTCACTTAGTGAAAACACTTGGACAATGGTATCCAGTGAAGGTCTCAGGACCCAGGTAGGTAGGTAGGCATGTGTGGGATGAGACAATCCTTCAAATATTAAAGAGTGAGAGTTCTGCCATTTTCTCCTATTCAGGAATGGAATGGTAAGCACTGTGGCCACTGTGTAGCATGGATGTTTTCTTTACATGAAGCAAATCTCAGATTGCTTTCCGTGACTTAGCACTATAAACCATGATTTAGCACTATAAGCATATTGCTTGTACTTTTGTGCTCTTTCCTTTGCATCCATCTTCTTCATGCAAGGCAATGAGAAGCTTCTAGTTTAGCATCGAACTATGATTTGCTATTTTGTTCCAACCCAGAAAACTATAGTTTGTGCAGACCATTGTTTATTCAGAAAGCAGGGGGCAATATCCAAGCACGCCACTCCAAAAGCAGGGCCCACCATTAATTCTGTTTTGCAATCAGGGGCCACAGCTAATTCCATTCTGTAAGCAGTGCCCAACACTTGCACAGTGGGGATTTAGTGCTTTCTTTAGGAAGCTCTGAAACGAGCAGAAACATGACAGGTTGGTGACGCTCCCTTATGCAAGTTCTGCTGCTCTGCCATGCTTGTACAATGGCCCACTTGGATACTGCCCCAGGAATGCAAACCAGGATAAAACTGTGGTTTTCAATTTTGGTTTGTAGGCAAACTATGGTTTGTGCAAACTAGTTTGCTGGGTTTAGACAAAACACAATCTATGGTTTGTCACCAACCAGAAACATAAGTATTGCATCATCATGTGCAAAGGGAGAAAGAAGAGGGATTAGAGGAGGGAGCCCTAGGGCCATTCTTATTTTTGTTTATTTTATTTATTATATTTATATCCTGCCTTTTCCCCTCCTTAATAAACCCAAGGCAGCATACATAATCCTCCTTGACTCCATGTTATCGTCACAACAACAATCCTGTGAGGTAGGTTGAGCTGAGAGTCTGTGACTGGGCCAAAGTCAACCAGTGAGCTTCATGGCTGAGTAGGGACTAGAACCCAAATCTCCCAACTCCCAGTCCAACTTTCTAACCACTACACCACACTGGCTCATCGTTGTAATGCTACATCACAATTTAGAATTACATCTGAATGATACAGAAGTGTGGCCTAGTGAACTTGGAAAAGGAGAGCACAGCTCAAATCCTAATTTAGCCAGTTGGCATAATCAAAATAAGCTTCCATGACTTATTTAAATTGCAGTGTGTGATGTGCACATGAGGGACATGATTTCCATAATCATTACCTAAACAAAGCTTGTTATGTCATCTGAACCTGGGCATCATGGCTTGATGGAGAAGGGAAACAATCCTTCAATACTCACAGTCTGTAGTAGGATTGTTTCTCCCTCTAGCAAGCCATGCCTCTCAGATTCAGACACAAAAAGCTGCACGCAGGTGGTAATTATGGAAATCACATCCCGCACATACTGGCATGGGCCACAATTTAAAGAGGCCACAGTAACTTATTTTGATCATGCAACGTAGATCACTGAGTGGTTCTAGACAAGTAAAACTTCAGTTGAAGACTGGTAAGTGAAAAAACAAAAGTGTCACACAAAATGCAAGGAAAGGTGGGAAGAAGCTCTTTGGTGTACAGAAACAAATTTATTGAGCCTAACTCATTTCAAAAACCTCCAGGGATTTTCTTAGCCACAAGCAACTTGTGTTTGTGGCAGTTCTTTTGCCTGTGCCTAACAGCGTACCTGAACATTTTCAAAAAGCGTTGGGCTTAATAAATACATTTCTGAAGGTCTGGATGCTTCCTCCCCATTTTTACCAAGATAGGTATGTGAAAATATTTAAGATATTGATGTGCTTCATCAAGAATCCACTCATTAAAGACATGCAGTAATAAACTTATTTCTAAAATTTGCTGGTCACAATTAGAGGTGGAAAAAGTTCTCATTTCCCTCACAGGATTGTTGTGAAGAAAGGCCATGCAGGAAAAACTGCAAAGTGTATTGCATATCAAATGCGCCATATACACAATAACTTTTAATTTTGTACTCCTTAATGTGACAAGGGTTGAGAATCCCTGTTCTGCTACACTGGGTTGACTTATCTATGTTGGTGCAGAATCTGGTATGTGTAATTTCGGGGGACATAATATAATTAAGGCATTAAGGATTTCCCATGGTGCACTTGAAGCAGACATCTTCTTGCGTGATGCACCCATAGCTGTAAAACCCATTAAGGACAAGTTGGTTGTGCCTAAGGGCGTACCTGCATGTACACTCCTATGTATGTTTACGCAGTGGGGAAACTATGCTGGCTGGGAACTACTGGAAGTTGTAGGACTTTATTCCATTAAACATGCATAGGCTTGTGCCCTAAGTCATTTGCCAGAGATTAGTAATTAGAAAGAAAATTGAGGCGGGGTGGGGAGACATACTGGGCAGTATTGGATGCGACCTTTCCTCTAATGGAAAACAGCATCTATTGCTCTTGCCAGCGCAATGGGGTTTTCCCAGAAAACCTGTTGCACTAGCAAGCACTATTGGCATGCTTGAGGTTGTTCACGCCAGCACAATGTAATTTATGTTAGCGGTAGTGTCCCATTGGCTACTGCCATTATGCAAAATGCAATGCTTTTGTGGTATTGCAGCATTCACTTCTTCTTGGACAAAATCTGGGGCATCATTGCTTCAATGAAAAGTTGCTGTAGTTAAAGTGAAGAAAGCCAGCTTAAACATTCAAAAACTTGCTCCCTTTCAAAAGGCCTGGGTGTTGTTTCCTCCTCCCACCCTTTCAGAATCTACAGGAGGATGGTGACTTGCTGGGTTTCTCTGCCAATTCTCATTGTTTTGTTGGAGGATGGCTTTTTTGTGACATTGAGCTTGTAAGTGTGCTTCCATGACAACAAATAAGATGTTATATACAGGAACCTCATAGTGGCAAACGAAGTCTAACCAGAGCTTAAAGAAAAATGTTCATGTTACATTTAACAGAACAATCAGGAAAAAAAGAATGACAGCAAAAAATATGGACAAGTATGTGTGTGTGTTGTCTAGGGCCTCATCTTCACGCCACCGGGAGCACTGTGCCCTGACGCCTCTCCAGCATCGCGCGCTGCATTTACGCCCCTTACGCCAGTCCTGACGTAAGGGGCACGACGGCGTCTTTTCTTTTGTTGCTGCCCGCGCTGCTGAGCATTCGGCAGTGCAGCAGCTGCTGGAGGGGGGACTGGGGGCCTCGGCTCCCATACTCCCAGGTGTTTTTAATTTTTGTTTTTACAAAATGGGAGGGACAGTGGAGGCGCGTCGTGGTTTTTTATATTAACAACTTTAAATGGGGGAGAGGACTGCCACTAACTAAAAAAGTCACATTTAATGGCTGACTTTTTTAGTTTGCGGCAAAAGGCCTTTGCCCCTACATATCTTCGCGTTGGCAACTGCGCCATGTAACGCAACTGCCGCCACTGCAAAGACATGTTGACGGAAACTCTCTGTCTAGAGGTACCCTAACTGTCCCTGCCATTTTTAGATTGGACAACCCCTTTTGTATGAGTTTATGTCATGGCCAACTTTCTTCAGGGTTTAATATCATATGGGGTGGTTGGGGATTCTCTGTCAGAAATGCAAATGTTTTGCTGCCATGAATTTGGAAGAATCTTTGTTCTCAGCAGTGTAAAATTTAAAACATCCAGGTTTCTTTGAAAAAGGACATGAAGAAGTTCTAGAACCAAAATGCCAATGAAAAAATGAAACCAAGTTGCCCATTGAGAGCTTATATTTTGCGAGAACCAATATAATACAATTTATGCACTGGTGCCTTTTTTAAGGTTAAAGCGTCATCTACTAACATTTTGTTAGGTTTTGTTAATGCTGCTGGATTTGATACGTGCTTGCCAACGTGTGTGAACGAGAGCAGTTTATGAACAGCATGTATCGGTTGTGTGTGTGTATGAGCACAGAGGGGACAGAGAGGAGGGGAGAGGGAGGGAGGGAGGAAAGAGGAGGAGAATAATTTTACACATTATCACCACTTCTTAACTTTATGGCAGCTAACAAAAATAGCTTAAAATAAAAACAAAAATACAATACTCAAACAACCAAAATTTGATTATAACCATATGAAAGAGAATAAAACATCAGCAAACAGCTACCCTAAGACACTTTAGACACCTCCCTGCATTCCCAAATAACTGTTTTAAAATAATGCCAAAAAAAGGGAGTGGATACCTGGCAAACAGGAGAGAATTCCACAGTCTAGGAGGTGACACTACTGTGAAGGCCCTGTCCTTGGTGACCACCTGTGTAATCTCTAGTGTGGAATCACTTGGAACAGGAACAAAGATCTTAGCAATTGGCCAGGTTCATCTGGGAAAGGACAGTCCTTTAGGCACCATACCTTTAGGATAGGATAGGATAGGATAGGATAGGTCTTCACCAGCATTTTGAATTTTGCACCTGGAAACAGGCTGGAAGCCAGTCATTGCAGATCTTTCAGCACTGGAATAATATGTTTTAAAGACATAGCCAGCTGCTATGGTTTTTTTCTTTTTACTCTAAACTAAACAGAAGTGTACAAGATCTCAGAACTGGCATCAAAAGGGTGTTGTGGGGCAGAGCTCTAGCTTAGAAGGTCTGCTGCAGACTTTCATTTAATTGATAGTTGATTGATGTGTTTTATCATTGTTTTATTGTATTTGTTTTTATCATGTATGTCACACTGAGAGCTTTGGCTATAGGGCAACTTGAAAATAAAATAAAAACAATATAAATTGATAGCACTACCAGTCTTGTCTGTGCTACTAATTTGCCTAGTTTGAATATTTTGCCTGGAGCTGACAGTCTAGTTCAGAAATGCATCTGAGAACATTCTACTTTTATGGCTCATGGATATGCTTGATCCTTTTCAAAGTGGTTCAAGCAGTTTTCTGTGCCACTCAGATATTTTCACTGTAGATACTAGAGCTGAACTTTTATAAATAATGCTCAGACCCATTTGGGACCAACAAAGGCACATAAAATACTTCTGAAGCATACCGCCCCCAAAAATAACAAAATAACTATGTCAAATATAAGATATTTGACTTAAAATGGAGGTAAACCGAGATGATGCTTGTTCAAATTGTTGCCTTGCAAAATGTAAACAGTGAAAGATGTATTGAAGATAAAAGGTAACTTGCACTGTTTTTGAAAGGAAAACGGCACAATAAATGCTCAATGTTTTAACAGAATAAAGAGAGGCTTACAATTATATATACAGGTCCTGAGGCACTTACAGTTTCCTTTCTTCATGAGTGGCTTGAAAAGGTTACACAGGTCACTTTCTTGCAGAAGTTGCTCTTAATAAGAATCCCTACATTTCTTAGGACATTTTGGAGAAAAAACATATACAGTATATACATACATACATATATACATATTCTAAAGATAGATGTGTAATTTAATCCACATTCATGAAATATTCTCTCATTGATGATGACACATTCATTTGGTTATACATTAAAAAGTAGAAGTTGCAATGCCAAATTTCTAAACTATGTTACACAGTAGCCGTTTGTGTTGTGCTGTTAAATAAAAACAAAATACAACCAAAAAACATGAAGAGAAGTCATACTTAACATACCATGCTTTTTGCTTTGCAGTATAGAGCATCTGGCTTAATTCAACTGGACATTGTTCAAATGTAGGGATGGAGGATTGTCCAGTCAGCCTTCCATGTTAAAAAGAAAACTAAGCAGCATGCAAAACGCATCAGAATTAGCAAATATTTAAGGTGGTAGGGTCACCTAGTGTTGAGAGCTCTTTACATGTAGCATTTCCAAGGGCGATTTTATGGGATTATTAGATTGGAGCCCCTTTTAGAGCTGTTATTTCTCCTGTATAACCTCTTTACCCACAACTAAATATCCTCTAATCAAGTAAACAAAACTTTCTAAGGTTATTATGTAAAGAGGAACAATTAAGCCTTTGGCTGTGATGCACAATCTTATTTTACGTAATAAACTCAAAAGTGTTGTTTCTTCTTCTCTACCCCTTGAGTCTAAAATGAATAATCCTCTAGTAATTGAAGTGAAATAAAATACCTAAATAGCTCGATCCCCTAAAGAACACAGGTATTTATGGATGAAGAAAAAGAGGGGACATTTAACAGACCCCTGTGGCATTCTCTTGCACTAGTTAAATATGCTTTCCAGATACAGCCAATCTGGATTTGGCCTTCGTGAAATCAGTAGAGGAAACTGAAGAATGCTGCTTAACAATAAATAGGTCTCAAAATAATGTACATCATTAAAAAAAATACAATGCCTCAAGTTTATTACTTTTGGTTTTTTAAGCAAGTAACTTAGTAATAATTCTAGAAATAATTTAGTATTAATATTTGTGAGTATAGTGTGTGTGTGTGTGTGAGGTTGTATGCGAATGTGATATGTGTGTGTTTCTATATATCTGTATCTGAAAGCACTGAGTCACCAATGAGAACAATTTTGCTCTTAAATGGTCAGATTAAGTGTTTGGGAGGTACTCCAGAGCCTATTTACTTGAGAGGAACTCCAGAAAAGCCAATGGTCGTATTTCAGAGAAAGTTGCTTGTAGATGGAGATCGTAAAAGCAGAACTGCCTGGTGAAAAGATGTTAAGTATTGGTGATGGACTCTGTTCTCATCTTTTGATTCTGGAAAGATGATTTTCTAAACAATTAATGTTTGATCATGTTAATAACATCTGTACCTAAAATGCTTGCATGTATATCTTTATCCTTTTTCCTTGGTTTCAGAAATTATGCATTATATTAGTGCATATCTTGGGCAAGAAGTAGATAACCTATGAGAAACAGTTGTCAGCCAAGCCCAAAATACATCATTCCTGATTTATAGTAGCATGTATTTTAATTTACTAACTGATCCATTTAAAACTGGTTGTGTCCATCCATCCAGGTCATGCTGGCAATATCCTCAGAGCTGCTTGTACTGAATATCCTTTCAAATCTGTAATGGATAGTGGATGCCTGACTTTCATGTGCATTAATTGTCACAGCATTCATAGCACAGAGCACTGAAAGCCATGACAGCTCACTTTTAGATTCTAAGTGACATCTGCATTGAACAGAACAGAAATAAAGATTAAGGGAAACACCTCATGTGACCGCACTCAGCTTTACTTCAAAATGTAATATTTAAAAAGTACAGGTTTGTCTTCTTGTATTCTAAGTAAGAACTAATGTCAAAACATCAGAGTACAATTACAGCTGTAAGAATAGAAAAACGTACCACAGAATTTGATGGCTTGTTCATTATACACTGTCTCTTCTTTCCTCTTTTCCTTTTTCTTTCTTGTGCTGATCACTAGCCAGAGGAAAGAGCTACCGATCAGGCAAAATAATCAGGTCTAGAATGCCGTGGCAGAGTATAGACCAGAGCCAGTTACAGGAAGCACACGACTCTCTTGTTACAAACCGCCTAGAGCTTCTTCTATTGGATGGTATAGAAATGAAATGAAATAAACTGCTTCACTGATTTCCAGTCTGATTCCCGACACAATCCAAAGCCCTATACAGCTTGGAAGAAGACTATCTGAAAGACCACCTTCTCACATATGGACATGCCTGGGTTTTAAATTCATCAGAGGAACCACTTCTCTCAGTACCATCACCATCAGAAGCACACCTGGTGGGGATGTGAGAAAGCGCCTTCTCGGTGGCTGCTCCCAGGCCCTGACACTACTGAGGGAGGCTAGGATGGCTCCCATTTTGTTGTCCTTCTGCTGGCAGGCAAATACATTTTAATTCAAATAGGCCTTTGGCATGTAAGCTAATCTGTTAGGCTGTGTGCTGTTTGTATTTTTATTGTTGTGGTTTTTTAATGCATTTGTTTAACGATTTATAAAAAAGAAAATATTTCAATTGTTGGCTTTTTTTGTTCTTAGCTGTCTTGAGCACCACTTCCTGGTAGAAAGCTGGAGTACAACATGAAAACTGTCCTCCCCCAAAGTAGTTACTTACCTTGATGAGAAAAGGTTATGGGCAGAGTCTTGTGTGCCTGTAAGTTTTTTCTGATGTGAAAAGTTGCCTTTTGTGAGAAAGATTTTCAACCAGAAACTAGAATGGGGGGGGAGGGGTTAAGCCATCCTTCCTCTGCACTGTCCTCTCAATCTGGATTGAGGTCCCTTATGGCTTTCTATTTTGTAAAAGCCCAAAATATTGAAACAAGGATTTCAAGAATGTCTAATTTGACCCAAAGACACCAAAGCATGTTATGAGTACATTGCAAAGTTCCACAGGACCTTTATCTTAGTTCACAAATGCCATACTTGTGTCAGGCCTTTTCAGCTTACAATGGTCTGTAGGTTTTTGAATACTTTCCTACATGCATTTCAAAGCACGAATGAGGAACATGTAAATTCAACAGCCCTAATATCACAGCTTGCCTCCAATGCCTAACATAAAGAGGGCTGGAATTGGAGTCTTCATGCAAACATCTTTGTGCTACCTTCCAGCATAATGTTTGGTGCTCATAGGATAATGTCTGAAATAAATAAATAAATAAATAAAAATAAACAATACACTTGAAAAAACAATGTTTGTGTGAATGTTCTGAGAAGGATCCATGAGCAATATCCTACATTTTTGTCAAGACCTACTTACAAAATCATTTCCAGAAACTATTTCCAGTGTAACTTATGAACTCACAGAATACATACCCAGGACTATCAGGGGGAGGATACTGATGGGCAGAATTTGACTTTTATCTTTACAGATACTAAATAATTCTACACCATGTCACATTAGGCAACTGTACTATGTAACCAAAAGTGTACATGGAATGAGACAAGGAAGCTTAACCTGCTTCACTCTAGTGAAACTCTCCCATTTAACATACCTTTAGGAAATGCAAAACATACCCTTTTCAAATAGACTGTATGAAAAAGCCCTGAAGCAGGCTATCTGACTAGGGTGCATTAAACGATCAATGAAAGTGTTACTTTGAGGGCTACTTTTCATATTACTGTTTTTAAAAATGAAAAGGCTCCTTTGTATCAGTCCCAAGTTTAAATACACCAGTTCTGAAAGAAAAGAACTGCTTAATTGTGGACCTGTTTCTACATATTCACAGTTCACAGGTTTCAGAGCCTTATATAGTTATTCACACCCTGAATATATATCAGTAGTTAGCAATAATAATAGAGTAGCAGCAGGCAGGGCACTCTAGGACATAGCACAGAGCTAAGGGGCCAAGTCTCTTGCTGCCACCTTGTATACTGATTAGCAGCCAGAGGCTAAATATCCAAGCCAGCATATTTCCTAACAAAGCATAGGAAATTGTAAGAAATGTGTCCCACATCTTTCCTCTTCCATCTGAAGTGAGTTATGACGAGGCTGGAAATTCTTTTAACTACTAGAAGGACGGAGGTATGTGATGAGGCAAGTGGCAGTGTTTCTGAAATGGGATCCAGAGAACAGACTGCTGGCTACTTATTACTAGTTTAAATACAGCTGTGGCAGGGCAAAAGTTTAAAAAAGAAGAAGCCTTACAGAATGTTCATTCCCAGTCACATATTTTTGTATCCATCAGCATCTGTAAACTATTGCAATAACATTCTGAGATATCACTGATACACACACAACAGAACGGAGCATATTAGAATACACAAATGATTCCGAACATACGTCAAGCTCAAACCTCTCACTGCTGAAATGAAGACCTCAAAGGCAGAGTAATGATGACATCACAATATACATAAATCAAGAACTGCATGTGGGTTTATTTTACACTTGAGAAAACAGTGGATTTAATTGTATGAACGAAAAAAATGTACTGTACAATATTAATGATAAAACATCAAAATGTATAATTCATAGTGCATTGCTTGCTTTATTTTTATTTATTTATTTTGTCAGATAGTTCCTTTGAGTACATGCATCTGGGAAGATGCAGGTGCCAGTAAAATTTCTCTATTTAACTCAAGCTGCAGGAACTACATTTTATTCAAAAAAGTGTGGTTTTACAGTATATACACAGAAATTTAATATAAAATGACAATATAAAAAGTTAAAAGAGAAAGCATACAGCCAGAAGGTACAAAGGAAGTTGAACAGTTTAAAATGGTACGATATGTAACGTGTACTTTTTTCTTAAGCTGATGCTGGCAATTTACAAGGAAATGAATCCAACACTTGCCCCATTTTTTTTTGTTTTCATGTACCAATGCAGCACACTATAGAAAGGTCAGCTTGTACCAAAGCTTACATTTGTAAATAACTATAAACTGCAGTACTTTACAGGAAAAAGAAATAGCATTTTTACATTTTTTAAAACAACTTGCATACTTTTTTTACTTTTTTTCTTCTTTTTTTGCCAGCCAAGTGGCAATTTTCAGCATCCAGAGGGTTTGGGCATAGTGACAACTTTGTTTATTATTCTTATTTTCTTAAAGATGGTTGTGGTTTCTAACCCTTGAGCACTTGATAGCTTTTCATCATTAAGAATAGCATGCATCTTTTCTTTTCATATCAGACTGCAATTTGTTTTTAAAAAAGGTTTTTTGACATTTTAAAAATGATTAAATGTAAGTTTTGTTTTTGACCCAGTTTTAGTAGGATGAAATGCCTTTAAAATAAGTCTTTTGGGAAAGGCACAGAAATGCTATTGCAGTCCTCAGAGGGTTAAAAACTGGCACTACAGGGTTCTGTGACCTTTATTGTCATGGCAACTTTGTAATTTTAGGATGTCTTTCTGTTATTGTTCTTTGTGTCTTTCTTTACGGCTAAATTAACGTCTCTCAATAGTGTCTCCCACTATATTCTACAAAAGATAGCTTAACATCAAGGACAGATGTTGAAAATAAAGGTCAGACGTTGACTCACAGAAAAAGAAAGAAAAGAAAAAAGATTTTAAAAAAACATGCACAGATCAGACAAAGAGCATATAAATATAACTACAAAATGTATGTAAGAAAAACCAAGGTCCAGATAGGCAGTTCAGCAACAAAAGTAAGACTGATTTCAGAGGCTCAGGTCAGGCCTAGTGCAGTACTATGAAGAAGTTTTAGTGCAATGTTCCTGTGGTCACTTGCATACCTGGCTGCTTACCTGGACACTAATGTTTTTCTAACTCAGTTACATAGATCAGATGGTCCTCAGGGGACTTGCCATGTGTTTTACTAAGGTGCAGTTTTACTGCATGCTTGCTTGCAAAAGTTCGGTTACAGAGCTTACACTGGAATGTGGAGCCCAAGTCCTCCTCAGCAATTCCAAGTGAGCCTAAAGTCTTGTTTGAGAGGACTTTTGAAACATTCTGCTGTTCTTGTATCTGGTTTAGTGGCAATTTGGACAGGTCCTTCAAACTAAACCCTAAATGTGTCTCCAAGTGACTTATGTAAGTAGAAGCAGTCCTGAATTGAGAGGCACAATCATTGCAAAAGAAAACAGGATGACCTGTATCCAAATTCTTTAAAAACTTAGTTCCACCTGTCCTCCTTAATTGATACTTCACATTGGCCAGCCAGTGGCTAATTGTGGTCATGGAAAGACCAGTAAACTTAGAGATATGTACCCGCTCCTGTGGGCCTAAGTCCGACATAATATATTTGCCTTCAGGAGTCTCCCTCAAGCTAGATGCAAACTGGGCTTGAAGGATCAGAAGATGCTGAGGGTTCCAGTTGGACTGCCTACCTTTCCTCTTGTGTACTGGTGACAGTTCATCCAGAGCCTCCTCAAAACTACTTCCATCTGCATCGGATTTTTCCGACACAGAAGATGGAGTTGAAGACTTGGGAGTCAAGCGCCCCGTGAGGTTCTTTACCATATCAGAAATATCCATTAGGGCACTTTCCCTTAGAGGAGATGAAACAGAATCAGTCACACTGGAAACTAGAGGCTTATTTTTGGACTTTGTTAAATCAATAGGCTGATCACTGTTCTCGTAATAGTACCGGTCAATAGCATCAGCTTGCTTGGCCGGAGTTGTAGGGTAAATGGGCTTGTCCAACATACTGTTACTAATTTTGTACAACATGGCCAAAGGGTCCAAAGAAGGATTTACGGGATTAGAAACTTTGCCTAAATGGGTATTCATGATGGATTGTAAAGCACTCAGTGGGTTAATGAACGATGGCTCAGGTGAATGGTCTGTGATGATACCCAAGCTATTACAACCATTTGTAACCTTTGCTTTAGGTGGCTCGGTACCATTAAGCACATGGGGATCTGCTGGACTGTCCCTTTTGCCCTTCTGAACCTCTGCTTCAGGACTCTTTTTTTGCTGCTGCTGCTGCTGCTGCTGCTTGTTGGTTTCTTCTGATTTTGGAAAGTCTTTATTCTCCTTAGCAGTGGGTGACAATGGCTTGGCTGGAGAACATTTCTCTTTCTCTGCAGGCTTCTCTTCTTTTTTAATATTGATTTTGCCAGTGACTTTCTCCACTAGCTCCTCCATTGCAGAGACATTGCTTTTGTGAGGTGGGGGCGTCAGGTTGCCTGGGGAATGGATTAGTGCACTGTGTTCTGAAGACAATGATTTTACACTGCTAGCATACGATGGTTGCATCTGAACACTCTGCACAGCTGGCTGCATGGGTTTGACAGTCCCTGGAAGCTGGTAAGCTGCATGAATGCTGGGATAGCCTCCCCAGGAAGGTGCGCCATTCTGAGCCTTGCTAATAGCTGTCGTCACCGTATTTTCCAAGGATTTCAATATATCTATTCCACCTTTAGGACTTTCATCTAGATCCTCCTCTCTGAGGTACTGATACACAGCTGTTGGCTCAAATTTTTCTGCAGAGTCCTCATTCTCTTCTTTAATCTTTTTGTCTGTTTCGATAACAATCGCCTTTTCTTTTTCCGGGTCCTTCTTTTCTTCAGATGTTGTAGATCCAGTAGGAGAATCAGGCTGCTTTTTAACATTTGCAGCTGGTATTCTTGTATGGGTAGTGGGTGGTAAAGGTATGGACTGTATCTTTTCTTCAACCACAGGATCCAATACTAGCTGTTTTCCTTTTTTGGAGGCAGAATTAGTTACTTTCAAAAAATGTCCTGTGACCATCATGTGAGCAGTAAGCTGCTGCAAAGTGTCGTGAGAACTGCCACATTCCATGCATTTTAGTATCTGGGCTTTGCGAGCCTCAAACTGCCAAGTGTAGCTAGCACCATTTTGATAGCCATAGCGGTTGTTGGGAGTCACATAAGGGTTGGCAGTTTTCTGATCCTTTGCTGCTTCACTAAGTGTGGTCTCTGAAGGGGTTGTTGTTGGCTCAGGTGAGCAAGGTGAAGCTAAGTCCTGAAGTGCTCGCTTTTTTGTAGAAGGCACCAGTTTGGTGATGGCTGGTACTGGTTCCTTCAGAGGCACTTTCTGGTAATGCTTTGTTTTTATCATATGGACACTCAAGTCTTGCAAAGATTCAAATGAATGGCCACAGTACATGCACTTTAGCACTTTCTGGGCATCTTCTTTGCCTTCCATTTCCATAAGTGATCGCTTTCTGGGTTTCGACCACCGTTTGGTCTTTTCAGATTCTTTATCTCGGTTGTCATCCCGGTAATGTCCAGTTTCATTCATGTGCACTGTTAGCTCCACCAATGTGTCATATGCTGCACTGCAGTCTTTGCACCGAAACTTACTGGCACCAGTAAACACAGAACCATACAGTTTATTGTTTTGCCGGTAAAGCTGCACTGTACTGAATAGACTAGGTTCTGGGAGAAGTCCATATGATGAGGTCTGCTGCAGAGTTTTGGCCAATGCCGCTTGATGCCAGTCATATCCTGAGCCACCACTGTTACTGTTACTAGTACTAGTACTACTGATACTTGTAGTAGTACTAGTGTTGGTACTTGTACTGATACTGGTACTTGGGGTATTGATACTACAGTTGCTATTAGTGGTATTTTCCTTTTGACTGTTTTCATTACTCTTTGATTTTTTTAAATCCAAAGCTAAACTGGTCCAGCAAGACTCTGACAGTAAATTTGCATATACAGCTTTTATTTGTGCCAAGCTGTCCTGTGGATAGGAAGCATTGTCTGAGCATTGGTCTTCTCTCTCTTCTTTTGAGGAAGTGCTCTTGAAATGGGCCAGCTGGTCGCTGTTTTCGCTAAATGGCGAACCATAACCTGCATCCTGATTTGTTGCTGTGCTAACTGGAGAGTTCTGGTAACTCTGAGCCTCTTTGATCTCTGCTTCATCATTGCACATGTACTCAGTTTCCTGGATGTCCAGAGGTAGCCCATCATCCTCCACACTATCCTCATCAATTTCTGCTGCTTTCAGTTCTTCCTCAGGAACATAAGCTAAGGAAAAGAAAAGAAAGGGAGGAAAGAAAACAAATTAAAACATTACAGAATGTACACATTTTATTTCTCCCCCCCCCCCCCCGTTTCTACAATAGTAAAACTGAGGTTTACATTTAAGAGCCTGGTCCCATGTCTTTTGGCGAACTATGGATACACACTCTCCTGTCATTTCAAGCATGGCACTCTGGTTGCAACTAAAAATCTATCAGCAGGATTAATGTTTCACTAACAGAATAACCTGGTCTGAATAAAACTAAAAATACATTTTCCCAACCTTTTTTCTGTTCTAGTGCCATTGTGACTAATTTGGTAGTGTGGCTCAGAGATACCAACTTGACTAACAGTTCAATCCTATGCATGTGTGCTCAGAAATAATAGTTCTAAAGCGCTTACTCCCAGATAGGACTTCCTCCCTGTATAGGACTGAGGCTTTAAGCTATCTAGTGAACCCATGGTTGAGTGGGAATTTGAAACCAGGTGTCAGACGTCCAAGGCTAACAGTCCAATGAGCCACCCTGGCAATAGCACAACTGAGCAAGGTCTTAAACATGACTTTGAAAGAAAAATAGCAATCTAAAGTAAAGTCACTGGGAAACTAAGTTTCCTCTGTTCATTACTGAAAGGCAGAAATGTAAGCTACAGGAGTCTTTTTTACCAGTATTCCTGTTATTATAACATAAATCCAAGAAGCATTAAGATTTCTGTGCCTAAAGAACACATGGCCAGATGCAAATAGCATTAAATATACCTCCATTATCCATGTGATATCATTCTTACAGCAAAGTTCTTAGAGAATAATTTAATTTAAAAATTGTGGAAACAGCCATCATAAAGAGAAATTGTAAGACAGCATGACTATTAATACTCCATAAGTTTACCACTGAAAGTTGTGACTGAAAGTACCAGAAAGTAAAAGGGTTAAACCTTAACAGACTTGCAAAAACTGAAAACATTTAATCAAAGACAAGAGTAACAAGAGACAGGCAAAACTTATCAGTGTGAGATAACTGACTATGTCAACTGTCCAGTATCAGAGGCAGTATGCCCATGCACACCAGTTGCTGGGGAACATGGGTGGGCGGGTGCTGTTGCACTTGTGTCCTGCTTGTGAGTTCCCAGTTGACAGCTGGTTAACAACGGTGTGAACAGAATCCTGGACTGGATGGACTCTTGATTTTAAATAGCATGCATATTTTTTTTAACCTGAAGTAAGGTACTAGGTTTTACTTTGGTTGCTCTTTTATATTGTAGCTTTAAGCTATTATATTTTATATTATATTTTATGCTGTATTTTGTTGTTTCAATTTTTGTGAACTGCTCAGAGACCTTTGGCTATTAGGTGATATAGAAATGTAATAAATAAATATTTAAATTATATAGAAATAGTGAAGCCCAATATGACAGATAGGCCTTCTAATAAGGAAGGTCTACACGCAGGGGCGGAACACTTTGTGGCCATCTAGATGTTTTGGCCTACAACTCCCATCATCTTTGTCAATTTGCAATGCTGGCTGGCTGATGGGAATTGTAGGTCAAAGCAACTTGAGGTCCACAGATTGCCCACTCCTGGTCCACAGCAATATCCTTCATACTAAACTGTGACATAATCATCATGTAACAATTCTGGCAAGAGCAGTTCACTAGCTACAAATAAAATAAAATGAGAGATGAATATTTAAAGTGACAAACATAAAGTATGCAATAGCATATTCAGCTTGATTATTGGCTTAAAGTAAATATCAACCTTTGCTATTGTGATGCCACCTGGTGAAATGATATAATCTTACCAAATTACGTGTTTATTGGAATAAAACTATTTTTAACTAAGAAATGCGATAGTCGTGCGCAGATAATCGTGAGCGGGTAATAAATAAAATTATTATTATTATTATTATTCTTATTATTATTATTATTATATCAAAATACATTTATTTTAAGGGCCCAATTCACAGAAGCGACTTCCATGCACCTAAGTGATCATGTAGATTTTTGCGCTGTAGTAAAAATCATTTTTCCACACCGGCAGCTCAGTTTTCTAAAAACTGTACTTTGCTAGAAAAATCACCTCAACCATACTCGTTCATGAGTCTTGAGAATGTGGAAAACGTTTCAGTTACATTCACAATTCACCAAACATGGGAAAAATATTTCAAAGGGATATATTCTCTTGCACAAAAAAATATAGTTCCATATTGTACATGTTGTACATGCAGTGTCTGTGATCCAATCAAGCACATGAAGACCGGCTAGGTCTGCACATTTACAGCCCTTTCAACATTGATGAAGGACAGGGGAGTAGAAAGGACTCAACTGAGTCTCTTGCTTCCCTTCCCAACAGCTAAGCAGCAGAATTCTAGCATTTTCTGTGCAGTTCCAGCTACTCGATGAGAAAGCCAAGAACACATACTGGAAGCCTTCTTCAATGCACATATTGCTTCCAGCTAAATCCAAATGAGTAGTAGCTATCTAAATTCTCATTCGGAAAAAATATTGGAAGAAAAGTGTAATACACTGTAGTGGAATACTAACACACACAGAGAGAAAAACAACCCTAACTTTTATAATTCTGTTATTTTTCAAAAGAAAATGCTAATTGTCTTGCTTTATAACACATTATTGACAGTTCAATCCTATGCATGTCTACTCAGAACACCCTACTGAGTCCTGTTGCTATAATGCTATATATACTTTTCTGGGAGTAAATCCCACGGAACTCAATAGGTCTTGCTTCTGAATACACATGTATAGGAACATAGGGAAATTAGTATTATTCAATGCAAAACAAAAGGTTCAATAAAGGTCCACAATACACAACAACACAAAGAGCTAATATTGGGAGTGGAATTATTTTTGTTTCACGTTATTTAAAGAAATGTTCATAGGAAAACCTTAAATTATTTTTATTCTTAGAAACATATGCTAAAATGCAAGATATTCCCTTCTGTCCCATAATTCAGTGGCACTCAGTATTTCTAAAATCTGCATGCCAAAAATAGGAGGCCCTCTTATCCCCTTTTACTTACCACAGTAATACAGTACTTCCCCCTCTCCCTTCCCTACTAAGATCACTTGAATCTTCTTTTTCTGAATCTCATTTTATTTTACCCATTTTTAATTTTTTAAAAATGTGATTTCTAGCAAAATGCAGTTAACAATGGGAAAGTCCTTTGAAGAAAATAATATTGAATGATATCAGGGCTGAGGAGACATTGATTCTGGAAAAGAAGCAAAACTTGGAAAAGTCTGTTTTGCAGGAAAGTCCAAGAAAAATCCAGGCATTGTTATCTTCCCAACTGGGACATATGGATATACCGTTAATTATATAATTATATAAATATCCTGACAAAAACCTATGCAAAAATTCTTTCCATTCTATAAAATGCACTATTACAGTATTTTGTATTTCAGCTAAAAATGGATATATGATTAAGGCCTTATCCTGCCATTTCCCCCATTATATATTAACCCCTTCTGCAGTTTTTGAAGCTTGTACTGTAAAAACTACCATGGATGGTATATAGAGCAGAGTAAGATGACCCCACCACGCTTGCGAAATCCTCTTGTAAACCTGAGTCAGAATTGGGAACTGAATAACCAAATTATAAGAGTCCAGTAGTGACCCCTGCTCACTTCTAAAAATCCCATTGCTTTAACACTGAGTTCAGAGCCAGCTGCCACTGCTTGCGAAAGAAGACATAAGGCATCCTTATGACCTGCATTCTACTACGACTATTTGCTGGGCATAAAGATTTTCTTCTGTCATTTACGTAATACAACTCAGCCACAAACTAAGAAAATCTACATTAAGAATCGTATGTTCACCCACAAATGGGGAAAACAAGTCTTGTGGTTGAAATTCTGCTTTTTTCTCAGTTTGGTCTGTAGTGCCCCTATAAGAGAGAGAACATACATTTTATTCAGGTGACTTGACTTATTATATAAAGGCTTATTACTAACCTCTGCTTATGTCAGGCAATAATTATTATAGGCCATTTTTATATTGTCTCTTATTATTGGACAAAATTAGTTTGCATCAATGCACACAGTATAAGAGTATACTGGAATGAGTGCACTACAAAGCAATTTAGAATACTTTCTGCCTTGATTGTCCTTGTTTTAAAAACATTCATTATGGCAACTGTAATGCTATATTATTCAAATGCACAGACATAATGCATATACACAAATGTACATTTACTATTATTTAATTTATCATGGTTTAAATTACAGAATTGTCTTGAAAAACAATTTCACTAAAATACTCTTTTATTATTGGATAAATATAATACTTGGAATTCAGAATGTAATAATGTTTACAGTAAGAATGTTAACACAAATAATATACAGGATTTTACAAGGTCAATGTATTTTTTAAGCCTAGAAAGTTACTGCAAGAGGAGAGAAATACTTTTAAAATGCTATTTATTCAAATTAAAGCTTTTAAATTTTGTCCTGCAATTGTTTGCAGTCAGATGCTACAACAGCCTTACATCAAATAAATGAAAGGTTTGTATTCAATTGTTACTGAATGAAACTGCTAGGGAGGTCAACTAATTATTTTATATTGTGATGAAACATTTGTCACTGAATTTATTCCCTTTGGCTCATGTCTGTGGAGATATTTTTAAAAGTGTGATGCAGGGTTACATGTGTGGTCTGTAATCACAGAAAAATCTTTAGACCAAACACTATATTCTGACTTCAAGGTGTCTAAAAATATACTAACAACAATCTATATTACAGTTCATAACACAAACAAGCCCCTCTGTATTTTTTTTTCTCTCTCTATATATAATTTTGCAGGAGGGAAATCCTACAAATTACAGTTATAGGAAGAAAAGAACTGGAGATGGAGGTTATCTGTTTTTCTTTTTCTATTATTACATCTTGTTAAAAAAATTGTGCCCATATGATATGCCTTCTGGATGCCAATGTCTCCCCAAAGATGTGTTGTCATCTTTGAACAGCATTAAAATTTGTGCATTCTAATGTAAGTCGACATGAGGCGCTATATATTGTATGTGTTAGTGGTATAGCACATTGTGTTTGCTTCACTGAGAAGGAGTACACTGTAAATAACTCAGACCATTTTCTGAAAAGCCAAAAACAAACTGGTGTGTGTGGAAAACTAAATTCTGTGATATTATATATTAATTGCACTATTGTTTCTTAGTCACACTTTTATTTTAAAAACTGACATTTTCCACATGAATTCATTCTATTTAGCTATAAAAAACATGCATTTCCCCACATTATTATTTTAAGATCTACAAAAAATGGCCACAATAGGGGCACAACCATTGAAATTGATGGTGCAATTGCGATTGAATATGGAGGGTTCTACGCTGTTTTTTAATTGCTCTAAGTATAATTGGATTATGCTTCATGATACATCAATGGTGCCAAATAATTAGTTATTGAGGACAAGGGTTGAAACTTAATTTTCAATATTGTAAGTAAGCATAGGCTTAAGTCTGCTTTTGTTAAACAGTCATTACAGCCATGGTGAGTTTGTTACATAGTCTTTTGAACCCAGGCTAACTGGGACTACAGAGAAATATTAAGACTGTAGGATCATTTTCATGCAGTTCAGTGCCACAAGAGTAATTTTCAAAATAAAGAACTGAGGCACATTTAATTCTGGTTGGCAAAGTGTAACCACAACGCAACAGTTGTTTGTAAAAAAGCACTCCATATACTGCAGAATCCACCCTAGTCTTAGTCCCATTATGCAGAAGAAGTTCCCAGTATATTGTGTCTATTTTAGGAAATATGGAAATTAAATCGGCTTAAATGCTTTTCTGAAGCAGGACTGTAAATGGGGCATTCACACACAATACAACACACCTGTTGTGAACATTTATCACTAAACAACATACACAATTAGTCCCTTTCTACCTCAGGAAGAATTCAGAAGAATCTCTAATATTGTCAACCATTAATTACAGGATTCAGGCTAAAAAGTACTTATGGTCTATGAAAAAGTATTTCACTCTTCATTTATTCTAAACATAAGTCAAGCAACGTAAGTACATATTTAAATGGCAGTACATAATATGTATTTACACATATATACAGTTTTGCAAAGCAGTTAAGCCCATTTACACAAAATCTAAAATGCAAAGCTCTGTGAAATACAAGCCCCTGAATTTTAGCCAAGTTAACTACATTGACCTAAAGGTTAATAAACTGGCTTAAAACCAAGTATTTCAGCTTCAAGTAGTTCATGGTTGTGGATCTAACTCATATTGTGGACTGATGATTTTTGTAGATTCAGGATGGACTTAAATATAGGCTTTAAGCAATTTTTGTCAAAATTTCAAGTTAGAAATACACACACACAAAAGGGGGAACCAAAAAGTGTAAATGAATAAACTGGTTAACTTTTCTGTATTAGATACCCAAATATGGACAATGGATCAATAACTAGAAATTATAAGAAACCTGGCTTGTGTGTGAATGTATACATGTGTGTATGCTGGTGCATATATCAGGCAGTATCCAACACTGAGCACACACTACCAGGACCCATCGCTAATGCAACAGGAAAAACTAAGGAATACTGAAACAAGCAGAAACACGCATTCAAGAAAGAAGAGAAGCTCTGCTGACCTGTCCTTACCAGAAACTAACATTTTCACTCATTTCAGGGGTTACTTGAAAAAGTACTAGTTTCTTGATGCGCTAACAGTGGGTCTCGCTTGGCACAACAGAAACAGCAGGAGTGCAGTAGAACTATTGGATACTAATTTCTGGGCATTTATATACCACTTTTCCACCCAAATTCAATTACAGTGACCAGAATAATCATAACTTATCTTCCTCTGGGTTAGATCTAGACTTAGTTACACTGGCTTGAATACAATTATGTTCTTCCACCAACGGAATGGAAACCACTGTCAGAAGGTATTTCCCCTCCCTCTTGCAGACCCCACTGTCCTCCAGATCTGCTCTGCAGAAGGAAGAAAGGACATGGAAGTCTGCTCACGACTTTGGAATTAAGCCATGGTATATAATTTATTTCTGGGCATTTATACTACACTTTTCTATCCAAAGATAATCAGTGATCAGAGCAAAATAAGCAGTCATACTTAAAAGTACACCCACTGAAACCAATGGGAGTCATTTCAGTGAGTCTAATCTAAGTCTGAATCCAATCCAAAGTGTGTGTGTGTGTGTGTGTGTGTGTGTGTGTATTACACAGACATATAAAATCACTGTAGAACAAAAGGTGACCATAATAAGCAAAATGGAGTACAATATGGTAGACAACCAATGTACTTCAGAGTAAGAAAAACAGACAAAATACAAGTGCTATTTCTATTCCAATGTAAAAAGGATCTGCAAGAACATCTGCATACTTCTGCTACTGGGCTAAATGGAAAGCCTTAATGTTTGAAAGCTTTGGCAAATCTCTTCCCAGTCTGTCCACACTCACCCTCAAAGTTATTAGGCAATGCTTTTAAAATAGAGAGGCAAGCAGTTTGTACACCTGTGCATTTTCATAGAGATTTTAATGGAAGAAATGTGCTGGCTCTTCCACTATGATACAAACCACGCACTTGAAACATGTTCTGATCACCAAAAAGAGTTGCAGATGAATCACTCCATCCGCCACCCTACTCTGTCAAGAATATTTCATTAAAATGTTCATTTTCATCCCTGCTGGCAACATTAGAATGGAAGTATTTAACCTGTTTCCATTACTTATACAAATTACCATTATAGGGTAGGACAGATGTTAGAATCGTGCCACATAACTGACTGCCATAGATTCTTTATATTGAGAATAAGAAGAAGGAAAGCTGTTAGAGCATGTTATCCAGCATCAATAATGTTCTCTCTGCTACCTGATTCATTAACTTCCACCATCAACATTTCACTTTCTTTCTGTGTTCCGTCTCATCTCAAGCTTATTTCATTTGGAAGCAAATAGTCTTTTTCCAGGAATATTTTTATTTTAAAAAATCAGGTGCATTAAGAGGTTGAAGGAAAGAAAAGAAGGAAGAAAGAGAGAAAGAAAGAAAATCCAACATCTTGTCGAAAATGTTATTTCTCCTACAGGAATGATGAAAGACAAGTCAGTTAAGATGCTGGTACTCAAAGACGGCTGTCACTTCAGATAGACGATGGCACAACTCACCTAGACAGGTGACACTTTGGTCGAGGACAGGATACTGCATTATTGAGAGCACCAGAGATCAGGTTGACAAAGACCTGAGGCCCAGAATGCCTGGGGCTCCTTAAGTAGTGAAATCAGCGGACACAAGGATTTCAGCCTCCATTTGCATCATCTCCACTTAAAAAGGGATCTCAAGTAGCAGGGCTGGGAAAGACCTCTGCCTAAGACCTCAGAAAGCCATTACCAGTCAGACGACACATCTCTAGGCTAACGATTTGACTAAATATTAGGCAGCTTCATATGCTCAACTAACAGTGATGCAGGCAACTGAAGTCTAGTGATTACAAGGTTATAGGCAGGCACAGCAGTAAAAAAAGGGAGTTAAAATCAGTTTACTATTCGCAAACAAGCTTTCTGCTTATTCTGAAAAAGAATAGCTAAGGTGAAGTCTTGGTCTTTAAAAATAATTGAGAATTATACATAGTAGTCTCCTTCTCACTGAACTCAATAGCAAAGCATTCATTGGTTTTGAATAATGGTGCTAGATTACAGACATTTAATATTCCTATGCCAATTACCTCCTTCTTTCCTTGCTCCACCTGTTTCAGGTTGGATTTTCTATGCTGGGTGCAATGATGCCATTCAAAGATAGCAACATCGCAGAAGGTTGTGAAGTTACCAGCTCTTTTTATGTGTACGCATTTCTAAAGTTACATTTTATTTGGGCATCTCTGACAGTCTGATAATTGGCTCCGCTTCTAATATTTATTTTGTTCAGCTTTTATCATAGAACACTGAGGCACATGTACAATGGTTCAAAAGGCAACAAAACTAAAAGCAAATAGTCAAATTCACTATTGTAAAAGTGAATGCTACTGGATCTCCTATACGCTGAGACCTCAGAAAGGAGAGAGGCAGCAATATGAAAATGTAAAAAAGATTTGCAATAGAACAATATTGTTCAGGGGACTTGGGAAGGTAGAGAAACTGTAGAGAAAAACATTCTGCTTTTTTACATAATTGTTTAACAAATCCTCCCACAAAAAAGACTATTTAACACACTACAGAGCTAAAAAGTATTAACTACATCTTTTAAAAATGTGGTATTAAGCAGGAGCATTTTAAAAGAATAAATTAAGTCAAGTATATACAAAAGTATTCTCAATGTATCAAGATTTGTTAAATGTTAAACATACAATATTTTTAAAAGAATGCAAAAACTTTATTAACCAATTACTTTTTTGACAATTTCCAGCATGTATGTTTGATAGGAACATTGGCACATGCAGTTTGAACACGGTGCTCACTTTGGCAAACTCCCACTGACTAAAAGGAATCATACTCTGCTGAGAACTGAGTGAAAACAGAGTAAGGATTTTGAGATTTGGCCAATTCTGAGTATTTGTCCCTGAGGAAAACCATACCGATATCTCAGCTGTAACTGTAGACACAGTAATTCGTTGCTTTAATTTCCTGTTTTAAAAGCTAGCAAAGGAGGAAAAGGATACAGATGCCCTTTGGGTAATGCAAGCTTACATGTAGCTACATCTCCACCCCTGTAAGAGTTCACAACTGTAGTGGGCATGTGGTAAGTACAATAATAAAAGGAGGAAAGGAGATGAAAGAAAGAAAAGCAGATATATTTTTTTTAAAAAGAAGAAAAAAGAAGAAACCTTGCTTTAGAAGAGTCATCTTTGCAAAGGTCTGCTACTTGTTAAATCAGTAAGAATATCTGTCAGAGATATCCTGCTACACCATTTGGCTGATGTCAAACCTAAACAAACTAGATCAGAAAACCAGCAAGTGGCAGAACATAAATGAAACGGGAGAAGACCAGTCTAACTGTAACTCGCATGGTTTGCTTGCTGATTTTTTGGGGAGGGGGCAGGAGGGAAATAGTGGCAATCACGGCAGTCATTTGCAGTACTAATGTCCAATTCAGCCTCCTTTCATTCTCCTGATTTAGGTGGTCAGAGTAGTTTCGTAGCCGACACAGGGAAGCTGTGCTGTTTAGCAGGCTGTTTAATGGGAAACTGGCAGTCTTATTTCTTTTCTAGATTTGGTTTGTCACTAGGTCTCCATTACATGCCACTCAGCTTTGATATCTTTGGACAGGACTGATCAAAAGATGTCATTTGACCTACACAGCATGGCAGAAACTTGGAGAAGTCTCATAAAGCGACACTCTGGCTGTAAATAAAATGACATTATTATTTCCTCTCTC
Organism: Anniella stebbinsi; assembly: GCA_029215795.1. Lineage (NCBI taxonomy): Eukaryota > Metazoa > Chordata > Lepidosauria > Squamata > Anniellidae > Anniella > Anniella stebbinsi. Next base: position 44,495,428 of record JARDYH010000006.1, read on the forward strand.
CTATCATGTAGAAAAGCCAATTATGGTAATGCACTGCATGTCAATGAAAATACAGCAATCTTTTTGGAGCAGCCACTGCAGGCGTCCGTGTTGTAACTCTCCTTCCTGTAAAAATTTGCCCATTGGAAAATAAAAAGGGAGGAGGTGAGAGATGCCTTAAAGACTGTTCATAAAATCCTGGGTGGTTATAAAAAGTGCAAGTCATCAAAACAAATGGAAGTGCAAAATGTAAACTGTTAAATTTCCAAATTATCTGGTAATTTAATCTTGAGTGATTTATATTCTGTCACTGGAATAGTCACCACACATGGTGCATCCTTAGCTTTTGACTGACAAGTAAGGTGATTTATGAAACATCCTTTGCTGATTATTTTTTAACAATTGTTCCTTATTCTCCATTATTAACTATTATTCAAGAATACAGACAATGGGCTCTCTTAATTTCAGTACACATATATGTAGCAAAATAACTGCAACAGAATCAATAGAACCAGAATTGATCCAATGTGCATTAAAATGATTTATACTATGAATGAGGTGGTGACATAGATGGACAATTAAAAACAACCAACCCCATCTATTTCACATTCACCTACTATGCTCTGTACAAATATTATTTTTCATAAAAATGTTTATACACCATTTATTAAAAAAATATACAGGAAACATTTCACGTTTCTGGACATACTTACAATAAACCAACTTTACTGTCAGGTGGAGAAACCTGTAACACATGGAGAGGGTTTACACAAGATGCTAAACTGGTTTAACATGATCGGCATGAACAGAAAAAAGCCTGAACAAAACCTTGGGCTTGTGCAACTCTTCTTTCATTCACGTAAGAGGAAGAATAAACCAGCATTCAGTTTCACTTTTCTGATCTTATGTGCAAATCATGGTTTAAAATAAACTCTAGTCAATTGCTAAACAAACCACCTACAAACTCTGGGTGTATAACTGACTTGTTCAGCAACCTAGATGCTATTTTAAACTATGATTCTGATTTGCACATAACAACACGAGCTAGGAATCAAGCAAAATGAAACTGCATGCTAGTTTATTCCTCTTCCAAGCCACATGAAAGAAGGAGAAGGGAGAAGGTTGTGCTCAATTTTGGCACTTTGCCCAGACTTTTTTCTGGTCATTCTCATAGTGCAAAACTACAGCACAGAATTTTGTGCAAACACAGCCCATGGTATTGTGATATGTATCTCCACTTATCCGCACATATTATAATAATAATTAATATACTGTAGTTATCATATGCCATTTCTGTATGCCACACAATCCTTTCCCATTTCTCAGTAGTTCAGATCTTATCAATATTATCATGAGATTCTTTTTCTTGAAATGTTAATTCAATTCTGAATCCAAATAGTTTGTTATTAACAATATATGCATCTAACTCTTCACCTGCCCCACATAGCATTATCCTATTTTATCTTCCCCAAAACCCTGTGGCTCTGACCAAAATAAGTGGCTGGACCTAGCTGCCATTTAAATTTCCCACAATGGTCCAGATGTGTGTTGTTCCAAGTCAATGTTGGAAATTAAAATGGTAGTTAGATTCAGCCTCCCAACACTAGTTGGAGTAGTAAAATGGAGATTTGTTTAAAAAGGGACCCCTCAGCAGACATCAGCACTGGGTCTTGCTGGGGTTCTAGGGCCCTGACAGCTGCTTTGGGGTGCCAGGTGCTAATGCCAGCCCTGCTTGAATGACAAGGTGATCTTAGAAGCTTTTGTACAGGAAACACAAGTACAACCTTGATTGGTGGGTGGAATTATGTTATTCTTTTGATCCTGGCCTATATTTCTATCTAATAATCTCTAAGATACTCACATCTGGTCCTTTACGAATTAAATTTCATAAAAGCCACATTCCATGGAACATTGCTCATAGCAAATAATCTACAAAATGGCTCACCATATATCTGGTATTCGACTTACAAAGATGTGTTGCTGATTCTTGTTCGTTAGATTTTATATTTTATTCCAATTAGGATGAATAATATAATCCAGCAGTTAAAACTGAATCAGAAACCTTCCATATTGAAATAGAGATTTCCACTCCCAAGTACAGGGACCAAGAAAAAATGAGTTAACAGAATGGTGAGCAGTAGGCACAAGCAGAATTAACTGCAAGCTCCAAGTATAGGAATATTTTGGAAACTTCTATATCCTTTCCCTGCAAATGGTACTTATTCCAGCTTATCCCAATAACCTGTATTTGGGGATGCTACTTATCCCAATAACATATCTTTTAAACCGCCTTGATTTTTCCCCACTTTCATTTTTAATACAAAACATTTGGAAAAGAGTAACCACATTTGTTATAAAACAGCATAGCCTATATCCATGCTCACTGGAAAAATCAGTGGTATTTCTCTAGAAATACACTAGCACTAGAACACAACTGCCACCCCACTTTAAATTCTGTGACTTCCTGCTAATAACACTGTTATCTGTGTACAGCTGGATAGGCAGGGATATCTTTGTCATATCCACAGTACAATTACTGATCAATGAAGTCAGATAAGAGGGTCTTAAATATTATTCAAATTATTTCAATCTGATTAACATTTTTTTTCAGTCAGACCTATAGAATAAACTGCAACAAATACCAACATTAAAAGGGGGAAATTAAAAAGGGAAATTAATTTTATGTCTCTACTGTGAGGAAGGAGAGGACAAGAGAACAACAATATGGCATTTGTTTTTAAATGTAAATGTTCTTTTTATCTAAACTGCTTTAAGCTTTAATGAGCACCTATAGGATTAATTGCATCCAAGAAAGAAGTGATGCTGGCTTCACAAAAGCCCTCAACTCAAGTAGGCTTCTACATGGTTTGCATCAAAGCTAAAAGTTTTATCCTCACTCATATACTGGCCCAGGTGCACATAGGTTTGCAAGCCAGAAAACCTTAGCTTGAGTGGCTACCACACTGGTCTGCAAGAACTGCAAACATGAAGGTATGAAATAGCACAACAGGAAATGGCCAAACTTGTATTTATCAATAGGTTGGATTCAATTCAATTCAGATTTAATCAGGATTCTGAGTTTTTTGCCTGTAACTAGAAAGTGTAACTAAAAAGATAGCATCAGCACAGTAACTGCTGCCACAAATGGGACACTGTATTTATCTCGTATATATTTGGGCCCATTGGTACCACTTGCAATTCATGGCCTTTTGGTCCCACTGCTTGCAGATTCATTTTCTCTACACACATATGTGTGTATATGCACACACATTGCACATTGCATGTACACACAAAGAACATTTGCTAAGTACAGGTACCTCTTCAGGCATCTCACAAAGTTCGCTCTAGTCCAGAAAAGCTCATGCCACAATACATCTTAGTTTTTAAGGTGCAACTAACTCCATGTAACTTTAGTTGCAACAGACACACATATGGGAACACTGAGAACATATATGGGATGACACACTGGACTTTTTAAATATGGGCAAAATGTTTAAAGCTCCTACACAGATATGGTCTTTTGGTCATGGTTTCATGCAGCTAGCATCACATCTACAGACTGTTAAACCTCATGACAGCAGAATTACAAATCCAAGCTAACTAGATAACAAAAGTAATTTGATAAACTTAGTTCAATGAAAAATTGATGTTACTGTTAGAAGACTTTACATGTGAATTTCTTTGGAGTTAACCATTTTCACCATGTGTACATGATAATAAATTTATCCTACCTTCTCATGGTAATCAACAGGAAACTGAAAATATATTAGAAATTTATAATGGAATGGACAAAATAGTGGGAATAAGAATAGAAGTTATAAGTTGTTATAATTTCTTTTAACTTTTGTCTTAATAATTCTAATGTCTGATCACAGACCTTTCGGTAAAACTATACTCATGTTGCAACAGCAGGATAAATGATGAAGTTTGTTGTGACCAAACCCAATAGCGCCCTACCCCAGCAGCTATTTTAATTTTAGATTCATGCAGCTTAAGTAATTTGTTTAGTATCACATGTAGTTTGATCCGAAGCATAGATTAGAAGTCCGTAATACATGCTTTAAGTGATGGGTTTACCATCATGTGTAATTTGGCACTTAGAAGAATCCTTGAATACTAGACATCAGTAACCAGTTGTGGCTGAGATCTAAAGTATCATGCTAGCACTAGGGCTTTTTAAGCCGCTGATACCCACTGCGGCCCCATGTACCACCCCCCTCTTAAATACTAATGGGAGACCCTCCAGATAAGTACTTGATGGAAACTGACAATCCAATGTTGTTGTTGTACTAAAAACTTCCATGTGTTTTTTAGAAAGTCCCTTAGGTTCTCTTTGGATCCATGCCTATGTTTAGGTCAATACCACCATACGTTGAGCAAATATACCTGTGGTCCTTACTTAGGTCAAACTAGAGATTGATATCAACAGGTGTTATACCTAGTGAAGTGTTTGTCCTTGGAGGGTTCCCACAAATACTAATTTCATTTCAAACAACAATAGTGTAGGGAAAATCCAAACACATTTCTGACACAACTGCAGCTACCACTTGAATATTTGACCATGTGAAAAGATTATCACAGTTCATTGTGCCATATCTGCTCCTGCAGTTATTTTAACAGTGAGAATCAAGTAGGGAGGTGATAAGTCCATCATTTGTTTCCCACCACTTAAAAGTATGAACTTTTTGTACATTGTTCTCATATGTCAAACCTACAGGTCCTGCCTGGGGAATCAAAAGATAGGATAGCTGAAATATAATTTCAGCAGATACAGTTTCAACCCCTTTAAAATTCTCAAGGCTTTTACATATAACTTTGTAATTTCAGCTATACACAGCAAATCCTAGTGGCAGTAATATACTCTTGTGTCCTACACTTAGCCACAGTGCTAATGGCTAATAATAAAATACATTTTATTTCGTAATTTATTTATTTATTTATTTATTTGAAATATTCCTAAATTGCCTTTCTGGGTAAGGGCCCTCTCATGCTCATCAATCATTCCATCACCAACAGGCTCAGACTGAATTTGTGAACTCAGGAACAATTCTGGAGAAGCTAATCCCACAGTAATGAATTATTTTAATGAGACTGTATGACAAATAGTTTGTGGAGTTAAGTTATAGTCTACTCTGTAAGGTGAAACATGGTCCCCAGACAACATGTTTCTGGTTGTTGTGCTAGAAAGAGGGGGGCATACACACACACAGACCCATCCACACCACAGAGATTGACTTGGCCCCAGTTTCACACTTTCAGCACTGAAAGAAAGCAAAGTAACTCACAACAGTTAGTTTTACCAGCACCCAGCAGTGACTCTCCACTTGAGAAGGCAGTAAGCCTCTTCGTCCTGGTTAATTACTAATACTAAATACTTACAACAATATCATTTGAATACTTTTGCTTTAAAAGTATGGCTTTGAAGAGTTATCATATAATAGGGTCAGTTTTATGAGAACCTACAATATCATATTTCTGTAATTTATTTATTTATTCCATTTATATACTGCCCCATAGCCGAAGCTCTCTGGGCGGTTTACAAAAATTAAAAACATTGAACATTAAAAACACCGATGTATAAAATTTAAAACCATAAAGCATAAAAACAAGTTATAATTACAATTATAGTACAACCCTGTCTTTTTCAGAAGCCTTTGAGAAATGTACCTTGCACACTCCCCCACGCCTCTTCCCGAGTTAAGTTTCACTTTCCCAATTCCTTGCATGTTATCACATATGAAGCACATTGTTTAAAACAAACTACAGTCAACTACTAAAATCCTGGATTGTTTGAGCTGGTTTTGTTAACAAACCAGTGTTTGTTTTAAAACCATCTTTCCTGGTTGTTATGTAATGACAGGCAGGAATTAGAAAAAGTGAAACTAAATTTAGCTGGAGTCCTCCTCCTGGCCATTATGGAGGATACGGGTGGGCTGGGGGGGGGGGGGAATACACAAGAGTTAGCACTTTGCTCAGTCTTGCAGAAACTCGACCGTGTTACACTAATCCATGGTTTATCGTAATTTGCACAATTGTAGCTTTTTCTCTGGTGCCCATGCAACAGCAGAAAATAATCTTAAGTTTGAATCATGCCTCATTTGTTTTTCCATGTTCATGTTACAAATAATAGAGCAGAGGTGTTTCATCACAATGGAGACTAGAATCAATTCCTTTTAACATGGCAGAACAAGGATTTGCTAATAGTGGTCTGGTTATGCTTCCCATTCCTTCCAATTAACACACACACAACACGAAACAACTCCAGTGAAAATCATTGATTTTTTTAAGAACTGCAAATTGTTAACCCTTCATGAAAGTAACAACGAGGACACTTTGAAAGCCTACACGAAAATACTTTATCAAAAATATACAAAATCATGAATCGGTGGCAGTAAACTTCAGTTGATGAACTGGAAGCTATTCACTGAACGAATGAGAATAAAATGAACCACGTTAAATGTTTAATTTGTATTTCTGTTATCAGTAGATATATATGTAATGGATCGGGTAGAGGGAAAGCTAAGGAAATCTTATTCCTATGAATTATTTGTTGCAGGCTTTAGATTGGTATTTTCCTTTTATGCTGTCCCTCTGCTTTGAATTAGTATAGCTAAATATATTATGCCATGCTGTTTACTTCAGTCTGCAGTTTCAAGAAATCTGTGTGGCTTCCTACTCTTAGAATTTTGCAAATAAATAGCTATTAAAAGTAGAGAAGTATCACAGCAAATGCAAAGGCAGTATATTTTTATGATACTATAAATTCTACATGCAACTTTATGTTTAAAGTTCATCTATATAGTACAGTATTGTACATGAATTATTTAACTGATGCTAATTAAGTTTGAAATTTTTTAGTAAAATAGTTTCAGATCAATATAGAATCTGCTATATTTGCGTCCACATTTCTGAGAAAATATTTATGTCTACTAAACAATAATACATTGTTTACATTTTTGTAAAATAATGGTTAATTTATTGTAAATTTCCAGGTAATTAAACATTATCTATTAATGAAAGAATTGATGTGATCTGTTTACAGTATCAAGGCTGCATGATACCACACTATAGCTGTATCACTAATTAAAATACATAATTGTCATGATTTTAAGGTGAAAATTAAAAAGCACTGTCAAATTAATCATCTACTAAGAGTTCATTAATTAGCTAACCTCATATAAATGGGGTGCATATTGGTGACAACTTACTAAGAGTGAAAACCTAACTCACTGAAGTCAAAGTTAGGTTTTCACTCTTAGTAATTCACAGGGCTTTATACTGCAAAATAATTTTAGTTCATTCTATCTTGTGAAAAAACAGGAGAAATCCTTTTATTCCCAGTGTCTTGTCCATGTTTATCCAAACATCTTTTAATATGACTACCTTTAAAATTTTATGAAACCATTTAAAAAGTGTTGCATACATTTTTATTGTTGCACCAAAATGCACTTTAACTTTCTATCTACCAGTATGAAATGTATAATATAGCCTTTGTTTCATGATTATGGATAGCATATCACAAAGGTCTGTGCCTTTTATCATAGCAGCAATAAGAAATCATGTTTTTTTAAAAAAAAATACTTACATAGTAATCCTGTGTATCAGTAGAAAGTGCTTAATGGACTTGTTCCCAGGAAATTGTGCGTAGTATTGCGACCTTAATATGGCACTTCTTAGTGTTCAAAATGTTTTACGCACTATTTACTTATTTATTTATTTATTACATTTGTATACCGCCCCATAGCCGAAGCTCTCTGGGCTGTTTACATAGGATTAAAACAATTAAAAACAATATACAAAAAATTAAAACAGCAAAAACATACAACATACACACAATACACACATACATTTAAAACCACTGCAACAACCCAAAAAGCTACAAAAACAAATACAATCCCAGGCTCCTCAGATATTGCCAAATGCCTGAGAGAAGAGGAAAGTCTTGACCTGGCGCCGAAAAGATAACAATTACTAAATTATCTCAGTAATCTTTACAACCCTGTATGATAGACCACCACTATTCCCAGAATGCAGATGGGTGGCTAAGACAGAGAAAGTGATTGGGGGTATAGGGGTATGTGCAGTAGAAAGCAATGGGTGGGGAATTTGCTTTGTAAGATTGTCCTGACTGTCCTTGCTCAATTTATTTCATTTATGTTTTAGATTAATATATTTTTATAGTACTTGAGCTCATCCTGTGTAGCTCCTGTTTGCACCCATTGTTTTATAGTACTTTTCCCTACTGTTTTATGTAGTGTCATCAATATGCTATGCACTGTTTAAAACATAGAACTGAAGCATTCCTGTCCAGTGTTTATGGCCCACTTCATAAATGGGCCACCAGTATAGATAGCTATTCACGATGTAACTGTACGTGCATAGATCCCTCCAATAAGTCACCTGTGTGAGTGGCTTTTCATGTAATTGGATGGATTTTATTTTATGCCCATAAAACGCAGCATTTTTGTTTACATTGGCAGTGCTGTCTTCCCATGCTGGCTGGGGAATGCTGGGAGTTATAGAACCTTTTTTCTGTATAAGAATGCATAACATTGCACCCTTAGCCGAGTGCGTTACAAGAAGCAACCTGTGTAGACAACTGCACATTTGAAAAGGCCCAAGTTTGATAGGCAGCATGAAGTTGAAGAAAAGACAAAGGTTGATCAAAGACTAAATGAGCTGGAAGGTTGCCGAAGAAGACACTTCGAGAAAATAGCAGCAGGAGCAAATGCCTGGCTTTTCTTTCATGGTACAGTGATTATTTTATCTTGTATTTGGGCACAATCCATTGAGTTCTACCAGTTGAAAGAAGTGGACATGCAAAACATCATGCAAATGTGCTTTAGTGGGTTACAGTATCATTAGTTATACATATCTGCCAAAGTTCCTTTGAATAGGCTTATCTTTAGTCCTTTTTGTAGAATTAATGTGTACTCTGGATTTACCTCAACAGAAGCCATGCAGTGCTTTCATTAATGGTGGATGACAACCACTTGCATTGATGGTTTATTTTATTCTATTTTGGTGTTAATCTGGACTATCTCAAGGGCTCAGGGTAGGCTACAGTTATGTAACTGCAGCTTTATTTAGATAACAGGAATATTTTCCTTACTAAATATTTATCAACCCAAAATGCATTTTGAAACAGAAGCATTTAGAAGTAATTACATTAACAAAATCAGTTCTGAAACTGTAATTTGACAGTGTACCCTGTGAAGTAGCTCATAAAAAATACCCAACCCTCTATTTCTTCCCTTTCCAATATATATGTTTTTTTTTCATATAACAAGATTATTATTACCTTTGCCAGTGTGATATTTTTGCATTGTTAAATATTTACTAGCCATGTTTGCGCATTCATAATCTTTCCCACTAACTCATAAAGTACAACCAATGCTAAATTTATATTTATATGTTAAAGAAATTACAGTTTTCTCTCATATGAGTGGCAAAAATAATCTTGTCCACTACCGTACATTTATTACCTTCAGCCTTCCAATTAAACCTCAGAGTGGGTCTCCTTTTGTTAGTCATGATATTTAGGTATCAACATTTCATACTGAGCCAGCATAAACAAAAATCATAGGAGTGCATTTTCCCCCCTGTGCTGATTTGCATACATGTTAAATCTCACTTTGCCATTTATTTATTTTTTGCTGGTATGGAGAAAACAGAATGACCTTTTCTTATATTCCTAATGTTGGAAAGTTCTTTTTTAAATGCTCCGGCAGTAGGATAGTATAGATGGAAAGGAAAAGAAAGAAAGAGATTACTTTTTTGTGCCATTAATGTTAGCCTGATAAACTCTGATCTACTAAATTAAGAATGGGGCAATGTTTTCAGTCCTGAGGGCCACATCAGAAATATGTCACAGGCCTGAGGGCCATAGCTAATGCACACATTTTAGTTCTGTGTTATTAATGTAATTTGCATGTCATTATCAAGGAGATGGGGGCTGCCATGCTACAGCTCATGAACACATGGCACTTATTCTAGACCATTCTCATTCTGAAACTGTTACTTTCAAACTTGGCAGATTTCAATCCTGTTATATGAGCTTGAGGTGCAGTCTCCTGGGATTTTTTTTACCTTGGGGCTAGAGACATCCCAAGATATCAAACATGCCGGTGGTTTCCCACTACATGTGAAATTAGGCTGACCATCTGAAAAGGAGGACAGGGCTCATATAACTTTAACAGTTGTAGAGAAAAGGGAATTTCAACCAGTGTCATTTGTATGCAATTACTTCCTGGTGAAATTCCCTCTTCATCACAACAGTTAAAGTTGCAGGGGCCCTGCCTTCTTTTGTATATGGTCACTCTAGTATAGTGCCTGCACCTTTAACAGTTGTGATGAAGAGGGAATTTCACCAGGAACTAATTGCATACAAATGACACTGGCTGAAATTCCCTTTTCTCTACAACTGTTAAAGTTACATGAGCCCTGTCCTCCTTTTCAGATGGTCAGCCTATGTGAAATGGAATGGCTGGGTCACACACACACAAAAGAAAATGGAATTCTTGACACTTCCTTTAAAGTGACAAGAAAATCTGTTTTCCTGAAAATTTGCATACTCTTCTGTCAATTAAGCTTTCACGTAGACTAGGACACAGCTTAGAGTTACAACATCACTTTTGTGTAGTGTGTGGATCTCTGATGTTCAGAAACAGGATTTAGATTATGGGGAGGCTCCGTGAGAAGAGAATATGTGGGTTTTGGAGAAGTCAACACTCATAAATCCTTACTACACAGTTCTAACTCTAATCCCTAGTCAGCTTTGCTGCATCTCATCCCCAGACCCTTGTCTGTTCTTTTCTGGACAAAGAGCTCTTTTAGGGAGAAAGGGAAGCAATATCACTTCAAGCTGTCTGTCAAACCATTAACTCCTGAAATCCTGATCTGTTAAATAAGAATTGTTCTTCTTCATCCCCCTTCACTTCAACTTATTTCTGGGACTTCTGAGCTCATGAAATTCTTCCCCAAGTTCTGCTGATGTAATAGAAACAACATTTTGTATTAAAATTGTGTGTAATTAAGTATAAATAAGAGAAGAATACATTGTTCTGTTTGTTACACTTAAATATTTAGTGCCTTTTTTGCATGTGTAATATTATTTTAAAAGCTGCTTAGTTCTTTTGTGTTGAAACATATTTCATTATAGGTCCATTTACCATGGCAAAATGTATTTAACCTTTCATCTTTTTGTATGGTAATACACGTATGTAGTTGTGCAGTTCCAGTGTGGCTTTTAAATAAATATATTGTGCAGTTTATTTTAGGAGAATAGGTTTAATTTAATAATGACACTTCCATTGTGTGGATGAAGAAACCTTGTTATGAATTATATGGTGACTTTTTTTTAATGTAACACTTTACTGTGGCATCTACTGGTGGTATCACATACTTGGTAGAGAATGAAACCATTCCACTTGAAATATTGTAAATACCGGCCTCCCCCAAGTCCAGCATTGCTTCATTCACCTCCTTCGCCTTCCAGTTCCTGGCATAGCCCTGAGTAAAGTAAACCATGTGCTTTTGTACTGTCATATTTGATTTGGACTATATTTTCACTGTTATTTGAAGCTAACATGAAATGCAGTGTCTGCATGACCCATTTTAGCAGCCCATTATCATAATTTCACTGTCGTGTGGCTACTGAGTTAATGTACTTACAAATGACAGAGAAAGCATGTTGCATGACCTTAGGGATTTCAAAAATTAAATGACGTAGTAGGTCATATTTCAAAGAATAGCTAAGAAGAACACTTTTAATTTTTAAAAAAACATCACCTTAAGTTGCTACTGGTTAACATGGCAACAGGATTTTTGTTGTTATTAAACATATGAATGCATAGGCTTTGTCAAAATTGCCATTCTATAATTCACTCAAAATTTTTGGAAGAAAGGAAAAAGATAGATGGAAAGAAAGTCGTGTTATTATGTAGTGTCTACTGCTTTAAATTTGTTCATGTCCAAAGTGGGTGGCTGGTTTTGTAATTTTTCAGTTAAGATTTCTTAGGCTTCAATTCTGTACTTAGTTACCAGCAAATTAGCTCCTTTGAACTCAACAAGATTTACTTCTGAGTAGTCATGTATAGTATTATGGTATTAATCAGCTGTGTTTGTACATTGTTTATGTATAAAACATGCACATAACACAATTATGTTGTGCTTTGACCCAGAATTGTTGTTTTAAAGGATATAACATAATAGCAGCAACAAGTGTTCAGAAAAGAAAAAAAACTAGGAACATTCAAAACCACTACCAGTAATAGATAGCCAAATCAATGAAAAGCCTTCTTCATCTAAACCTAAGTTTATCTGACAAAAAGAAAAACCCTAGAAGAAATGAGAATGAGCTATAGTGTATGATCTGTGGCTGACTTGAATGAACAAGCAATATTCTGAAATTAAGTGTACCCATTAAATTCAAAGACACTGTGATATTCTGAAATGAGAGATTGGATCAATTCAGATATCATACCACAAGAGAGCACTTATAAGCTCTCTGAGCAAGCTTCCAATGCTAGAAGCTCCATGTAATCCTAAACCCATTGGACTTTTCAGCAGGGTGAAAGTTAGGGGGAGGTGGGCAATAAGAAAACATTTGCATGTGCTTTTTGGAGCCAGGGGCCTAGAGAGAGCATTGGATCCACAGCTTCTCTCTCCCTCCTTGCCCTGGCACACTTGTTGTCTCCCTTCGTCGGAATTCACATGGTGGGCTTGGGGTGACTCGGAGGAATTAGAGATAAGGATCCATAGTTGGATCTCTTCATTCGAATTTAAAGTTCTGGGTAGTATCCAATCTTAGTCCAATGTAGAGTCGACACACTGAAATGACTGGAACGTAAGTTAATTGTGCTTAATTTAAGTCCCATTCATTTCAATCCGTCTACTCTATGTAGAGCTAATATTGGATACTACCCTCTGTCTCCAGCCTCAATGGGAGAGATCCACTACAGCCTCTTGCTCCTTGGGCAATGTCTAGAAGTCAAAAGATTTCAACCTAAGAAAGCTTAATTATAGTTAGGTATGATATCAGGTCTAACAAGTGTTGCAATTTCATCTCTCCCTTCTTTGTTTGAGGTAATTCAGGGTTTGTGATTAAATCTAAACTCACAAACTGTTGTTTGTGCTTACCCTGCAAACTAGGATTTCAAACCAATCAGAGTTTGCTGGTTCCAATGCAGCACATCAGCTGTGGGGAGAAGGAAGGGAAGAGGAGAATACACAAGTACAAAGGTCATTCCATAATTTGGCATTACATCTGAACAGAACAATTTATATCCAGGGTCAACCTATGATACTTATACAATGAGGGTTGAGATGCTTGAAAATTAAATGAAAAATGCTATTCAGTGTGTATTGTATATTTTTTTCTTATTTTCCCCTATAGTATAGCTTTTTTATTAATGCAACCGAAATGAAGATTTTATTTATTTAACAGAGTTTTATCTTAACCCTATTGCTCATTGTTCTGCATGACTAAGAGGAGAATTGGATTCAGGTCTCCCCAGTCGAAGTCTTAGGCTTAGCACTTTACTTCCTTAGGTATCACAGCTATAAACATAAATAATGGAATATTACTTTTATGACACCACCACAGTTTCAATCAAGAAGAGTCTTTCTGTGTGCCCTGCAAATGTGATGTGATATCCTTTCTCATATACCACAACTGCCAGGGTGCCAAATACTCGGGTTTTCTCATTTGTATAATTACACTTCTGACATATGTCTACATAAAGACCAATCCTAAACATTCTACTTGCATCCCTGCTTCACACACTGCCATAATGTCCCAACAATTCCAACTTAACATTGTATTTGTGACACTGCACAGTCAGTAATTCCATTCCGTCATTTGGTGGCATGGCATATCTTAGGTTTTGCAACTTCAGAGATGTATCATGTGCCAATGCAAGTTTGAAGCTCCTTAAAGCATGCATCTGGCCTGTGCTGAATGTACTGACCTCCTAGGAATCAGTACGTGCATAGTATTGTACAGTTAAAGGCTGGAACTTCTATCAATGTGAAGGACAATTTCTTTTTATAATGTCTCTATAAAACTTTGAGTAAAATGTCTCACAGAAATCTACTGCCTGTGGATAGAGATCATCTTTGACTACTCTCTCCCCAACCCCTCATACTGTGGCTCAAAAGGCAATAGCTATAAGACCACATTCTCCTTTATGAGCCTATTCAGGTTTTAAAATGTTCCCGGGAGGCCCTTCTCTTGGTCTCACCAGCATTGGATGTGTGTTTGGTGAGGACACAAGAGAGAGAGAACCTTTTTAGTAGCTGCTCCCAGGCTCCATGCTGAGACAGGCTAGGTTGGCTACCTTTCCGCTGTCCTTCCACTGGCAGGCAAATACTTTTTTTTTATCCAAGCAGGCCTTGGCATGTTGCTGAAGTGAGTTCTATTGGGTTGGCTGCTATTTTTACTTCTTTTATTCTTGTTTTTTTATATATAAATGTTTTAATCTATTTATTTTTTATTATTGTTTTGATTAAGTTTATGTTAATCTTGGTTTCATTACAGTTAGCAACTTTGAGCACGATTTCTGGGGGTAGAAACGCTGGTTATAAATCAAATAAATAAGTAGTTGAGGGTTTAGGAAAGGGAGGATTATTAGAATATTACTCTCCATGGTGGAAGCAGCAGAACAATACAAAAGGTTTTTTTTGTTACATGCATGTGTAGTTACTACATGTGTGAATGCAAAATTATTGCCTGAACTTAAAAGGATACGGTAGGGTAGGTAGGTAGGTAGATAGAATAATAGTTGTTATAGTGCTGAAGCAGCCATGCCATATTGCACCAGTTACTACACAGAAGTTACTTTGAAATCTGGCCAAAATGTTGTACTCTGAGGATTTCATGATGGTTCAGTCTTTAGCAGCTGAAAATATAAACTTATCTGGTGATGGGCAGCTGGCGACCTCACAGCATTCTGATTTCAGCACAGTCTGGAGGTTGTATGTTTTGGCAGAACTCTCTCATTTTTAAGAGAGTGGGGGCAGAGCTTTGAAGATAAAATCAAGCTATGATTGCATATCCTTCAAGACAGCCCAGCTTGGAATAATTCAATATAGACAGGCAAGGAGCCCAATCGAGAGCCCTGTGAGTGCCCTGGCATGTATATCCCTTGTGCACTAGCTTACAAACTCAGTTCTAGAGAGAGAAGCTCCGTATACAGAAAAGATTTATGTTTCCACCTCCGTTCAAATGAACAGGAAAATTATTTTAGAAGGAAGAGTTCCATATGAATCAGAATGTCCATGTATGCAATGTATTTGTGCATTGGGACGATTCAGTTTTTAACATGAGAACACTGGAAATGGGATACAGTCAAAAAACAAATATCCCATAAGCAATGCAGACCAAAAACCTGAGGACAAGTGTGACTCAATCTGTAGTGCAATCGAAGTTCTGCTAAATTGTTACTCACAAACATCATTGAGGCAATAAGAGTGCTTTCAAAAGATTCAAAGAGCACCTCAGAAAAACCTACTTCTACTATTTCATGCTGTTTTTCATGCCTTCTCACAACCATTGTTCGCTTGATCTGCTGCTGCAACCATTCTTAATAAGAGGGCTTCTTCCTTCTCCTTCATTATATGAGCCCAGCCAATAAGGAATTAGAGATGTGTGGTGCAAGACTTCATATCAGGAAGCTAAGAAAATAAATATTCCCTGCTTACAAAGTGTAACCCCATTTTAAGTGAAACCCAGACCACTTTGCACAGAGTTTGACTTGAAATGGTACATTTGTCTTGGGAGGGGGGAGGGAACCATTTCTTCCAGACTCTTCCCTGGATACTCTCTTTCCTACCCCACCTTCCCTGGATTATTTCTTGCCACCTCTCCAGCTGTTGGTTTTCTTTTGTTTTTCAGGGGACTTTGTTCCCACCTCTCTACTGAAGTCTATGGAGGAATCTACTCCATTAACTTAAACATAGCTGGGGAAAAGTGTCCCCTTCAAAAAAAACACCCAGCAGTCCTTGGTGGGGAGTGGCTCTACCCCTCCTCAAACCATTTTTTTGGCAGGGCACTCTTTTTCATCACCTCTATTAAAGTGTATGGAGTGAGATCACTCCACTGACTTTAATAAAGGTAGGAAAAGCCAATTGCAGACATAGTTGTGGGGGGTCATCTCGATGCTGCTAATGCACTTATAGGTGCCGTTTTGCCAACCCCTGGTCTACATCATTGCTACTACCTGGTCCTGCATGCAAAGTATCTAGTTCCTAACAGAAAAGTGAAGGAGGACTTCTGAAAGGCCTCTCCTTGCACCTTACGCCGCGTCTCTTCCCTGAGATAAGGCCTGTTTTGCTTGGCGAAGGTTCAGAAAACTAAGAGAAAATGTGGGTGCTTCACCCACTTAGGGGTTTTGGCAATTGTTCTAAATCCCCCTCAATGCTTTTTTCAACACTGACAGGAATGTTCAAAAAGTCAAAATAGTTTTCAAAAGAAATGTGAGTAGGGGACAGGAGCAAGGGCTCGCACATCACAATAAGAAATCATGTGTTTCATGTGGTAATACCACTGCTATAAGGTGACATCAGTGAAAACAAAGAAAAATTGTTTTCTGCCCCAAACCAGCTCTAGTTGTGCGAGAATCAGGGCCCAAGCATCACTTTGGGGGTCTATACAAACTTACAAGCCAGGACCCTCCCATACACTTTACCATGATCCCATTTCATATCTATAATCTCATGAGTCATGAAAGAAAAGTATGCATTTTAATTCTGAAATTACATTTTCTACATTCACAGCAAGGTTTTTCTACCATGCCCCAAAATGCCCCTCCCATTTTTTTTAAATTATTGTTTAGCCTGAAGCCATACAGCCTGAAGAAAATCCTTCCAAGCTTGAGGACTATTTCATAATTTTTCATTGGTCCTAATTGCTATTAAAAACTGTATAATAAAGATACTATTCTGTTGATGTTCTGATATATATTTTTATCCTAATTTATTTATTTATTTATTTATTGCATTTTTATACCGCCCTATAGACGAAGCTCTCTGGGTGGTTCACAAAAATTAAAACCAACATGGCTGCAAACATTTTTATAAATAGAGCAATTCACTTTAAAACTTTATTTTTCCTTGCCTTTTTCATGGCAAAATTATGAATTAGTTGTCCAAAGTCAATTTCTCTTGCAACCTCACTCAACCTCTTGGTGGAATAAAGGTTCTTGCTCCATAGTAGAATGCCATTAGTTGTTGATGAGTGCTATCTTGGTGAAACTGCCTTTAGCTTCTACCGCAGTCACCGGCAATGAAAATAATATCTAGGACTCTGCACTGAAAACTAGCAGTATTTTGTTCTGGTAAATCTCTTTTAAAATGTAAGATGGAGATAGATCATTTTCTTTTTCAAGTAGACTTGAACATTTCACATGGTCCCTAGGAACACTGTTGCTGATTATTATGGTGCTTTGTTCTTCCCTCCTGCCTATGAACAAGGAACTCCACCACTTCCATCCCATGCTTGAGTCCATTCTTGAAAGTATATTAGAATTCTCGTTCAAGCGCACATCTGACCAAAAGCAATACAGGGAAAATAGACAGCATCTTTACTCAAATGAGCATCTTTATACGCATCCAGAACAATGCCCGTTTTGCCATACCACAGCGGAGTCATTGCCAAGCAAACCAGGGAACATTGCACAACCGAGCAAACCAAGGAGCATTGATCTAGTTGCTGAGGTAACAAGGACGCATTCCTTCCCTTCAAAAACAAAATTACACACCTTCAAATTACAAAAGACAAAATAAAACAAAAATAGGACTATTTATTGATAGGTGTGGAAATGTTCATGACATTCAACCGCCCAATTCAGCTCAGCTCTAATTACTGCCATATAATTAAAGAAAAAACGGTTTTCGTTGTGTAAATACTGTATGTATTTATTGACTTTTTTTTACATTTCTCAGTTGGTGATATACATTAACTATGACGTGGCTTGCACGTAACACCTATTCCTGGATAAAAATAAAATAAAAATGAATTGGTGGGGGAACACAGGAGCAAGCAAGCTGCCTCATGCTTACTCACTACTTCCTCTTTGCATCAGCTTAGTGGATTGTTAGTCGTGAAATTCAAACCCAGCACTCTGTGTTGTTGAGGATTAAACAATCCAGAGTTTAACCCAAACCAAACCATGGGTCAAATTCTAGGTTGTATAATCCTCAACAACTCAGAGTGCTGGGTTTGGATATGACAACTAACATTCCAGAAACAGGTTGTTCTTGGGTTGTTTCGGCAAGCTGATGCAAAGTGGAAGTGGAAAGCACACGGGAGGCAGCACACTCGCTTGTGCTCAGCGATGACAACCCATGGTTTAAATAATGCATGGGTTCTGATTATGTGTGAACTGGGGCATATATCTGCTTATGATGTCTTCAGATTTGTCTTTCTTGCTCTTATAAAATTATTACATATTAATCATTGCTCCCAGATTATGTTAACAAAAATTAGAAGATAGCAGAATAATATATAAATGGCACGGTCCCAAAAATAGTTTATATGAGCTGGTATTTCAAATACAGAGGTAGCTGCCAATAGCTTACAAGATAAAATAAGTTAAAGTTTGGATCTAATACTTGTGCAATGTTTCTGTTTAGAACAAAAACAAACTTGGCATTATGTACACTTAAAGGAAACTGGAAACATGCCTTCAGGCATCCTCAAATGTCTTGATGGTTGATGCTACAACGTAAGGATGACTAAGAAAGCACACATCCTACCCAAATGCCGCAGTCCCAAACTTGGAATAAATTCCCCTTTGCCTATCTGCTATGTTTTTGAGCAGGACTTTAACACACCATTATTTTCAATGTTTTGTTTGGCTCAAGGCAAAAAATATTGACAAAGTTCCACCTCCAAGACAGTTATTGTCTCTGTATATTTGAGAGCAGCCTTCACAAGTTCACCTGCCAGTATTAAATCCTTGGTTTGGGAGAGGGAAGTAAAAAATCTGTTAGTATTCCAGGCTGTTTTACTGTAGTAGCATCTAGAGTAGCAAATCAAATTGTTCTTTCAATTAAACCAATTCATTGCTTTCAGAGAAGAACTGGCTTTCTCCCATTCCAAAAGAAACAACAGTTTATGCCCAATCTGAAGCTTTTACTAGCATCAAGAGTGCAGGGCTTCAGCTTTCCTATTTCTACTGTCAATAATTTATATAACAAAATAAAACCATCAGGATATCACCGTAGGACCAAGAATGTTTGCTAAAAACCACATGTGTGGATCGGCCAATCTAGGGTTACTTTATATGGTTAAAATTAGCCTGTCACAGGTGTCAAAACATATTTGATTCCATTTGCATACAAGCAACAGCACCTAGCGAGATAGTGACACCCCAGGTATGGAAAAACCTTCCCGCAGGTATTCTCCTGGCATCATTGCTGTGTTCCTTTCGATGCCAGATTTAGAACTTTCTGTTCACCCAGGCCTTCTAAATAACTCACATAGGCCCCGTTCAGAAGACACCTTAAACCACGGCTTTGACCACAGTAGTTAAGGCTTTTTGCCTTAGTCACCGTGGTTAAAGCTGTGGTTTATTTATTATTTATTATTTCTTTATTGCATTGTTATACTGTCCAATAGCCAAAGTTCTCTGGGCGGTTTACAAAAATTAAAACTATAAAAACCATTGAAAATATAAAACAACAACAGTATAAAAATACAATATAAGAACACAAGCAGGATAAAACCAAGCAGCAATGCAAAAATTAATACCAATTTAAAATACAGATTTAAAACAGCAAAGTTAAAAAATTAAACTGATAAACTGTTAAAATACTGAGAAAATAAAAAGGGTCTTCACCTGGCATCTAAAAGAGGATAATGTAGATGCCAGGCAAACCTCTCTAGGGAGCTCATTCCACAGCCGAGGTGCCACAGCACCTCCTCCTTCTGAATACGGCCCAGCTTTTTGGCTCAACCACTGTGGTTAAAGCCATGGTAGGCTGACCAGATAAAATCCAGGTCAGGGCTCATGTAACTTTAACAGTTGTAGAGAAAAAGGCATTTCAGCCAGTGTCATTTGTATGCAATTGGTTCCTGGTGAAATTCCCTCTTCATCACAACAGTTAAAGGTGCATGCACTATACTAGAGTGACCATATACAAAAGAAGGTAGGGCCCCTGCAACTTTAACAGTTGTGATGAAGAGGGAATTTCACCAGGAACTAATTGCATACAAATGGCACTGGCTGAAATTCCCTTTTCTCTACAACTGTTAAAGTTACAAGAGCCCTGACCTGGATTTTATCTGGTCACCCTAAACCATGGTTTAAGGCGTCTTCTGAACAGGGCGGGGCCATAGTCTGAGCCTCTCCATTTTAATATCTGTGTTTAATTTTTGTTTTGTCATTGCATTTTATGTTATTTTGGATTTTATGGTTTTATATTCTAGTTTGGACTTAAATTGTTTTTATATTTGTTTACTGTTGACATTTGTAAGCCTCCCAGAGAATTGGGAAGACAAATGTCATAAATAAATAGATAAATAAATAAAGTTGACTTTCAAAGTTTGTCATGGTCTAGCTCCTTCCTATCTTTCTTCTCTTTTTTCACATTATAGCCCCATTCGCACTCTTCGCTCATCAAATGTTATGTTTCTTTCCCTAGGGGTGTGCAGAGTGGATCTTCTCCACCCCGAAATTCAGGACGGCACTCCACTAAGGCAATTCTCTGCCCCAATTTCAGGAGCAGGTCCTTCT
Source organism: Anniella stebbinsi (assembly GCA_029215795.1). Taxonomy (NCBI): domain Eukaryota; kingdom Metazoa; phylum Chordata; class Lepidosauria; order Squamata; family Anniellidae; genus Anniella; species Anniella stebbinsi. The sequence goes on from JARDYH010000006.1 coordinate 44,516,145, forward strand.
CTCTGCTCTGCTGGGTGGTTTAGTGAAAACCTGCCCTGTTTTTGGGTAACCGGTACATTCTCATCGATGGGAATTAACAGAAATGCTTACAGCAAACTCAGTTTTAAAGATAAACACATGAAAATTGGCACAGTGACGGATTTTAAAGAGGGCTTTAGGTTTGCCAAGTTTGGAGCAGATCCCCGCATGTAGTGATTTATAGGGAATTTTAAAATCCGAACTCAAATGTCCTCTCAGGCACCTCTCTCGTGCCTTGATCTGTATGGCGAGGAAAAGGGAAACGAAGCAGCAGGAAAACTAAAAGTGCTTAACGCTATAATAAATAAATATAAATAAATAAATATATAATAAGTATAAATAAATTATATTAATTATATTAATAAATTAATAAATGCCACAACAGCAGCACACAGCTTGCCCATCTTCAGAGAGTACACTGGACAGGAGCAGAGGCTTGCTGGATGAGGAAGAGGGTGCCTCTACAAGAGGCATTTAAAGCTCTTTCAAGGCGCATTAAAAAAATTACCTCTACAAGAACGGAGCGCAAATCGGGCGTAGAGGCGCGTTATCTCCCCAATTATGCGCATTATCAAATGCGCGTTAAATCGCGAGTTTTATTTTGCTCTGTCCGTTAAAGCGCATTTTGACCGTGTGAATATGCGCTTATGCGCATTAACTACTTGTAAAGCGCATTTTGGACATCTGTTAATGCGCTTTGCCGCCTCTCGCCGCCTCTCGTGCAGAGGGATTAGGCGTAAATGCGCTTCTGCGATTATGCGCATAATCGCCTAACCAGGCGCAAAAGCGAATCCTTGTAGAGGGGACCAGAGAAGGAGGTGAAGCACACACACACAGTACTGTCAGGCACATTGGAGCGAGTCAAGGCAATAACAGCTTCCACCTACATGCAAGGAGGCTACAAGTCTTGGAGAGGGGGAGGAGGAGGAAGACGACCCCCCCCCCCCCAGACTGGAAGCCCAGCCAGCCAATGCTAATAATAGGAGTAAACCAAACAAACACACACTCACACACTAGCAGGCTTGGATTTTTTAAAAAAGACTTTTCAATAGGGAGGAAGTAGACTATAGAAACACAGCACACTAGGAGTTGTAACGATTTTAAGAAGGGGAAAGAGCTTAGAAATATTAGCGAACCAAGAGACAGCAGCTAACTGGCTGGCTGCAAATCTCTCTCTCGTGCGCAGGTTTCTCTCTCACTAGAACGACGACAGGCAAGGAGGACAAAACACTGTGATTGGAGGAGGGACAGGAAGACAAGTGTGGCTAATAGCTATTGGTTAACCACAGATGTCAATAGATCCTCATCGCACTCAAATGTGGAGATATTCAATTGAGACACATACACAGCATTGACGCCTGAAAAACAGTCAGATAATTTTGGAAACATTAGAAGCTCTGATTGGGCACACCTCCACTCTGAAATGATTCTATTGGTTTAGAAGCAGCCAATCCCCACACTGGAAGATTGAATACACCTTGGATGTTAATGGTTTTCAGATAATTCTGGGACGGAGCACACACCTAATGTCTCTACTTTTATTGCTCGGCTTCGTCCATTTTCTCTCTTTGCCCCCTATGCCTGGAATTCTCTTCCAGAGCATTTGCAGACCACAAGTTCAATAGTGGTCTTTAAAGCTCAGCTGAGAACTTTTCTTTTTTCCAAAGCTTTTAGAACTTGAGTTTCATCTTGCTATTTTATAATGTTAGTTTTATTGCCCCTGTGCCTGTTTGGCGCATTCCCTTCCCTTTCTTGTTGTTTTATTGTGATTTTATCAGAATGCAAGCCTATGTGGCAGAGAGTTGTTGTTTTATTGTTTCCTATGTACAGCACCATGTGCATTGATGGCACTATATAAATAAATAATAATAGTAGTAGTAGTAATGGTGATTCGGTGGTGGTTAGGGAAAATATGGGGGAAATTACTGGGAAAATTACTGGAATAATATGGACTATGACTATGAGCTTGAAGCTCAAGTCAGGCCCAGTATCAGCACCTGTATGTATATCAGTGTTTTTACCAGGACCCATGGGTCCTTGTAGGGTCCGCCTGCCTAACACCTTGCCCGGGCACTCTTAGCACCCATCACCACTTGACAGTTGCCACAACTCAAGAGACTGGGTTTGATACCACCACTACCAGCAGTAGTAATGGTGGACTGTAATGGACTAGCCACCACCAGGTAAGCCCATATATGAACAAATGAGGGTGAGGGCGGGGGTTGTCAGCTGTAGTCGGGCCAACGCTGGTGCTAGGGCCCTGAAGCTCGTGCTGGGAGGCTGGTCAACGATGAGTGAGTCCCACCATGGGTAGCCTGTCAACGACACCCCAAACTCTGGAGCCAGACCTAGCTAATGTTGAATAAAAAGGACAGGGATGAAATACAGGGAAAGGAGCAGTTAACAAACTTAGCAAAAATATAATTTTCGGAGAGGCATTCAGTCTGATTTGATTAACAAGGAGAGGGAAGACATTAAAATAAACAAAAAAAAGATAGACTTCTGGACAAAAAAAAAGTGTGGCCACAGTTTAATGAATTACTTTACGTGTCCCCAAAGCCTTGCTCAATGAGTCTTTTGACACTTTTTTCCTGGAGGAGCAGATTTCCTCTGCCCCTTCCACCACCCCCTCAAAAAAGAAAAGGGAAAAAGGCAATGACTGGATATAATCATTGTGTGAGTGGAAGTCTACTCATGAAACGAGACATTTCCATCTTCTTCACGCCCCCTGCAGCCACTTGCGTGCCATCGAAATCTGATAGCCACTTAGCAACAGAATTAGAATATCTACTATGTTCCGTGGATATCCTCTTATTTGATTACATGCTTACTCTTACTCACACTAATATTCCAACTCAACTGACAGTTGTAAATCGGCAAAGTGTGACCCTATAAAAATGTAGAGGTATGTATTAGCATTAACTTGTTAAATTAACTCATTAAATTTCTCCATCACTGGAGCATCAAGAAATGCAAGTGTTCTAACTTACTTTAAGATTAAGCCAAGAAGCCAATAGCAAACAAAACAAATAAGCTCATAAAACCTACTGGGTTGGATCCAAACTAGGCTCTCCAAAAATGGAAGAGCTCCCTTCTCTTCATGGTGGGAAATGGGCTGCCCTGTAGAGGAAGGGGCAGGGTAGCAATTTTTGCAAATTTCCCCTTCCCCCTGCAGCTCCCAGGGACACCTTCCATGCTGTTCAAGGGAGTCTCCTAACAATCCAGAGCATTGCTGAAAACTGCCAATCCACCTCCTTCCTTCAGTGCAAACAGCACTCTGATGAGTTCAAGACGGGATCCTACTGACTATTTGTTTATGCTGAGTGGTGGTTTAAGGATGTTTAAAATAAATATTGTGAAAACTATCAAGCTTTGAATACACCTTTGCAAAGATTTTTTTTTGCAAAATATGAAATTTAAGCAGCATTTATGAGAACAATAATAATATTTAGCATGCCAAAATGAATATGAGCTAAAATTGAACCAAACCTTTATTGTATCTTGTTGTGCATGATATTCCACAAGAACACAGGAATTGCCTTGCATTATTTTTCAACAGTGGTCAGCCAGTTCCTTCTAGAAGCCCACAACAGAACCCAAAGCATTGTTCCAAGCGTCTATTGAACTTGAATCAGAGCATGATCAAAATATAAATTACAGATTATCAACTCAGAATAATGAGTAATTTAATCATACAATTCACTAGTAGAAGATGCTGTAGGTCAGATGGATTTCAAAAAGGATTAAACAAATTTATGGAGAATAAAGCTGTAATCCTATACTCACTTACCTGGGAGTAAGCCCTACAGAACTCAATTGGACTTACTTCTGAGTAGACATATAGAACTGCACTCTAAGTCTGCTTTATAATTAGTCTCTGAAAGCTGAATGGAACTACCATGTACAGGAGGGACGGGAAATATGTGGCCCTCCAAATGCTGTTGGACTGCAACTCCCACTTTTCCTTCACCATTGGCTATGCTGACTTGGGCTGATGGGAGTTGCAGTCCAACAACATCTGAGGGGGCATATATCCCCACCTACTGAAGTACAGAGGCAATATAATTATGAACACAGAGTGCAGAGGGAAATGACAGAGAAAGACCATGACCATGGTAATCTATGTGTGGCCTTACTGAAGCAATTGGCACTAGGCACCGTTAGAAATAAGATTCTAGGCTAGTTGGATCTTGCTCTGATCCCATAAGGCAATTCTTATGTTCTTAAACAATACCATGTACAATAAGGATACTGAATGAGAAAATCACTGCTGCGGTACACTCATTGTTCCCAACTAGTATAATGAACTCATGAAACCTGTTTTAGGAGTATTTTTATACAGTTTAAAGTTTTCCTCAGGGGCTGAGAAATGATAGGCAGGACAGAGGTGTCCTGTATTAAATTTGCAGCTCACTGTATCAGATTGTGAACATAATCCAGCTGCTGGGGAAGGAGAAGAAGATGGTATATTTGCGCACCATATGGCTCTCATACGGTGTAGTCCTTAGTATCACTTATGAAGGAGTCAGCTCTATTGAGCTCCATGGAATGTACTTCTAAATAAGCTTAGGACTACGCTGCAGAACTGTCAATTGTGAGGTTAGAAGTATTTCTTTTTTGTAACTTTTTATAACTTAACCTAAAGATCAAAATATGCATGTAGCTGTAATAACCCTTCTCATCTAAGGTAGTTTGACAACACTCAATTTTACACAAGGTCTTGCCATGTCTTATACTGAAAAAATTACCTCTACTGGGTTTTTGCCCTATGAGCCACTCTTCCTCCAAAGTAGGAGGTACCCTTTGGACAAACTGCATAAGAGGGCACATCCTAGGTCAGGTCTTTCCAATCTCAGAGAAGATAAACGACTGATGTGAAAAACTGCACAAATACAGAGCATTTAAAACCCAAAGGATATTTTTATTGTTTTCCTGGACAGGTGATTTCTGACACTCATAGCCCGTAGGAAAAACCTCTCTTTTTCAAAAGCACACTTTTTAAAAGGAGAATTTTGCTTTGCGACCCTTGACCAATAAGGCTGCTAGGTTTGTAAAGGTCAGCAGTCGCTCTCAGGAAACTTAGAGTATTTATTTATTATTAGCATCTGTATCCTACTTTCCATCACTGGTACTCAAAGCAAATAAGGTTTAGACTCTGCAGATGCTTCCAATAGGAATCTGTTGTTTAAACAAACTCTGTCTGCACCCCCTCCCCCAAGATAAATGGTTCGTTTAGCTCCAGGAAACTAACACCTCTAGTTTGAGGTGTTTATTGTAGTTGTTCTGTCAATCCCACGGATTTACAGGGTTAGTCAAAAACCTCAGGGCTGTCTGTACATGCTCAAAGCCCCGTGGTAGCTGCGAATCAGCACTGCATCAGTTATATGATGCAACCGCAGTTTCACAGCCACCATAGGGCTTTTCCGCAAAGCTGCATAGTAAAAAAAAGTCAGGGACTCACCTCAACTTTTTTGGTGGGTGCAAGGTCACCCTGGCTCTTCCACTGTCTGACCTCACTCCATGGCCAACTTGGAAGGTGTTCCCGGAGGAGAGCGACCGGCATTTGGGCGCCAGAAGCCAGAAAGAGGGCTCCAGTACCCGGATAACCGCTGGAAACCCCACACTCCTTCCTTGGCGTGGGGATCACCCAATGCCAACCCACAGGAGCAAAATTGTGGGTTTTAGGGGGAAGCAGTGCCAACTTGGTGCTGTGAAAACAGCCCCCTCATCTGTGACAACAGTACTAAGAGTTTCTTGTAATGTAGCCTGAGTACCTAATATCACAAGGAAAACTTGAATCGTGTTGTGATGTACTCACACATGCTAAGAAGACACAAGGCTTGTTCAGGAACAGTAACTCTTAGGTTCAGGTTAGTAAGTGAAAATTGGTAAGTAACATTCTTGAGTTAGACACGTCTCTGCAGCTTCATTAAGCTCTAACAAAGTTAAATCTGCAATAGACAACTCAACTACATCTTGTTCCGTTGCTCTCCACAGTCCCAGCAATTAAAGAATTTAATACAGACCCGTTACAAGCCTTCATAACACAAAATACTCTTAAGTAGTATCAAATGTTTGACACAAAGCTATTGGGTTCATTCAAGCTTTTAGCGCAAAGCTACTTTTGTTGGAGCTCTGGGACATCCAGGCTCAGAAATCTGCTCTTCCGAGAGAGTGTTCCTTCTCTTCACAGGATGGTACAATTTCAGAACCGCACAAATCTCTGATGGCTCACCAGGTTTTAAAGGAACATGTGTAAACAAAGAAACCTTCAGTCTCTTAATACTTTCCCACTTCAGCAGGAATTAGCATTAAGATCTGCCTATATTTTACTAGCATTGGGGAGCAAGCTAGCAGAACAGACAGCAGGAATACTTCCACTCACCACAACACAATGTTTGATGGTCTTGGGTACTAAGGTGTCTCCATCCTGAAGTGTGGGCAGCAGGCCCTAAATGCAGATGTGGGCAGTTTACTGCTGCTCTCATCTCTGCTTTCAACTGGTGCCACTCCAATTCATTTTTTTTCCTGTTTTGTCCTTCACTTTCAGCCTCCTCTTTCATCTTTGCCTCTTCTAGTAAGCCTATATACACCAGTTGCTGGGGAACATGGGTGGGAGGGTGCTGTTGTACCATGTCCTGCTTATATGTCCCTGGCCGACAGCTGTGTGAACAGAGTGCTGGACTAGATGGATTAGTCCCTTGGTCTGATCAAGCATAGCTCCTCTTATGTTCTTAGATGAGTAAATCCAAACTCCCTCTATGCGTTTTCTTCTTGGCTCTGCGCCTGCTGCATTCTTTCCTCATGATTTCTCTGCCTCTCCAGGATTTCTTGCTATGCTGCGACACCAAAGACATGGTGCAATGCAACTCTCATGCACTGCAGTTGTGCTCCATCCAGAAAGATAGAGGCCTCCATCATACCAGCGGTTTACTGCACTCTCACTATGCTTGCTGTGTGGATTTGCAGCATAGTACTCACATGATGCTGTGCCTGTCCTGCTGATACCCTGCCTCTTCCCCAGCCTTTCCTGGGACACTAAAAGTCTGGATTATTTTCCCTAAATGCATTAAATCCACGGTAAGCCTCTGTGAAGTTTTAAAGGAACGGGGGCTTGAATGGACAATCAATCTTCCAGCAGCTGGCTCCAAGCCTCAATATAAAACCCAAACCTTGCATCCCAGGCTACAAAGCATTTTTTTTTAAATCATACAGTGCCTGAATCTCTGCAGAGATAGAATTGTATTCCCTCAATGCCCCCAAAGAGCCAGACTAAAGGGTCCTTCCATTTTTACCCAGGAAAAAAGGTGGTCTGGTTGAAGTACTCATCTGACAGGACCTGACTGGAGGGAGAAAGAGAAAGGGAGGAGTGGAGTAGAAGAGCGAAGGAGCGAAGGACCTTAGAAGCGAAAGTGCAGCTATTCAGGTGAAAGGGATCATAAGCTTGATGCGCATTTGCCTCAGAGTTAAAAAACGTGGAGGCAAACCAGGGGGGAGGGGATTAGGTGTGATGGAGGTCAGAAACTCCTTCCCAGCTGTCTGCACTGGCTCTCAGATTTCTTTCATAATTTCTGAAGTTCAACATCATTCATTTGCAATACGCTGGGTCTGATTTTCCTTACTGTTATCTAACCGCAAAACAGCGTTCTACATTCAACCACCAAAAAAGTTTCCACTGCTCTGATGCTCTCTCGGGTACTTCTTACCACTAATTATATTCAGATTAATTAGGGTCTTCAAAGTTTAGCATTTGGATCTCACAGGCTGCCAACAAAACATCACAAACCTGCTCATCCATTTTACAGAGGGTCTTGAGATTCCTATCTGAAAACATTTCTCTGGGCTGAATCAGAGAGTTATTGTTCTGCCATCAGTATTCTTCTTCCAAACTAGAAGTATCATTTGGAAAGTGCATCTAGGGCAGGTCTCGGACTTCCACTATCTGCATGCAGGATCTTTCCAACCACACTGGGCCTATTCAGAAGACACCTTAAAACCTGCTGGTTAAGGCTTTTGATTAAGCAGCAGGGTGCAATGCATTTTGCTAAACCCTGCTCACTCACTAACCACAGTCGGACCGTCTGCAGCAGGGCTAGCAGCTCTAACCGTGGCTTAAAGTGTTGTGTGCAACAGCATGGCTTGTGGTTAGTGCTAACCCCAGAGAACCAGTTTCACTAATCACAGAACCTGAAGTGTCATCTGAACAGGCCCACTGTTTCAGGCAAGTGAGGTTATTATTAAGTTCGGAACTATGTCAGTATTAAGCATTTTCCAACTAAATTTTATTTGTAAACAAAGAGACAGAGACATTGGGTTAGATCCAGACCAAGTTAGTTTAAATTAGCTCCCACTGAAGTCAATGTGAAAAGTTAGTCATAACTAAGTTAAGTTTCATTGATTTCAATAGAAACTATGTGCAACTAACTTAGTCCATATTCAACCCATAAATATACAGGCAATTAGGAAGTAAATTATCTAATTTCCATGTTCTGGCTCTGCATTGATATTGTTTGCTGAACTGGAATTTAGGACTTTGAAAGTTATTAACCATATACTTATAACTAGATAACCATGATGACACCATTTCCCTGGTTTTCCCTCTCTCGGCAAAGTAAGGAGAATAATTTGAGTTGAGACCTGTGAACAACTAAGGTTACTTTCATATTTGAAACCAGTCAATGGGAATTAACCATGAAGCTGTCCCTTTCCAATGTGTTATTAATTATTAAAGGCAAATAGTGCAGAAAAGGAATAACTATCTAATGATTGTATGAGTTAAGCTGGGCACATGTCCACCTAGAATCCAAACTATACATTCTCTATTTCATTTATTTTGTTCTGCCTGGAGAAATGCAGATCAGATTCACACACCTGTACACCAAACATGAAAGCATAGATAATTATGTTAGTACTAGATATTTAATGCAAGTCAGTACTGATTTGAGACTCCTGCATTATGGATACAAGCAAATTTTGCAACTTTAACTTTGCCTGCTGCAAAAATGACTCTGGATACAAATCCTACAGATTTTATGTGAGCACAAAATCCTTGTACATTCTCCTCCATTTTCTGCTAATATTCAGTCACAAAACCTTACTAATGAGAACATCTAAGTCTAAACACACTCTTGTTTCTTATTTACTCTTAGTGGGCAAGCTTCCTCACATCCACCCTCAATTCTTCAATGGTTTGGCAATCGTATGGGATATTCTTACTGCTGAGAAAATGACACACCAAATTAAAGTCAGTATGGGCTGAGCGAAATCAATGGCTTTTCTGATTTACTGGGAACCAGTCACTGAATATGCCAGAGATCTTGATAGATCAGCCTGAAAATATAAACTACAATATGGATAGGAAAGCCTTGCAATTTCAGCCCTTGATTTGACTCTGTAGTTCACATTCAGAAGAGTTCACCATTCCATGCCTGATTTATCATTAGTCCATCACTTGCTCTATTTATACGCATTACACTGATTTCATTGTCTTTGTTATAGATTTTATGTAATAGTTTTAACCATTTTATTTTTGTTAGTGTCCATATTTATGTTATGTTATGTTTGAGTTTTGGGGGGGAAATCATGTGAATTAAAAAAATAAAAAATAAAAAATAAACCCTTTTTTAAAAAAAATGAATTTAAAAAAGAACAAAAAATCACTATCTATGCAATTCTCACAGTTTTTTTAATGTGCAGAAATGAAAAGGGTGTTAAGGAGGATGACAGAAACTGAAAACCATGGCAGGTATCTCTATGGAAAACCCAATTGCCACAACATAATGAAATTGTCTGCAACTCTAGAGCGCAAGTTCAGTTCTAATTAGAGCTGGTCTCTGGCTACCTACATTTTTGTAATCTCAGCATCAAACTAACTGCAACTAACCAAACAGAAATGAGTTGATTTGCAATGCACACATGTCCTAAATCTACTAGACTCAGTGGAAACTAAGTCAGCCAACAGCAATTATTTGTGGCAAAACATTTTTTGAAAAAAGAATCTATATCATCTATCCTACTTACTTATCTACCTATCTCTCAAAATATCTGAAACCTGTTTGTTTGTGGGGGGGTTTTGGTTAAAAGAAAATACCCAAGGTGATTACTATATTACATGCTGCCAAATATTAAAGGTAAGAGACTACCATATGATTAGTATTATTAATCCACTAGTCATTTAGGTTCAATAACTTGCCTGGCACGCAGGCAGTGAGAATGCCTGGAGTAATTGTACTCAAGTGGTAGTCAGCACAGCAGTAACATTTCTACTGATAATCAAGTGCACTGATAGTGGATATGATCCCTGACAGAAGTTAATACAAACAGTAGTAAAACACTAGTGGTAATTTAGTCTGTTCCCGGGTCAACATTTAGGATTCGCGAACATATGCCACAGAAATGCTCTCTAACACAACACAGTGATTACAATTTACAACTACTACTAATAAACTGCTTTGTCATGTAAACACTTACAAGAAGACCATTAAAATATCCACCTAAATATAGGTATGCATGAAAAAATTGTTTCAGTTTGTTTTTGACCAGCATTTTACCCAGTTAATGTCTCCAAGAACCAAACACAATCTTGGTCAAAGCCCACACATTTCCAAGCTTGCACTGTGATTCGCAGAGTGAAATCAAAAGTGGGCTTTAAAGATAAGTAGGTTTGAAAAATGTACACAAACACACTGTAATCAATAGAAGAAAATGCATACATTTGAAAAATGGTTAGGAAAATGTGCACAAAAATATATGTGATTTTTCGTGCAATAAGAAAGGAAAACAAAGCTTGCAATCTAACACAGGCACAAATACGAAAAAGCTTCAAGGTCGAATTCAGAAAACCTCAATGACCTCATGTTTTGCTGATTCGCACATCCCGACCAAAATGCTACTTCTCTTAGAAAAACTGATTGAGAAAACCAGACACACCAGAAAAAAATAAACCCCTACTCTTAAGATATGCACAACAGCTAATACTATGGGATGTAATAAATCTTAGTTCTGCCTACGGTAGACCCACTGAAATGATGATACACCCATTCCCAGGAAACAAGGGTATTTTTTAAGTTAAATAACGTATAACTATTTGGCTAAGGTAAGTTATCAAATGTTTAATATGAAACAAAACAACATGACATTTTGTATTAACAGTTATAGCAGATTTTCTGTTTCATATTTCAATACTATGACAGCAACTGAACTTTTTTCATGCTCTTACTGTCCCATTGTTTAGTTATGTTTACCTATATTCTCTACTGACCTTGACTTTTGATTGCCTGTCCATTTTCAGTGCTTTGTGCCCTTGATACTATCCAATCTATTTACTTTCATGATACAGGAAAAATCACAGAATGAATTGATTATTTGTAGCAAAGAAAGCTGAGAGGTACAATGCATTTTGCAATGATCACAGAGGAGGATTTTACAGCAGCTGGACTTGTAATTGATTATAAAAATGGAAGTTTATTAAATGGAAAAACGTTAATGTTGATAAACCATTTTCTGTGGAGTAGAATCTAAAATTTTGATAATAGCCCAGACTTTCCCAGACGGATGCCTTCTAGGTGTTTTGAATTTCAACTCCTATCAACCCCAGCCAGCATTCAGGAATGCTAGGAGTTGTAGTCTAAATTATCTGGAGAGTACCGGGTTAAGGGAGACTGTAATAGCCCATATCAAAGACTTAAGCAGTTTCTTCAGGTTGTGTCTAAGATGAAGTTTTCCTAATGACTGCAGCACTTAACAGGAAATGCTAGGAAATGAACCTCTAAAGAACATATACCAACCAGGGACTTTTTTATTACTACAATTTCTGATTTGGTTTGTGTTTGTGTACTGATCTTGGGGCATAAATACATGTTCCATGTGGCTTAAAGCTGTAAGATCACAATGATTCAGGGCACTTGTAGATGTCTAAGTCTGGAGCACCCACAATGTCCTTTTTATCATAACACAGTAGAGCACATGAAAAAAATAAAAACACACATGGAAACTAACTAGTATGTGCAATGTACTTCCCTAAGATGTCTAAAATTCCAGGGGACACCAATACCAGATTGACCTTTGTTTGAATGAGAGTGCACTGAAAAATAAAGCTATATTTGTAATTCTGATCTATTGAGAAATATGTAAGCAGACTATAAATGGAGCCAAAAAGCACTGCTACAGGGCAGAAGATCTGCTACTCCGCATCAAATGCCCAGAAGAGTTTTTCATCCCAAGATGAAAACCCACATCTCTTTCTGCAACCAGCTCCTCAAAAAACATAAGTGATGAAGAGGAGACGGAGGTAGTGGGGGAGTAGTAGGATTATCTTGATAGATATGAGAGTGGCAGTGAAGGAAAATTGATTCTTATCCATTTTTATTTTATTCATAGAGACTATTTTAATATGTTATCTTTCCTTTTAACTTTCCAGCCCTTCAGGACATGGAACTATATCAGTATAATTATTGAAACCTGCATTGAGCCATTGAGATAAAGTGGTCTATACACTGTATGTGTGCAGTTGTAAACTAAACTCCAAGTACTGCAAGGATATCCCTTCAATGTATTCCAGAATTAACATTTTACACATCATACTATTGACTAGCCACCCTAAACTGAAACAATGAAAGAAAACTTCTTGCTGGCTGAAGAAGCATCTTGGTCTTCAACCTTTTTTAAAAAAAGAAAAGGAAAATATCCTGCCTCTTGCAAGCAGCAAAGTGACAATCAGAAGCTGGGAGCTAGGACAACTCTGAAGAGACTGCTAGAGGGAAAAACTCAGATGGAGCTGAAAGTCTATGTCACTAGGACAATGCTGCAAACATAACACCATCAAATCCCCATTTGCCAACCTCCCTTTCATTCTTCTTGAGACTGTACAGTGGCAGACACCAAGATATCAGGGCACATCCATAGCATGTATTTATACTCATTTTCTTAAGAATGTATTGTGAAAAGAAGCACACCTACACAGAACACCTTACCATATCAGAGGAAAAAAGAGGAAAATCAAATACACCTTTGCAGCAGTGGAGGCTAGTGGCCCCGATGTCGGTGGGGAGATGAATCTACTCCGAATTTCAGTCAGAACTTTAAAAGTGCTATCCAAGATGTGGAGTTCTGACTGGTTTTGACTGAAATCTGGAGAGGATTTATTGCCCCACTGACATTGGAGCCACCAGCTTCCACTGCTTTGCAAGCATACAGGAAAACCCCACATACTATAGGTTGTCACTGGCTTGTCAACCTAAGAGATCTGCACAACTGAAAACATAATGACCTAAGCAAATGCAACTCTTCCTGCTACCGAAAAATTTCACACTAATAACACAAGCAAGAGACTTTAACTATATTGCATTAAGGAACAAAGAGTTAACATTCATTGGTATGCTGTTTTATTACCACTATCTCCAATGAACTTACCAGCTGTTACGGTTATTAGATATCAAGAATCAAAGAGCTTTTATCACTTCAATGCAATTCTGGGTCCATCTACTACAGAACTGTATGTCGTTTCCAAGAATTTTTTTTTAAGCCCTCATTTCATACCTGAAGGGAGGTGAGAAAATTGCATTATGTAATAACTTGGCTACTGAGATAGAGATTGCAAGTGCTTTTTATTAATTAATCAAAACTAATAGTTCTCAACTGAGTAGATTATGATTATCAACATTGTCTATACCTGGTTACTAATGGGCAATTTCTCAATGAACTTCTGAAATATGCCTGTATAACTTCCAGACTCCTGAGTTTTAGAATATCTAGTTTCTACAAATTTGTTGTACTGAGCTACACAATAAAAAAAAATATTAAAGCCTCTCCAGTGTTCGCATAGAGCAATTAAAGGAGGACAAATTCACCTAGGCTTTAATGTTTTTTCCTTGACATTGTGTAGCTCAGTACAACAAATTTCTAGAAACCAGATATTCTAAACCTCAGGAGTACTCCCAAGCTATGCACCTGCTCCTTCTGAGGGAGTGCAACCCCATCCAGAACAGGTCGCTTACCACCCAGGAACCACCAACCAACCGAGCTTCCATCCTATCAGGATTCAGTATGCATATCACAGATATCTGGGGCTGGTTTAAACCCTACATAGTCATGAATGAGCGGGAGTGAATGAGGATGCTGGTCCTGGCCAGCCACTCCTGCTGAGCTTGGTTTTGGTTTGTTCTTTGGTTATAAGTCTGGGTTGTTCCTCCCACAACAACCTACAAGTTCAGACATCAGGGTGCAGCAGGAATAATCGGGCATGAGAACCAGCACACTGACTCATTCCTGCTTCATTCTTTAACAAACCATGGATTGTTGTGAATTGTGAACCAGGTCGATAGGACTAGTAGCCTCTGAATATCAGAATAACACCAAAACCACATGCACCGTTTGTATTCCCTGTGCTATCTGTTTTGTTTCTCATACCATGTCACCCTCATTTTCCCTAGCTTTTCGTTTGCTTCTCGTTTGGAAAAACCAGGAACAATTGAAGTTTCTCCTGAACTATTACTGAGGCAGTCTAAAGGACAAGGGGGGCATGGGGAGAGAAAAGCCACAACCCTATAAAAATAGCAAAGTCCCATACAAGCATAAAAGGAAAGGGCCTCCTGGCTACACTGGCACGCAAACTTGATTGGGGAAAAGGTAAGAAAAACTAGTAACCACCAAGGACTCATTAGGGAAGCCTGACTCACATTTTCATGCTAAATAAAATTGTAAATACAAATCTTGTTCTGTATGTATTTTAATTGTATCAAGCCTGTTTCCATTTTTCTCCATGTGCCATTTCTCTAAGCAAGTTCAGTGGACCCGAAGAGAAGAAGTTCAGGTAGGTAGATGTAAGTGTGTACCTACTGGCATTTGCCTGCTTTCTACATTACACATATAAAGGGTAAACATAAGGGTATGTTGCAATCCAGTGCAACCTGTGGGTCAGCTGCTACTTGTATTTCAGTGTTCCCATAACCAGGCCTCACCAGCTCCATATTATCCACCGCAGTCGCTATTTCCAAAGTTAAAATAATGTATTCTCTCTAGTAACACTCCTACCACCTAAGAAGGAGAAAGCATCAAAGCATCCTTGCATCCATTAGGAACCATGCAATTGTCAATAGAATTTATTAGATGGGAATCACTATGACTGATAGTTAGATAGATAGATACAGAGGAGGAAACAGAAGAAAATCAATTCTTACCCCAAAGTGTCAGTTTTCCCCAGTTTCTTATTGTCTAAATCTATGTTCTATAGCTACTGAATATCTGACTACCAATTTACATATCTATCTATCTATCTATCTACCCAAAATCCCCTAAACTGAGCAATAATTAAATATATAGTTGCGTCTAAAGTTATGAACAAAAAAGGAAGATACCAAGGCCCCCGTGCCCTTGCCAATGCTAAGCACCAGTGATGAATATAGAATGCACCTACTGAAAGCGGTCTTACAACCATTCGAATCACTGCTGCACTGTTTTGACAGAACTTTCAGAAGCATGTCACAGGTCAGAGTTTTACTGCTGATTTATCTGGTACATAAGGCTGCACATAAATGCTTAATGTTCAAGCAATTTCAACAAGCGTATTTTAGTTGAGTTTAATTTATATGCTGCTTTTCTACAGTAGACTGTTCCCAATTCAGTTCATAATGAATATCAAGATAAAACATGATAAACAATGTACATTGTTTAAAACTTTTCTCCCTGCTCTCTATGAAGCTTCTTGACAACTCATAGTAATTCTTCTACAGCCTTGCGGTGGGGATGGGATGTGTGCAAAATTACTGTTGTGGATAGATGCCATTTCTGATTAACTAGAACTTACAGGACGTGAACTTTTCTGAGAGATCACTGAGAGATCATTTAAACACAGCTTTGCCTTCTTTGCTGAAGCCATCTGCAAATCAATTCTTTTCAAATGCTGTCCAGAAACCTCTGCATCAAATTGTATTTAATATTTCTAGGATAGGATGGGTTGCTTAGATTTTCAGAAGCAGTCATATTTTCTGAGGCTTTCATCATTTTTGTATTTGGGATGATGACAACAGTCGACCAGAAAGACACAAAATTGGGTACCAATTTACACTATAAAGAAGTGCTGGTGATTGCCTTGCTCTCTCCTTTCCTGCAGTTCAGTAGCAGCCAGGAATATGAAGTACAGTACCATACAGACCAATGCATGACCACCATCTCTCAGTCTCAGTGCTCCTTCTGTAAAATAGGAACATTAAGACCTACCTCACATGCTGGGTATGAGGACAAAGATTGTAAAGCACTCTGCATACTAACAGCACCACATTAATGTACTTAATAAAAAGGACAGTAGATGAGCAGGATATGAATGGTTCAAAAAAATATCATCCAGTGGTGTTTTCACCTGAATTAGTCTGCTTACTCATGTGGACTGTACAACAGTTTTTACTCCTACTTATGTTAACCCCTGAAAGTAATATTAGAAAGCTGACTGCGTGACAAACAGTTATCTAATTTCCATTGAATGTTAATAGAGCATAATCACTAGTCTCCCTGATGCTAAAGATTTATATCAATGCAATGCAATGAAACTAGACCCTGAAAATGCCAGCATAGGAGCAATGTTTGTTTTTTTGTGCTGCTGGAATGGTAGGTACTGCCATCCTAGGTATTTATATGTTAGGTTATGCCCCTTTCCCCCTTTTGTCATTGTCTTCAAAATGAATGCTTCTTAGAAAGGAAAGTGATAATATGGAGGAAACAATGTTCTGTGCATAATAGGCATGGCTGGCTATTTTAAAGAAGAGGAAGGATATCGGCTAGCATGCAGTGCACACAAAATCTTTTAAACCACATTGCATTTATCCTTCAACCCTTCAATACGCCAAAATATGGGCGGGGAGGGCGGGAAATGGAGGATATTGTTTCTTTTAATTTTGCATGCATGCTAATGCTTTCAACCACTAAGGTCATACCTACATGTGATGACTGACAACTTTTCAGCTTGATTCAAAGCAAACAGCTGCTAGTTTGATTGCCTAGCAACTAAAAGTTGATAGATGACCCTTAAGATGGATAACTACCATAAATCACTTCATTCAGACACTCAGGGAAATTTTTTTAAAAAACAATGGTTTTCATGACATTTGCTGCATCCTGTAATGTGCAGTGATAAATTTGGTTACCTTATGGAAGCAGTTGTGCCCGCTGAAATTAGACACTTTTCTGCATTCTGCATTTCTTGAAGCTCAGAGCCTATTCTGTAAGGTGTGTTCATATTAATATACTCCACTGTCAGAAAAAAGCAGAATACCAGAAGCTGCTGTCAGTCACCATGAGGCAGGGAAAATCTGTATTATATCTCGGCATCACCAAACAGCTTTTAATCAGGAAACAGCAGTCTTATATCATAACTGTGGCACAGGCCTACATGCATTAATAACAGTTACAATAAATTTAGTGTAATGACCCCTGGTCGACATTACAGATGCTATGATAAATATGAATTTGATAAACTGCTTCCTGTTTGTAAACATGTTGCATGTTTCTCGGTCCTCATACAAATTCGAGCAGTTGTATTGATTTAGAATGAGCTGATAACCCGAACCACAAGCCCAGTTAAGCCAAAGTATTAGAATTTGAGCCAATTCTGTTCTCACTAAATGGGGTTAACTTTGATCCTAAAGATACGTGGTTAGGAGTCTCTTTGGCTACTACAGAACTTACTTCCAAGCAAATACATCTAGCATCCAAAACACTTACTTGGAATTGTGGCCCCAGTGTCACAACTATATCATCGGTGACAATGAAATGACTCGGGCTATTTTACCTATGCTTGTTGTATGCACCTGTCATCATGTGCTGAATTCAACTTTTGGCAGCATGCTACCATAAAGTCACAACCCGGTCTGTCCTGTAGTTGCCATGGGTGGACATGATTGTGAGAATACTAAATCTCTTGGTAGTAACACTGGATAGCATATAAGCTAAAATCAAAGAATGTTGGCTTAAATGAGTTGCAGGTCAAGCTATCAGTGGATTTACTAACAGAGAAGGAGTCTAAATTAGCTTACATACATGTTCGTCATTGTAACTGAGTTGTGGAGTTGCCTATATACTGCTCAGAATGTCAATTGGTACCTCTGAAGTTATAACGTTGAATGCCAGAGAGGAGCATTAGTTGCCAAAAATATCTAAATGCAAGATCACACTTCTGCAAATAAATCAAAATTTGGAAAAGGAAATTCCCCTTATTATTCCAAATAATGGATTATCTTCGTTTGTTACAAACAGAACGGATATGCATTCTAAAACAGATGCTCATGATTTTCATTTTTGTTGCTGTTTTTAATTCTAGAATAGCTGCTTGCACAAAACTTTCATTCATGAATATGCTCTCAACCCTCAAAAGCTTTGGAGTTTAAAACCAAAGTTCCTATTGCTTTAATTTTTAAAAAAGAAAATAAGATAGGTAAAAAGGGAATATATGCTAAGGTCTATTACTGCATGTGTGTCATAAAGTGTTGGGACTTTCAGTAGATTATTTATTTATAGAATCATTTATATCCCACACCTTCAGCCCTAAAAAGGTTACGCATAGCAAAGCACAATATATAAAAACATAAACTCATATTAAAATAGTAAAGAATAAAACAAAATCAATTCCGCAGCAACATACCATACAAAAACAAGCATAATTTAGTTAAGACAGAATACTCACTAATAAATGCCTCTCTACCAGACCAGTAGAAACTGAAATGTCTATGTTACATAATTGAGTCGACCACATGCAGTTAATCTACCCCAGACTTGCCCAACCTGGTGTCTTCAAGATGGCCTACATCTTCCATCAGCCATAGCCAGCATGGCCAAACGTGCAAAAGAACTGGAGGGCACTAGATTGGGAAGGCTCATCTACCCTCTCTTTTCCTTACTTCTACTCTATCTAATTTGTAAAAGATTTCTCCGTTCAAAATTAAGTCTGGAAGTCCTGGTGTTGAGACCAACAGTGGCCATTTCGTGGTATATGAAAGTAACCAGAGCAACTAGGGCGTTTATAACAACACAATGTCATGATTATTTTTGGAGTAATTACAATGCATTTACTTTAATAAATCATTTTTACCCCTTCATCTACATCTCTGCCATACATCCATTCTGCCTAGATTTTATAATGTAGCTGAACTTTTACAGGATGCCAAAAATTATTAAATCTAAAAGGACTATAATGAATTATATGGTTACAATTGTAATGAAGATTCAGGAACAATAAACTGGTAACGACACTACCAACAATATTCGTAACAACACTGCAGGCAAAACTACATCATCTCTTCACCCACAAAAATGCATACATAGAATTTTCACACAGAAAACTGCAGGCTTCATATGAAAATTGAGGAATGCGAACTTTAAAGGGCCAATGTATACATAACATCACAAACTGCTATGAAGTCAAGTCAAAGGGTCAAATCTGGCCCTTTATCAGAAAGTCTTCTTCCATGACTACTTTGCAGACACATTCCAATATGAATGCACTATTTATTATTATATATAATTTTATGTAATTTAAATTATATATAAGTTCAATAAAAATCAAGATATTTTTTAAAAAATAGTTCAGATCGACATTTTTATGTAACAAAACATTTATTGCTCTGCTGAATACCTGAGTTTCATCAGTTGTTCTTATCAGCAAGATACTTCAGGCAGTGACCAAGTATATGATTTAGACTCAATTTGATATAGAAAGCTTTCACAATATGACACACCAGTTATCATGTTATATTTAATACTACCAGAATTTCACATCATGATATCTCAGACACAATATAGCTACGATTCAGCACTTCAGTGGTCACGTGACTAAGGACCCAAGCAAACAAAAGCCTTGAGTGCACCTCATTTAATGTCTCTTATGATGATATATTTAAGCTAGGATTAATTGCATACATGTAAAATTCATATTCAATCACTCTATTTGTGTCTCAGCTGTGAGCCTTTGATGTTTCTGTGAAGGACCCACAAAAGGAGACAAGAAGGCATGCTGGCCCTTTAAAACTGAAATGCTTGTTTCCTTTCTGTACAAAAAGTAAATCATGCTATAGTGAGTGGAGCTTTGAAAAAGCATCCATCCATTAAAGTTCATGGATCCTCGTTTCCAGATTGTCCCTCCCCTGGCTGTGTCTCAAGTTACAGCCTTGTACAATCCAAGTCTAAATAATATTCACCATGATAAATGACACCATAACTCCGATATCCACAATCAATCTTTGCTTTAAAGATACATCCATCTTCAATAATGTTGATGGGGATTCTGTAAAATGGGAAACGTGACTGTTTTTCCGACCTCCTAACAGTGGGGGAAGGAAACTCTGAGTGATGGCTGTCAGCTCACATCTGGCTGCAAAAATAAATTAGCCTTATGTAGACAAATGAAAGGACCAGCCCTGACTAGGAAACAGCCACTCCTGAGCAATGGCTAATTTATAGGATTCCTTTCTAGAAAGTTCCTAGCGGAGGCTAGAGTTCCCTTAGCTATATCTTTAAATGATATCTGATGCTATAAATAATTTCACTGATAGCAACTGTGCATAATGTTTTTAAAGGTGTGTGTGTATGTGTGCATGCGACAAAGAGAGTGATAGAGAGAACAAAAAATCTCATTAGTATACAAAGTAAAAATGTAACAGAAAGAAAAACTTTTGTTTTTGCAAAAACTCTGTTTATGTTTTAGCAGCATGTTCTTCGTTTGTGAGAGAATATTTTTTTTACATTTAAGCCCTTAAGGATTGCCTTGTTATAGGACTGAACTACATGAATGGATAAATTAAACAACTCAGTATAAGTGACACCTTGGGATATTTTAAAAACTATTCAATTTGGTTTTGCTTCTTTTCTAAGCGAAGGACTTTTTACAGGGAGAACTGAAAGCTAAGCAGGTTACCTTATTTGTACAGATGTTATAAGATTCAAATGTTAAGCTCTGTATTAAAGAAATATTGTCTGTTGCTTATTTTGGCACTTGTGTTCAAAAAAACCAAGCAAAAAGCAGGTAGAATATTTAAGCAAAAACTACATTCAAACACACAGGAGTCTATTCTGCACTTGTACAATGCCAGAGTCCTTTCAACACAGTGACAATACAATCCTATGCATGTTTACTCAGAAGTAAGTCCTGCAATGAACAATGGGACATACTCGCTAGTAAGTGCATTTAGGATTGTAGCCTGATATTTTAATAGTTTGCTCTTAGGCCTTGTCTTGCTATGAGAAAACCTAGAACTTTAGCTCTTGCACAGTACCCAACAGAACAAATTAATATAAACCAGTTAGAAGTAAGGAAGAGAAGAAATCAAGGAGTATAACTTTACAGCAACATAACATTGTTAATTGTGTATCCTCAAAACAACAACAACAACAAAAATTCAGAGTCCTCTAAGGAAGATTCCATATTAGTGATGATGGCTGTAGTTGTGAGGGTTAATTTTGTGAAGGTTGAAGGACTTACAGTAATGCTGTGAAGACAGAAACATCACAGGCTTTCCTGGCAAGAGGCTCAGAGAGGGTAGGAGGGGACTACGAAATGAACTCTCTCAGGCTTTGTCATGTACGTTTCCCAAGGCCCGGCCTGGCCCCTTTGATAAATGACACATGTCATTCTGTCAGAGGCTGACACTGCAGCTGGGAGGGCTAGTGATATATGACTCCACTGAAAAGGAAATCAACTTTTTGGCACTGACTAAGACTGTGCCCTGCGTAAGGATTTTGTTTCTAAAAAAGTGAAAGATAGACTTAGGATTTGGGGTGGGGGAGTTGAAAAACAGATTGAACGACAGCTTACACTTAATTTATGTTAACTCAGTAATGGTGAAATGTGCTAGCCTGTGATAAATAAAAGCTACATTAGTCAATTATTAATCACACTCCAACTTGTAGCCAAAACCCATGACTTAAATCTGAGGCCTGAGCTGCCTTACAAACAGATAAGACAGTGTTTGATAGATGTCTTGCATAGTGTAATCAGGAAGGAATCAAAGGCTTAGTGGTTTAACCAATGAGGGTGTGTAGAAGGTTCTGGAATGTGAGACTGGGTGAAGTGGATAACTGGATTGAAAGCACCCTTTCACGGAGGATACAGTATATCTTTTGACTGCTTAGAAAAAGGGAAATAGACGGAGAAGCATATCTAACCTTAGTTTTAATCTTTTTAATATAAATACATAGATGTGCTGAAACTGTATTTTCTTCCCCTCCCTACCACTACTGTGTTAAATCATTTAAATCTGATCACTATTATGGATTCTCACAGAGACATCAAGTGTTTCAAATATGATCATTTTGCACAGATTACAATTTAAGCATTTTATTTAATTGAATGAACTTGCATCAGGCTGCAATACATTCATGCAGATACAAGCATTAGAGGAAAAGCACAAAGATGCATAAAATAATTTATTCCTTTTCAACCAGGCTCTAAAGACAAAATAAAGGTTTTTGGTTCAAACCCACCCCCCAACATGAAAATCAACCACAGATAGCTGAAACTAAGAGACTGCATTAATATCTCTGAAAGGCTTACATTTCACCTAGGAAGGAAACTACTGCTGTTTGTTGTCTGTCCTTGGCAGGTAAGTTAATATAACAAGCTCTCTTCTCTTATGGTGCTAAATTTCCCCTCACTACCCACAGGCCTAGCACAAAATGCCCATATCAATAAAGATCTGACTACTCATGGCATGTGAAGTAGAAGTCATTCACAGGTCTTGCACTGTGTCCTACAAAGAAGAAATCTTAGTGACTGTGCATTCCCCACACATGATCTTACACATCTGGAACGTGTAAATCCTGTTTCAGCTGAAGTGAAGTATGTATGTCCACTCACACAGTCTAATAATCTCTCACTGTTAAGAGTCAATACTAGATTTATGTAGAGTTTTCCATTTGACTAGTTAATATCCTTTTTTTTCTCGGTCCTATCTATGTCACTTGCCATGGAATATGAAGCTGTTGTTGCTGTCTTTAAAAAAAACAGAGTAAGTCCTTATAAGCCTCTATTAATTTAGATATTATTAGTATTTATAACCGACTCTATCCACACTGGTGCAGATAGGTTGTTTTAAGCTCTGGTATTTTGCAGGGGGACAACTTTAGATGATAATGGATATTATTTCACTTATTTCAAAATGGGGGAAACCAATCCTGCTGAGTTTGGGGGCCCTTCTGCTCATTCTGCTGAGTAGGGCCCTGGACCTCTGCCCTAGAGTCCTTCCCTGACAGCACCACTAACTATCCCTAGGTCATTGTGTGTTTTACCATACAAAAATGCAATAAAGTCATATAATAAATGTCATGGCTCCTCTCTGTGTACATGGAATGCACGAGGCTGCCTTGCATTCTCTGGTTTGTTTGTTTTTTCTCCTGCCTGTTCTGGCTGGGTTGCCAACTGACCAGGAAAAAAAATGCCTTGCCTTAACAGCAGTTTGAGCTGCCAAAATCAGCAGGTGAAGCTTTTCACAGATAGGAGATTAACATTATCACCTTCTAATACCAGCACATCAAGCAGATTAAAGGTATGGCGACAGAGATTTGTTGAAAAGTTGGCAGCCTAGCATAGTCCCCAGGAGAGCAGAGATGGGCAAGGAGTGGCAATACATGGCGCAACTCCAAGTTCCCCAGTGAATACCTTTCATGTTCACTGTGGCCTCAAAACACTCCAATACAGCACAATCAGAAAGCAAAAAAGAATGGCATGGGCTGAATGAGGCAGCAGGTAGGAGACATAACTCTACCCTTCCCATTAAATTGTTGGACCATTATCTAGAGTTGTATTCAGTGTAATACTAGCAATGTATAAGAAGTGGCATTATTCCCTTAGTGGTTGCACTAATGCTAGTGGAACAACTAGCACAAGTGATACCTAGCATAATAAAGTCACAAAGCTGTTTATATACAGCTTATATAAACAGGCTCAAAGGATTGGATTTTACATTCGTGCAAGGATGAAAACAGGGTTTCTTCAAGCAGCAGATGATTTGCTCTAGTGGAATGACACCAGTGAATACAACCTATAGTATTCAAATAAAATCACACAGCAAATTAAACATATACAAAACGCTCGTTCTTAATTCAAAGTTTAATGTTGGGCTAGAAAACTATAGTATAAATAGGTTTTGCAATGCACTTCTGAAGTAGGTTAGATTCAAGTTTGGAAAGGATTTCCAAAGCTTTGGGGTAGCAAAGAAGGATGTTCTCTAGATTGCTTTATGATTTATCTGGTCTTGAGGACTTGAATCATTTAATGCTGTTCACACATTCAATTCCATCCAGAAGTTCCAAATACACTCATACTCTGTTGTACAGATGGAGCTTTACACAAACCAGTAAGCCTCTTCGCAAAACCTCAGTTTACATAGTGTCAGCATGGGCGCTGGCTTTCCCAAACATTCAATAAAACAGGGAAATTCCAGTTGCATAGAGTTCCATATGTGCCTCAATCGCAGCAAAATTTTGGATCATGGCCATGGTTAATCAACTAATAAGCTCATTTCTAGGCAGTTGTAAACTCACCCCTAAACAGCAGCTAAAGCTTTGTAGGACAATATTAGGGGGTAAATGTAACCTATCTCTAATACAATATGGAAACAGAAGGCAGTATTCTAAGGTAAAAATAATTTACCTGCAAATAACTGCTACACACAACAGACCCTTATTAGAGAGGCTTTCCATTTTTCTTCCTTGCATTCACAAGAGGATAAGCTGTTCTATTAACCTGTATATATAAGACAGAAACACTTAACAAGCAGGGACTGTGTGCAGTGAGGAAAAGAATCAGGGCCATGAGGCCTGATTTGTTTCTCATGACATCTGGTCTCAACAGGAGGAAGCATCAGGCACCTTGGCTCAAATTCAGGAAAGCACTTAAAGCATATTCTTAAATTTAAATACATAAACACCCTCATCTTTAAGTGCTTTCTTGAATAAAGCTTCAACAAGGACCACTTCTTATCATAGGTACAGAGCTATTTGATCGCATTTTCTGTTGTTTATGAAAACTGCACATGTTTTCCAACCAACACCAGAAATCTATTTACTTGCAGAATTACCAAAAACATATCACTCATTGGGCAGCTATGTGACAGAAGTGACCAGATTTCAAACTTTAAAAAGAAAATGTGTTTAAAATAAAGGCGATAACAATTACAGAAAATATCAAAAGTGAACCACAGCACAAATAATATCAAAGAAAATATGTACATATGTGCATTTTTAACTGGTTGAGCTACATATTCACAGAATTTTTTAAATTCTGCTTTCTATAATGATAATTGTTTACACATAAACACTGCACCCATCTGTTCTGACATGCTAGGTACTATACATACATGTTCATAAGCTAATGCATCTCACACATGGGCTTTGTATACAGCTTGTTTTACAAAGCCAAATACTGAAAGGAAGTTGTCTAAACCTCCCTCAGCACTGAGACATTGAATGCTGAAAGTCAAAGCTTAAAGAGTATGCACACAAGACAAACATCAGTACAAACATCAATATATTGTATGAACAACAACAGTTTCCCCATGTGTGAATATACAGAACTGACATAAGAAACTAGAAAGTATTGGTTTTAGCTTAGTTCAGCTTTTACAAGTTCAGAAAAAGTCAAATTGCGTGAGTGAGTGAGTGAGTGAGTGAGTGAGTGAGTGAGTGAGTGAAAACTATTATCTAATGCACACTGCTTTCATTGCCTTCAGCCCCAGAGTTACTACAATGGATGACTAGCAAATAGGTGCAAATTAATTAAATAAATGCAAAATTATCGCTTTACAGTATAATTACCAATTTTAAAAGAAGAGCATAAGTAACAAAACTTCATTAGCAACACTTCCTATCTGTAGCGCTGTTATTTACTTGGTATGCCAAATAGGAAGGAATAAGAGAAAATGGTGGATTTTTTTAAAAAAAAATGCAAACAAGCTTATAGTTGAAACTTTTCCACCTTCTTACCAAAATATAATTTTCAGACCATAAAAAATTCAGACAGGGTGCAGAATGTTTATATATTATCAGGGTCTCTCTTTAAAAGGTTTATACTTTTACTTTATGACCTGTCCTTGATTTGACACTTCCGCTCATCAGAAAGGGATTTATAAAATAATCCTGAAGGTGAGGAACAGACATCTGTCAGGGACTGGCTGGGTTTCACTTTGCGAAATTTAAGAAGGGAGAGAAATCCTGTTAAGCTCTCTTTAGTCACCAATATACATCAAAGGTAATAATTAAAGAAGACAGACATCATAAAAAATAAATTTATGTAGTTCTTTATAATGCACAAAGAACTCTAGTGTGTAAAACATCTTTTAACAGTGAGAGAAAACACAACAACCTACATGGGGAGAGGGAATCTATTGGAAAGCATTTGTTGTCTTCTTGAAAAATAATTTCTTTTCTTCTTTTTTTAACATACAAGTTTAAACTAAAGTCTTTCAAAACCTTTACCATCTGTGGGTACATGAACTATGGATGACCCCAAATGATTTGCACTCTGCTCAGAATCCCTTAGAAAGCAGGGGAAAAAGTATCATTAAGAATGACTGATGACTGCCAGTCATGGTTGACCTCACCCAAGCTTTGGTCTCTGCCTCAGTAATAAGCTGTCCTTTATTAGCACCAACACTCCATAAAAGGGGTGTGTTTAGTCACAGGATAGTGGCCTCCTAATGCTCATTGCTTGGTTCTGAAAGATTGATTAGTGCTCATTTTTACTGCCTTCACAGCATATACAGTGACAGTAGCACAGAGCATCAGGGCCCTTCAGCCCTGTGGATAACTCTGGCTTCAAAATCTGAGATTTGGGGAGGAACAACAATTTTAAGGAAAAAATAAAATAAAGTCACAAAGATAAGAAAACACATGTGAAATAGCCTTATTTAAGCACAAATACTACACAGGTGGGATCCTATGTATAGTTCCAGCACAATCCTATGCATGTTTACTCAAGAGTAAATCTCACTCTGTTCTATGAAGCATAGACCCATGTAAGCGTGCATAGGATTGCAGCATTCAAGAATTTATTTCATTAATAATCATTTGTTTTCTGTTTTCATCCCATTTCCCACCCAAATTGAGGCAAAGGTAGCTAACAGACTAGGATCTGGCTATATGGTTTGATATAGATACTTGTAATGTGAGAAGAGTACTTGAAATAAAAAGTTATAGGCCGCGTTTGTTGATTGGTTTGTATTTTTTCCTTGTTTCTGGCTTAATAACTCTTAGGCTTCTTGCTTTCAGCTGCTTTCGCCTCAAGACTTTTACAGCTTGCCAGAATAATTGATGTCCGTTTTTAGTTTTCAAAGACTGGAATTTCGTAATGAGTTTTTGTGTAGAAGAAAAGTCTCCTGTATATTCTGAAGGCCAATGTTCCTGATTCAGATCCTCTTGCACTATAATTTTCACCAGGTGCAAGCTTTCAGGGAAAAGGAGGAGGAGAAACCAAATAAGGACGAAATGTTTAACTCGAGAAACTTCTGCTCAGTGTGAAGCACTTTTCCTCTGTGTTTCTATTCTGATTCCTCACGTTCAAAGTCAATGGCTCCATTCATACATCATATCGAACCATATTGTTAAGCAATATTGCTAACAATAATTTAAAAACCCAACTGATGTTTCTTAGTTAGTCACACAAACTATATAGTCACACAAACTATAGTTAGTCACACAAACTATGGCTAGAGCTATTTGTCTGCTTCCTTTTTTCAACTTCTCAGCATTCCATTCTCTAGATATGGTCGCCTCTGGAAATAGGAGCAACAACTATAGCTATGGTTCGTCAATTCAAGACATTATGCCATACCATAATTAGCACAAACCATGGTTTGCAAATTTCTCATTCTGGTTTGCCAACAGATCACAAATGTTAATGCAGATGGTTTATCAATGGCTTGTCAATGCAGATATCATGTCAAACTATAGATAAGATTCCTTAATCATGGTTTGGTGTGATGTCTGAAATGAGCCAATGAGATACTTCTGGTTGAATCCAAAATAACAACAACAAAGAGAGAGGAACGCATAATAACATGGCAATGTTTGGGATGACTGATACAGAGATATGTACCTTTCATAATTCAATATACCAAAGCCAATATAAAACAAATATTAAGTGTAAAAAATACAGTATTCCATCCAATGTTACACTAGTAGGAGGGAGTTTCCCTCCACAACCCCTCCTTCCCCTAACAGCCACAGAGCTTCCCCCCACCCCAAAAATGCTACACATAGGGTCAGAAGACCCCTCCCCCTGAATGCAGTGAGCTATGGCATGGGGACTCAGGAAAAGGGAGAATCTGCAAAGACCGGGCAGTGGCATCTTCCATGAGTGGGAATTCCACCTGCTAGAGGAATTACACTATTGGATACAATCCCTACACATATTCATATCCCTAAAAGAAAGTCCTTGTTACTTCTAACAAAGGTATCGCTGAAAAGAACAGAAAAACACCTATCTAATTTCTTTTATCCCCTCCCCCACAACACGTACACACACATCTTGATAAAAAAATGTTATGGGGGAGATGTAATCCTATTCCTCTAGTTAGTTTATAATCCAATTAACATTGCTTGTGTTCAAACCTTCTTGCTTTTTGTTTTAAAAGCACCCAGATCCACTAGGTTAACATGACCTACCATGTATCATAATCACTATTTTTTATTATTAATTTTGCAGCTCACCACCTGTGCAAGATAGGAAACATTTTAACTCCAGAATTTTGAACTCTGGTATCCATTGCAATCTCACTGGCTATTTTGTTCTTTGATTTAATTTTTTTTTTAAAAAAAAAAGAAGAAAGGTTGCAAACTCCCTAACTGCAGTACTTCAGCTAAGA